>JZKD02S1673383.1:320863-347065 GCA_000966675.3 Picea glauca
CTTCAAATGTTTTCTTAATAAAGTCATTTTATGGAAAGTAATGTTGTTCAAAAAGAGTTTTCAGTGAGGCAATACTTTGTTCTACTTTATTTTCATTATTTTCCATCTTTGGCAACAAAGTTTTGATTAGTGAAATTTCTTTGGCTAGATCTTCATTGTATTTTTTCATGCATGATTTGCTAATACTTGGAAGGAAATGAATAACTTGTCTTTTTTGTTGGATCACATCTCAAATAATTTTTGTAACCTCATTTTGGGGATGAAAGTTATATTTTGGCCCAAAAGAGGGAAGATTACATTTCTCTACTAATATTTTAGCTTAAGTTTAGTTAGTGGCATGAATGCAAATACAAGCACATATATATTAGATGATGCATATACCTCCTGGAAATCGTAGATTTATAGTACCTCATGGAGAAGGTGGTTGTACCACCTATAGATCACAAACATAAGGTAGAAAAAAGAAGAAGGTAGTAATAATGAAGCAAATACAGTTGGATTAGGTATATTTGGTGAACAATCACCTGATCCCTCATATCACTAGGAAGAAGACTACCAAAGATATGTATGATACCTTGGGAACCTTGTCCCAAAGTGTGAACATACTCAGGAAGATTTTCTTAAAGGACAAGATCAATACTACTTGCATGAGAAAAACATATACATTGATGAGCTATCTCATGAAGATAGAAAAGTTGAGAGATCAAATTGCAGTAGTTGGGGACATATTTGAGAATATGAGCTAGTTCAAATTTATTTGAATGAATTTGGTCCACCATGGCACAACTTTGTCCATAGTATTTGTGGTCAAGAGAAGTTATATAACTTTGAGAAATTGTGGGATATTTTTGTTGGAGAGGAGACAAGACTACAACATGTCCCAACTAGTTATGAGGATGTTCTAATCATATACCTTATTGAGAAGGTGAGGAAGCATTGGAGCTTCAGGAGTAGATGAGTTGATTGCTAGGCTTGATATGAAATTTTCCATGGTGTCATGCCTTTCCACCAAAACTTAGTTTCAAATTTTGGGTGGTATGTTGATAGTGGAACTTGAAGACACATGACTATAAAAAACATCATCCTTCTTCAAGTTAGAAGAACAAG
Source organism: Picea glauca (assembly GCA_000966675.3). Classification (NCBI taxonomy): domain Eukaryota; kingdom Viridiplantae; phylum Streptophyta; class Pinopsida; order Pinales; family Pinaceae; genus Picea; species Picea glauca. The sequence continues at coordinate 321,971 of JZKD02S1673383.1, forward strand.
ACACCAGCATGTAGGTGGATATTGGTGATGATGGCATGTACCTAGTGGTTGGGTTGGGGTCTATCTCATTCCACATGCTAGATATAAAAGTTTTATTTTTACATGAGATATTGTATGCTCTTGGTATGGCTAAAAATATCCTTTAATTTTCTTGTCTAATAGATTTGAAGTTTAGGGTTGAGTTTGATGATCTATAAGTGATCATCATAAGTCAAAAACCTAATCTTAGTTGAGTTTCATCCAGAGGAGTTAGGGAGGGTGGATTTTACAGACTGCTAGAAGATCCAATGAAGTAGATAGATTTTTTGGTTAAAAATAACAACCTATGAGAGAGGGAGTTGGCTATGAGGGGAGCATTTCTCCAATTTCCTGGTAAACTTCTACTAGGACCATTTTCTCTTTAGCATCTATTTTTGGTTGGAAGTTATATCAGATGGATGTTAAGAATACCTTCCTTAATGGCCTCATTGAGGAAGATGTTTACATAAATCAACTAAGAGGGTTTGAGGTGCATAGGAATGAGACTTGTGGGTTTAGATTGAACAAATCTCTTTATGGGCTTAACCAGGCACCCCATTCTTAGTACTCCAAGTTTGAGGAGTACATGTTAAGTTTGGGCCTCACCAAAACTACTATAAATCCCAAATTTTATTATTTATTTGATGTATATGATGTGATTGTTTTGGTCATATATTTAGGTGATTTGATACTTACAAGGAATTTAGAGATGCTTATTATAGGGTGCAAGGTTGCATGTGCACACAATTTTGAAATGAATGACATTGGATCAATGCACTATTTGGTCTAAAGATGTGGCAAGTTATAGGGGAAATTTTCCTTGGGTAGGGAAAATACTAAGTTGAGAATTGAAAAGGTTCCAAATTATGTATTGTGAACCCCTTACCACTCCTATGATGTTGAATTTGAAGTTGCATGGTGACTTAGATTCATATTTGGTAGATCCTTCAGTGTATATATAGTTGACTGGATTCTTGATGTATTTAGTTATCACCAGATCTAATATATTTTTTACAGTGAACACCTTGAGTCAGTTCATGGTTGAGTCTAATCCCTCTTCAAGTCAACGTGCCATTTCTGGGTCCACCCACCTACATGTCCACTCCCTCAACCCAAGCTAGCATTATTCAAGTGCAAGCCTCTATGTAAGAGATCCAAGTAGCCCTGTGTTGCTTAGATGTCAATGCCCTTCCGTGGAATGCCAAATTATCCAAAGAAAGTTTTGGATAGCTGAAAACTTCATATGTATGTATAGGAGATGAATTTAAAGTACATACTTTTGGCTTCTTACTGTATTCCAGTACAACCCTTCGAGCTCTCCAAAACCCTAGCCAGGTAAAAACACAAAAACCCTAGCTCCAACGAAGAGACTCCAATAAGAAAAAATCACACTAACAAGTCCTCCTTGGCCTCATGCAAGGAATCTCCTTTTCTCTTCCTCCTCATTAGGTACAACCCTAGGGTTTTTCATCAAAACCTAACTCCTTACCTCCTTAGAGTAGAAACATTGACACCCTAGACTTCAAGAATGCTCAAGAAATCCCAGTGATTGAAACAAATGAAAAAGTAAAATATAGAATGAATAAAGGAGAAAAAGAGGCTAATGTTTCTCCTCCTACATATCTAAATCAATTGTAAATAATAATAAGCATAATATTATCAATGATTTCATCATCTCTAATGTCTAACTCAATGCCCTCCCGTGGAATGCCAAATTCTCCAAAGACAATTTTGGATAGCTGAAAACTTCATATATATGTATAGGAGACGAAGTTCAAGTACATACTTTTGGATTCTTACTATAGGCCAGTACAACCCTTCGAGTTATACAAAACCCTAGCCAGGTAAAAACACAAAAGCCATAGCTCCAACGAAGAGACTCCAATAAGAAAATATCACACTAACAAGTCCTCCTTAGCTTTATGCAAGGAATCTCCTTTTCTCTTACTCCTCATTAAGTACAACCTTAGGGTTTTTCATCAAAACCTAACTCCTTACCTCCTTAGAGTAGAAACCCTGACACCCTATACTTCAATAATGCTCAAGAAACCCTAGTGCCTGAAACAAGTGAAAAAGTAAAAAATAGAATGAATAAAGGAGAAAAATAGACTAATGTTTCTCCTCCTACATCTCTAACTCAATTGTAAATAAGAATAAGCATAATATTATCAATGATTTCATCATCTCCAATGTCTAACCCAATTCCATCTCATGGAATGCCAAATTCTCCAAAGACAATTTTGGATAGCTGAAAACTTCATATATATGTATAGGAGAGGAAGATCAAGTATGCAATTTTGTCTTCTTACAATAGGCCAGTACAACCCTCCGAGCTCTCCTAAACCCTAAACAGGTAAAAACACAAAAAACCTAGCTCCAATGAAGAGACTCCAATAAGATAAGATCACACTAACAAGTCATCCTTGGCCTCATGCAAGGCATTTCCTTTTCTCTTCCTCCTCATTAGGTATAACCCTAGGGTTTGTCATGAAAACCTAACTCCTTACCTCCTTAGAGTAGAAACCCTAACACCCTAGACTTAAAGAATGCTCAAGAAACCCTAGTGCATAAAACGAGTGAAAAAGTAAAAAATAGAATGAATAAAGGAGAAAAAGAGATTAATGTTTCTCCTACTACATATCTAACTCAATTGTAAATAAGAATAAGCATAATATTATCAATGATTTCATCATCTCCAATGTCCAACTCATAAGAACAAACCCACGCATCTTACAAGAGAAATCTCCCAACAAGGACATGTTCTTTAAACATCATAACTTCTCCTAGGTTTTCCTCATGAACATCAGTTTCTTACTCCAAGAAGACAAGTACAAAAAAAAGAGAACAATGATGCTGACAATTATGAAATATCTATCTCATTCCTTTACATATAGAGAGGTAATGAAGGCCAACAATACAAAAGTGGTCCTAAAACCTTACAACCAACCTACTACAAAAAATTAAGTCGATACATGTGAAGAACTCCTCCTACATGTGACATATGTCAATATCTACGGTGATGAGGATCCACAAGAAAATCTCTAAGACAAGGGTACTCCTCATCCAAGGTCCAACACTCCTCCTCCAAGGGATCCAATCATCCAATGCATCTTCAAGTAAATGTGCCATTTATGAGTGCAACCACCTACATTTCCACTCCCTCAACCAAAGCTATCATAATTCAAGTACAAGCCTCTATGTAAGAGATCCAAGTAGTCCCATGTTTCTTAGATGTCAATGCCCTCCCACAGAATGCCAGATTCTCCAAATACAATTTTGGATAGATGATATATATATATATATATATATATATATATATGACATTAAGTTCAAGTACGTACTTTTGGCTTCTTACTATATGCCAATACAACCCTCTGAGCTCTCCAAAACCCTAGCCAGGTAAAAACACAAAAACCCTAACTCCAACAAAGAGACTCCAATAAGATAAGATCGCACTAAAATGTCCTCCTTGGCCTCATTCAAGGCATCTCATTTTCTCTTCCTCCTCATTAGGTACAATCCTAGTGTTTGTCATGAAAACCTAACTCCTTACCTCCTTAGAGTATAAACCTTAACACCCTAGACTTCAACAATGCTCAAGAAACCCTAGTGCCTGAAACGAGTGAAAAAGTAAAAAATAGAATGAATAAAGGAGAAAAAGAGACTGATGTTTCTACTACTACATATATAACTCATTTGTAAATATGAATAAGAATAATATTATCAATGATTTCATCATCTCCAATTTATAACTCACAAGAACAAACCCAAGCATATTACAAGAGTAAGATACCAACAAGCACATGTTCTTTAAACATCATAATTTCTCCTAGGTTTTCCTCATGAATACCAATGTATTAATCCAAGAAGACACGTACAAATAAAAGAGAAAAATGATGATACATGGAAGGTTCCTCAATCCGAGTCTCGGTTTTCGTTTTATACCCAATTGCAAGTCGCATCCCAAACCATTTCGGGGATTCTTGGGAAAATCCTCCTCAGGGCATAAAAACCCAACAGAGCAACATTTTTGAGTTCCGTGAGATGATGCAAGTTGTTTAGGCATGTACTAGGTGGTCACATTTTCCATCCACTCCCAAGGCATGGTTTCATAAATTGGTCCTCTTAATCCAAATGTTGCATCGCTTACTGAGAAAAACCCTAGTTCTCGAAATCGATGAATACGAGTGCCTAACATGTGTTTAACATGTGTTAGAGATGTCCTAGCATGTCTGTGTTTGACATGTGAGATACAAACATGGAGGCCCTGGGGGGTGTGCTCTGTTACTTAGCTTGTACAAGAAGTACTAAAGGTTATTTTGAGGATTGCATTAGAAATTTGCAAACTTGTATTTCTTCTACTTTCAAAAGGTACAATGAACAAGTGATAGCTAGGAATTTAATATTACTATGATGAAAATGACCTTGGAAATTGTATTTCAAACAATGAATGTTGAATTTGAGGAGAAGGAATAATCGCTTGAATCTTTTCTAGAGGATATTCAATACTTCTCACAAATACTTCTTGCTTCTTTTGACGTATCTCTTCTAATAATAATGTCTACTTTGAACACTCTTATCCTAACTATTGTGAATTGTGGGAGGATGAAGATGTACTTGACACTTTGTAAGAGGATATTTGACCCTCTTTTATTATGCATTGTTAGCTACTCATGAGGATACCTTCACCTAATTTTGAGAAGCATACTAGAGGCATTGATTCCGACTTGCATTGAAAAATGGGTTACATAGTGGTGGAATTGGTAAGCAAGTAGAGGGTATTGTCACTTTTATTGAGCTTGAAATGAGACTAATTAGAGTAGGAATTGGATATTTTGAGACTACATCACTAAATACAAGTCACCCAAATTCTTCTACTACCATTGATTTACAAGAATTAAAGCTTGAACCACCTGAGTCTTATACCCCTTTTGATTTTCTAGAACTAGAATTTACACCATACAACCATGGATCTAAAGGAACTAGAACCTGCACCATTTGTTTCTATTGCTATTGATTCCTAGGGATAAGAACCTACACCATATATTTCTACTACCACTATAAATTAATTAGATTCTTCACCATCGACATCTTAGCCATACTGACACCATAATCATAATGATATGAGATGCTCTCACCCTCCATCCAAGTATCGACACTCTTTTAGCCACACATGTTGGTATGATATCATCCTTTCTTACAAACCGAAAGTTAAGAAGCATAGATGGAAGAATTTTGGATCTAAACCCATTATTAAGACTATGTATGGATGGGTTGATGATTGGTCATGGAAAAATTTTAGTTCTTGTTTGAGGATTTATTGTTGGCTGGTTTCCTCAACTATACAACTGTATAGTTCTCATTGCATGTGATATTTTTTTATGATTTCTTGATCGTAATAACAACCTCTTCTTGCCAAATTTTTGATGGTAACATTTTTTTTCATGGTGGAAGAAGATTTTATGATAGTAAGACCATCTTGGTGCATGTGGTGTTTGGAGCACTTATTGAGCCTTTGACCCTCTTACCCAAAAGGCTCTTGGTCAAGTCCCTTGTTTTTTTGGGGTGGGTGGGGAATACCTCATATAGAATCCCTTTGTCTAAGCTACCACACTATGAGAGGTGTATTTATTCCATCAAAGTCACCCATGACATGCACCTTACTTCATTTTCTCCCACTAGAGGGGTATTGAACTCATGTATTTGCGTTGATATAAGCTTTATCATCTCATTGCATGCTACTAGATCACACTCCCATGGGAAAGTTTCTCGATTTTCTTGGCTGACTCATTCTTGTTGATCTTCAACACTCTTTCCATAATAACATCTTTGTTGGATCACTTTTAGCTTCAACATATTCTCCTTTGCCTGCATGATTGTATTTTATTCAAGACCATTCTTTGAAAACATTGTGGGATTAAACTCCCCAAATCTAATCACTCGTGCATGAGCTCATTTGTGGTAATATTTGTTTGTTTCATCAATTCCAAAGAGGTACGTGTGAAGTTTTTTGGTTTTCTTGGAGGCTAACATTCTAACGAAGGACTCTCTATTGAGATCTTTTTTGCACATTATTTGTGGTTTGATTAGTATCATTGTTGGTCGTAATTGTATTCCCTACCCATTAAACATTAAGGGGGGGATTATTGTAATGTTTAATTGGTCATTCTTTTGACAACATCTTCCCAAGTGTGTATTAAGGTGGCTAATCTTTTCTTGGTGATGTGATCCTTTAAGGGGTCCCACATGGGCTGGTTGGGTTATGATTGTAAACCCATAGTGGTTGGCCTATCATCACATGGTTAGTTACCAGGAGGGCCCAGTGGTCCCACACCTAGGGTTAGGGGCCACGTCTAAGTTATCCTTAACACCTATATAAGAGGCATCTAAACCTCATTTTTAATATCCAATATAGATCATTTGATTATTGTGCAATATAATTGTTGGCATCTATAGCATATCTTAAGGGTACATTTATACCTAATTATACCTCCTATATTGGATTGATCTCTTTTATGATGTGAATATTATCATCACAATGATGTTGTGCTTTTTATAACATGTTAGAATTAGGTGAGAACATAAGGTTAAACCCAAGAATCACATAATAAAGAGTTAATAGTTCCTTCTACACAAGTTGTCATATGATCTATCAAATTTCATTGTTGAAATTCAAAATTTGGCAAACTTAAAGGAATGGGTTGAAATTCATTCATATTTGCTGAATTACAAAGCCCTCAAGGTTGTTTACTATTTTATCATGCTTTATATTTGTTTATGTATCAATTTGTTTATTTTCATATTTGCTTAGTAGTTTATCATGGTTCATAATACATAATTGGTCACATTTTTTCGATTTTTATGTAGTGTATGTGTTAGATGAAGATCTCAACTTTTTGTAATTTTAATGTTATAAACTTAGGTTTTTCAAAATTTGAAATATATGTATTAATGAACTTGATGACGATTTTCTCCTGAATTTTATCCAAATTCCATTTGCAATGAATTTGAACACAAATGTAAACTTTGTGACATAGTACACAAGAATGCCACATATATGTGTCGGTACGTTGTACCCAAATATGAAATAGATGCAATGTATATTCTATAAAGATCAAATGATGTGTCTTGGATGATTACAAATGAGGTTTAGATACCTCTTCTATATAACTGTTAGGGTAACTTAGATGTAACCCACAACCTTAGGCGTGGTGTTAGCACCAATAATCACCCTTAGACTGATAAAAGGGTAAGCCCAATACCCATTTGAATATTGGAAAATTGAATGATTAAGTCAGGTTTGTGCTTGGTGGATCAACAAGGATAAACGAGAGAAAAAAGGGCAACAAATCTAACTGTAGATAACTGATCTTTCACCATTGAGAAATGGAGTCCTTTACAAACATTAGAAACCAGAGGAAATCAAGCCAAGTGATCTTTCACCATTGAGAAATGGAGTCCTTTACAAACATTAGAAACCAAAGGAAATCAAGCCAAATACTAGAAAAAAGATTTGTTGTTATGGAAGGTAGAAAAATTAGGAAACATACATGAATAACAATAAAACCTATCCTAGATCATTTAGATTGAATATCCATTCAACATAAATATTTCTTGAGAACGAATAAAAAAAGTAAACGAGACAAATGAATCAAAGGAATATGCAATGAATCCTTCATTACTTTAAGATTCTCTAATTCATGTGTAAGAGCTGATCCTCAACTGTCACAAGTGTTCAAGTAGAAAGAAAAGTTGTTGAGATAAGAAACAAAAGATACACAAACTGATAATTTAACTTTCAGGAATCTCTGATTAAAATGCTGCAAAAGAAAATTTCCCTTCAAATTCTCTCGAGCCCAAGAACTTCCTCCTTAGATTACATCCAATCCGAAGCTTTTATGATAAAAAAACAAGTGCTTATAATTTGGATCTAAATTCTAAAATTCGAAAACCGTTTGCAATAAATCGAGAGCAGCTGTGATCGACCCCTTCATTTATGGAAATGCGTTGTCACATATGCCAAATATTCTAACCGTTTTTAATCGCCACCTGTTAAATGGATGCTTGTTAGAAATGGTTCAATATTTTAAACACCTCGACAAAATGACTATGATGGATAATTGTGTAGTAGATCTTTGGCATTCAAAGTGCACACCCTCAGTTTGACACCTGATGTGCACTATTCCTGTGACTTGGTACAACTAGAAGCTCAAACCCTTAGACCCAACATTTCTTCTCATGGCATTTCTACTGGTTAGAAGATGCTTGACACTGAAACTATACTTCTCCACTTTGACATTCTATGTATGCATGCTTCAACACTTGCAGGGTCGGGTACCATTTTCAATCCCATCATTGCATAGTGCAGGATCAATGCTTGAAATCGAAACCTGTGCAGTCAGAATGATAAGGCAAGTTAGAATGGGATATATCCCACATGAAAAACCTTTCAGGCTTTTAAAGGTGTTAATAGTCAAATGCCCACATCATCTTTCTATGCATACTGCACTTGTTTTTGGCCCCATGTGGGCTCTTCCTTGGCGCTTTGTGTAAATGTTGCTTCTTCATGACTTGATGTGAGGGTATTCCATGACTTGGATTCTCGGTTGTTTGATGACATATAAAGTAAAATTGGAGGTTGCCAACAACTTTTTTATTAAAAATAACTATAACTTGTAAATAAAAGCTATAATAAACCTAGACAACCAAAATTTTGCAATTTTTTAACCATCAACATTTCCTTTTGATATCAAGCTCAAAATATGATTTTGGCTCCGATCTCTTGCCCATAGGAAATTTGGATTGCGCTGCATAAATAACATAGTGCTGGATAATTGACCTCTTTTCTGTAGCATCGTGCCAAAACACTATTTTTGCCAAAATTTTATATTTTGAATTTGAGTGATAACATGTGGGACCACTTGTCCTCTCCACTAAATACATATGTGGCCATAGGCCAACAACCAAGGGCTTACAATTATAACCCAACAGGACCACAAAAGGTTTATGTCTCTAAGACAAGATTAGCGACCATAACACTAACACCCCAGTTCAGCTTGTCTTGGGGACACAAAGAAGGAAGGGTGGAAAAACAAGACAACACCTAAGACCACACGTTAGTGAAAAAAAGGTGTCAACATATCATCACTCATATATTTGATTTAGTAAATATTGCATCCCAACAATATTTCCTATCTCGATAGTTGAAGACTTCTTTACTCCCTATGATATTGAGGATGATCATTTCTTAGCCTTTTAGTATCATGACAATGAAGTTTGACCTTCTCTTCCACTAAGTGGGTAAAGCTATTTGTTGTACTCATTCAACTATTATTCTCATCTCGTATTGGGTTCATTACTACCTAAATGAATATAATCATGTACAATGTAAGGTTGAATATACTAAGTAACAATGTTCCTTGGAGGTAGGAAATGTGTCTAGGGAATTTCTTGTGTATTGGAAATAGGGAGATGGGTTAGGGATCTCCTTATGATAGGGCACCATCATGGGTATGTCTCCTGTGGTATGGGATTGTCCTAAGGGAATAGTTTGACCCCACAGGGGACACTCGGGTATATCTTATAGGTTATATCCCCTAAAGCCCCACCCAAATGACAACACGTTTTTTTTTTTTTTTTAATTTTTCCTTTCATGGTTCTCACTTATGATCTAGAGGTCCCCACCCCTCCTAAAGCCCTAAAATTTTATTTTGAAAGCGAGGAAAACCAATGGTAGTAGAAAGTGAGCACTTTGTGTGGAGCAACAACACTCTTTGAGCTTGGAGGAGAAATTTTCATCTTGAAGGAGTAGAGTTCAAGATTTAGATGAATGTAGGCAACTAGTTGGGAGTGAGTAGTACAAAAGAATTTTAATTATACAAAGGATGCATCCAATATATGTACTTAGTTTTCCCACTTTTCATATGGGTCAGGTGTTAGTTTATCAATTGTTTGGAGAATTTTTGACTTTCACTATGAGTATGGTGCATCAATGGGAGAGAATCCCATGAGGGCATTTGGACTCATAGTCCCTTTTTTAATCTTTTTGGCACTTAGGATTTACATTGGACTAGGAGGGTACACTACTTAAATTGTTGCAGAAAAATATGTGGAGTGAGTGACTAGGCACCTCTGGGCATGTGCCTACCCATGCTTGACACATTTGTGGTGCACTACCTATGTTATTTGCTTCGAGAAACATTCTTATCACAAGCCGTGAGAAACATGCCAATTCCTCCTAAGGGGCATACAAACCTAACAAAGCAACATTTTTGAGTTTCGTGAGATGTTGCAAGATTGTTTATGCATCAAATAGGTGATCACATTGTCCATCCTCTCCTGAGGCACGGTTTCATAAATTAGACCCCTTAATCCAAATGTTGCATTTCTTCTTACTAAGAAAAACCCTAGTTCTAAAAATCGATGAATAAAGAAAATTCCGAGGCATGGGACCCTGAAGTCAAGGGTGATCTAGCTGAAATCCTATGCCAAGACTCTAACAGAGTCGACAGTTCCTTAATCTAGTCTTATTTTTCCTTTTATGCCCAGTTGCAAGTCACATCCCAAACCATTTCGGGGACTCTTGGCCAATACCTCCTTGGGGGATAAAAACCTAATGGAGCAACATTTTTGAGTTCTGTTAGATGTTGCAAGCTTGTTTAGCCATGGTCTAAGTGATCAATTTTCTATCATCTCACGAGGCACGGTTTCATAAATTGGACCCCTTAATCCAAATGTTGTATTGCTTCTAACTGAGAAAAACCCTAGTTCTCAAAATCGATGAGTAAAGCAACTTTCAAGGCATGACACCCAAGAGTGAGTGGTGATCTAGCTGAAATCATATGCCAGGAATCCAACATAGTTGATGGTTCCTCAATTTGAGCCTCAGTTTTTGTTTTATATGCAGTTGCAAGCCGCATCCCAAACCATTTCAGGGACTCTTGGCCAATACGTCCTTAGAGAATAAAAACCTAATAGAGCAACATTTTTGAGTTCTGTGAGATGCTGCAAGCTTGTTTAGGCATGGAATAGATGACCAAATTTTCCATCTGCTTCCATCCAATCATAAGACATAGTTTTATAAATTGGACCCCTTAATCGAAATGTTGCATTGCTTCTTACTAGGAGAAACCCTAGTTCTCTAAATCGATGAATAAAAAAACCTCCAAGGCATGGGACCTAAGAGTGAGGGGTGATATAGTTGAAATTGTATGCCGGGAAATCAATGGAGTTGAGAGTTGCACAATACAAGTCTCGGTTTTCGTTTTATTCCCAGTTGCAAGCCACATCCAAAACCATTTTGGGGATTCTTGGCGAATTCCTTCTTGGGGAATAAAAAACTAACAGAGCAACATTTTTGAGTTCCATGAGATGCTGCAAGCTTGTTTAGGCATGGACTAGGTGACCACATTTCCATCCGCTCCTGAGGCATGGCTTCAAAAATTGGATCCCTTAATTGAAATTTTGCATTACTTCTTACTAGGCAAAACCCTAGTTCTCTAAATCGATGAATAAAAAAACCTATGAGGCATGGGAGCTGAGAGTGAGGGGTGATCTAGCCGAAATCATATGCCAGGAATTCAACGAATTTGACGCTTCCTCAATGCAAGTCTTGATTTTCATTTTATGCACAGTTGCAAGCTGCATTCCAAACCATTTCGGGGACTCTTGGCCAATTCCTCTTTGGGGAATAAAAATCTAATGGAGCAACATTTTTGAATTCTGTGAGATGATACAAGATTGTTTAGGCATGGACTAGTTGGCCACATTGTTCATCTGCTCTAGAGGCACGGTTTCATAAATTGGACCCCTTAATCGAAATGTTGCATTTCTTCTTACTGAGTGAAACTCTAGTTCTCGAAATCGATAAATAAATAAACCTCTTAGGCATGGGACCAATGAGTGAGGGGTGCTCTAGCGGAAATTGTATGTCAGGAATCCAATGGAGTCGACGGTTCTTCAATATGAGTCTCGGTTTTCGTTTTATGCTCAATTGCAAACTGCATCCAAAACCATTTCAAGGACTCTTGGCCAATTCTTCCTCGGGGCATAAAAACCTAACAAAGCAACATTTTTGAGTTTTGCGAGATGATGCAAGCTTGATTAGGAATGGACTAGGTGACCACTTTGTCCATCCACTCTCAAGGAATGGTTTCATAAATTGGACCCCTTAATCAAAATGTTTTATTGCTTCTTACTGAGAAAAACCCTAGTTCTCGAAATCGATGAATAAAGAAACCTATGAGGCATGGGACCTGAGAGTGAGGGGTAATATAGCTCAAATAGTATTCTAGGAATCCAATGGAGTTGACGGTTTTTCAATCCGAGTCTCAGTTTTCATTTTATGCCCAGTTGCAAGTCACATCCCAAACCGTATCAAGGACTCTTGGCCAATTCCTCCTCGAGGCATAAAAACCTAACATAGCAACATCTTTGAGTTCCATGAGATATTGCAAATTTTTTTAGGCATGGACTAAGTGACCACATTGTCCAATTGTGCCTGAGGCACAATTTCATAAATTGGACCCCTTAATCCAAATTTTGCATTGCTTCTTATTGAGCAAAACCTTAGTTCTCAAAATCGATGAATAAAACAATTTCTGAGGCATGGGACCCATGAATGAGGGGTTCTGATGCAGGAACATTGTCAGAAAGTACACATGGCAGGACAAACCAGTGCCTGGGAGCCAATCCGAAGTCTCAAACGCTAGCCAATACTACAAATATTTTGAAGCGATAGAAAACAAAAGGGGAAAGATCACACACGTGGAGACAAAATGAGCACACGTGACTTGGGAGCTTAACCCTAGTCTCAATGTAACTGCAATTAGATAGCAGTTAGTTTGTTTTTTTTGTATAAAGAGAAATTCTGTATGCCCAAAAGAGGGGTTACGAGAATTATGAGCAAGTAGGAATCTCAGAGAAGTAGTTGTTGCTTTGATTTTAGCTGTAACCATTTTCTTGATTTTGAATGAAGATAACAGAGAAAAATTGATCCAATGTATGGTGTGAATAGTGTTTGCAATCTCTCTGTTGTTGTCTTAATCTTTTCAAGAATGAATGAATCTTGCTACGAGTTTATGTAGCTTTGAAATGATTTCATAAGAATTTGAATCGTTTTTCTTCATGAGCCAATGCAAGGTGTGCACATAGTCCGTAAGGAGTGTGTTGATAGGGTCTGTTTCGACTCGTAAAGCTCATGAGAAATAGTGTAAGACTTTCTTTGCAGGAAGTGTAAAGTGACTGCAGCAAGGAGTTCACATTCATCACAAGAACTCGAATCTTGTGTAAAGATCTGTTGCAAAGAATGCATAGACCTAGAATTCGACGAAGAGTTGAAGCGAATCAGTAAAGAAGTCAAAGGACGAGAGTGGAAGAATGCCAGGAAGGCGAGAAATGATTCTTTTCAAGAATCTTTGGATCTGAGTTGATGAATTTCTCATAAAATCAAGAAGTTCTTGGGAGATCGAAATCTTCGGAGAGATCAATCTCAGGAAGAGTAGCACTTTCCAAGAAGCGCGAACGAGATCCAAGAAATGGACTCGTTGGAAGGATAAAGGTCAAAGCCTTTAAATCCTTTCGAAAATATTCTAAGTCTGAAGAAATCTTTAGCTCAGAGGGAAGATTTGGACCATCCGATCAATGTCTAGAAAATGAGGAGCAAGTATAGAGGAGGAAATATCTCAACCGTTCGATTTGAGTGCAAACGGATCGTAGCCGTCTGATTAAGGTAAAGGGCACTAACATTAAATCTTTGAATGTACACATTAGGAAAAAGGTCACGAAATTCCAAAATCATCGGAACCATCCATCACGATGGGACATGTGGCGAGAGATCTGCATTTCACTGACTTGCAGAGTGGAAAGGTCAAAGAGCATAGTTGTGAGGATTCGCGAAGTGCGAACTCGCGAAAATATCACAACCGTTGACCATTCTGAAATCATTGAGACCATATGTTGTCAAGGAGGACATATGGCGAGAGACCAACATTTCACTGACTTGTGACTTGAAGGAGTCAAAGGTTGAGTCACGAGAACTTGTGAAACGTGAAATCACGACATGATCTTAGCTGTTCATCAAAGGGGAGATCTGGACCGTTGAGCCAGTGCCATCGCAATTTCGTCTATCGGGAGAACGGAGGCAAGGAGACTCAAAAGTCGCAAATCATGAAAATATCATAGTAGTTTATCGAAGGAGGGATTTGAACTATAGATATGGTTTTTTCGGGACTTCGCAACTCAAGAAATAAGAGGTAAGAGTTTGGGGAACTCGCGAAACCCAAAACTGTGAAGATTTGATTTGAGCCATCGGTTTGAGAAGAGATTTGGACCATTGAGCATATAGGGAGACGACTCATGAAGTGTGAACTCAAAAGACGTGAAATCGCGAAATGCGAAAATGTGAAGTGCTCGAAGATTGGCCCACGGTCATAGTGAAGGGTCACATCAATGAAGTGGAATAGAGGGGCTAGCATGCGCTAGGCTCCTGCCAGGGTTTTGGAAGTTGGGAGAGTCAGAGTGACTCGCATGAAAAGGCCTGATACGCGAAGTCATGATGCGCCTTTCTATTAGGCGACTGGTCACAACCTTAGTAACATAAAGCGAGGGGTTTAAGTAGGAGAGTTAGCGTCTAAACATGTTGAATCTTAAAGGCGTTAAGGAGAAAGCCGCAGGTTCCATATAACTTGTGCTTTAAGGGAAAGAGTGCATGTTAAGTGGATTTGAGGTTCTTGAGGGCCAAAGAGTCAATCAGACTCAGTTTCTTGATCAATCCTAGACCGGGAGGTCATGCAGTCCTTAGGAGAGAAGGGGGGTTTGCATCAAGTGGTATCAGAGCTGATTTTCGTCTGTAGATTTTAGGCAAAGGAGAAAAATAACTTGAAGTTGTACTCTGTGCATAAGAGACATTCAACACAATGGCACCAAGGAGACAAGGGGAGCCACCTTTATCTAATCACGTTGTAGAAAGAGAGATGCGAGAACTTCGTGCAAGGTTGGAAGCGGTGGAAGAAGTGTAGAGAAGAGCACCTGATGCTGAAGACGTCAGTGATGTAGAGAGCAAAGATGTAGAAGCTGAACAAGCTGTAGGGGAACATGTTGTCGAAGAATTCTTGCTAAGATTTGTTGTTATATTGGGAGCTAGAGACAAGATAGAGGTCCCAATGTATGAAGGCAATTTGGATGTTGAAGAGCTGCTGGATTGGATAAGGTCCATGGACAAATATTTTGATTATGAAGATGTCAATGGGGAGAAAAGGGTGAGACATGCTATCACCAGGCTTAAAGGACATGCAACACTGTGGTGGGATGAACTGCAGGCTAAGAGGAGAAGTAGAGGAAAACAAAAGATAAAGAATTGGGACAAAATGGTAGCTAAGATGACCAGATAAATCTATTCAGGAAGCTCCAGAACTTGAGACAGAAGGGTATGATAGTCAAAGAATACACAGAAGAGTTATACAATATGAACATCAGAGTTGAGCAAATAGAGCGGGACGAAGAAAAAGTTTCCAGGTATATGAATGGCCTGAGGTATGAAATCTAGGATGAGCTCAACATGATGTTGGTAAGAATAGTGGAGGATGCTTATTAGTTTGCACTGAAGGCATAAGAGAAGTTGGCCAGAAAACAAAGCCAGTGAGGTAGAGGTAAAATGTCATCCCCGAACAAAGGCAAGGGAGTTTCCCATGACAAGGCTCATAATTCCAAAGATGAGGCTGGAACTCCACACAGTCACTCAGAAAGAGGAGGAAGTTCCCGAGGAAGACAGGGTGGTGGAAGAAAATCTTCTAGAGGAAGAGGCAGAGGAGAAATAAGATGTTATGCTCATGGAAAGACATGACACATGTCTTGGGAATTCCCCGAGAAAAATAAAGAAGGAGGAGAATCTCACATTTCATAAGAAAAAAGAGAGAATGTTGAAGCAGAGGGAGCAAAGGATGGAACATCCCTGATGATGAGAAAGGTTCTCTTAAAACCAGAGGCAGAAGTTAAAAATCCAGTACAAATGAACAATCTATTCAGGACAACTTGCAAGACTAAATACAAAGTATGCAAGGTGATAATTGATAGTGGGAGCACTGATAACTTAGTATCCACGAAGATGGTGGAGAAATTGGAGCTAGAGACAACTGCACACCTAGAGCCATATAAAGTCTCATGGTCGCAGAAAGGACACCAGGTAATGGTTACTAAAAAATGCTTGGTTGAATTTAAGATAGGAGGATATAGAGATGAAATTGTGTGTGATGTAATTACCATGGATGTATGCCATATTTTGTTGTGAATACCACGATAGTTTGACATGAATGTCATTCATGATGGGAGGAAGAATACATACACCTTGGAGAAGAATGGTAGAACAGACATGTTGTTGCCAATAGAGGAGAAGAAAGTGAAAGAGGAAGCCAACACAAGCATACTCCTCATGAGTGGGAAGGAACTCCTAAAAGAAGTAAAAAAACAACAGGAGATGTAATTTGCTATGGTGATGAAACCTAGAGTTATCCTTACAAGTACTTCAATGGATGATTTTCCTGAAGAAGTTAAGGAATTATTGGATGATTTTGATGACATAGTGGTCGATGAGTTGCCTAAGTCATTTCCACCCATCATAAGTATCAATCATCATATCGATTTGATACCAGGAGCAAGTCTGCCAAACAAAGCATCTTACAGACTGACACCTTGAGAGAATGAGGAGGTAAAGAACCAAGTCTAGGAATTGTTAGGCAAGGGTTTTGTCAGAGAGAGCTTGATTCCATGCGCAGTGCCAACTGTGTTGAGTCCAAAGAAAGATGGAGGATGGAGAATGTGTACAAACTCGAGAGCCATCAATAATATCACTATCAAGTATATATTCCCTTTTCCAAGAATAGATGATTTGATGGACTGTTTAAGTGGAGCAAATTTATTTTCTAAGATAGACTAAAAAGTGGATATCACCAAATCAGAATTAGGGAAGGTGATGAGTGGAAGACAAGATTTAAGACAAATGAAGGTTTGTATGAGTGGATTGTTATGCCATTTGGCTTAACCAATGCCCCGAGTACTTTTATTAGGTTGATGAATGAAATAGTAAAAGATTTCATTGGCAAGTTTGTGGTTGTGTATCTAGATGATATACTGAACTTTAGCAAGACCAAAGAGGATCATTTGAGGCACCTGACATTAGTGGTGAGGAGACTACAATAGGATAAGATGTTGATAAACTTGAAGAAGTCCTCTTTTATGAAGACATAACTCATTTACTTGGGTTTTGTGATCTCTTCAAATGAACCGAAGATGGATCCAGAGAAGGTGAAAGCAATCAAAGAATGGTTGTCACCAAGAAGCATGTTTGAGGTAAGAAGCTTCCATGGATTAGCGAGTTTATATAGGAACTTCATAAGATATTTTAGTGGAATTTGTGCACCAATAATGGATACAGTGAATAAAAGGCACACGTATTTTAAATGGATAGAGGAGGCCGAGAAGAGATTCAATACACTGAAGGAGAAAGTAACGGAGCGACCAATTCTGGTCTTGCCAAATTTTAAGAAGACGTTTTAGGTAAGTTGTGATGCAAGTGGCGTTGCAATTGGAGGAGTTTTGATCCAGGACAATAGACCTGTTGCTTACTTCAGTGAGAATTTGAATGAGACTAAGAGAAAATACTCCACCTATGACAAGGCATTTTATGCCATAATACAAGCCCTGAAGAAATGGAGACATTACCTTGTCCCACAATAATTTGTCTTGTATAGCAATAACCAAGATTTACAATTCATAACCAACCAGGAAAAATTGAATCAGAGGCATGCAAAGTGGATTGAATATATGTAGAATTTCACTTTTTTCATAAAACATATTGCTAGGAATGCTAACAAAGTTGTTGATGCATTGAGTAGGAGATGTTTGACTTTGTAGGAATTTCAGGTAAAGACCTTAGGGTTTGAACACTTTGAGGAAATGTACAATGATGATCCAGACTTTAAGGAAGTATACGAAGCATGCACAAATCCTATGCTGAGAGATAGGAGCCAGTCGATAGAGTGTATGATTCAAGAGGGATTGTTGTTCAAGGGCAGTCAACTGTGCATACCAAAATTATCAATGAGGATAACCTTTTGAAGGAAAAAATAATGTAGGATTGGCTGGACATTTCGGCCATGATAAGACATTTGCACAGTTCAACAGTTCATACTATTGGCTAGGCATGAGAACATGTGTAATAAAATTTGTGAACAGATGCAGAATCTGCCAACATGCAAAAGGTACAAGACAAAACACTCGATTGTATCAACCATTTCCCATACCAGAGAGGCCTTGGGATGCAATAAGCATGGATTTTGTGTTGGGATTGCCAAGAACACAAAGAGGATGTGATTCCATATTTGTGGTGGTGGATATATTTTCCAAGATGGCACACTTTATCCCATGCCAGAAGACCAGTGATGCAACACATGTTGCAAACCTATTTTTCAAGGAAGTTGTGAGACTTCACGGCCTACCCCGAAGCATTGTCTCGGACAGAGACATAAAATTTGTTGGTCATTTTTGGAGAACGCTGTGGAAGAAGTTGGGGACAAAATTTTCCTTTAGCTCATCTATTCACCCTCAGACAGATGGGAAAACTGAGGTGGTAAACAAAAGTTTGGGAAACTTATTAAGGAGTCTAGTCACTGAGCACCATAATCAATGGGATCAGATTCTGCCACAAGAAAAATTTGCATACAATGACTCACCAAATAGGAGCACTAGGAAGAGCCCATTCCAAATATTGTATGGAATGAAATCCAAGGGAGTATCTGAGTAAGAGATCCAAGTAGCCCCATGTTGCTTAGATGTCAATGCCCTTATGTGGAATGCCAAATTCTCCAAAGAAAGTTTTGGATAGCTGAAAACTTCATATATATGTATAGGAGATGAAGTTCAAGTACATACATTTGGCTTCTTACTATAGTCCAGTACAACCCTCCGAGATCTCCAAAACCCTAGCCAGGTAAAAACACAAAAACCCTAGCTATAACGAAGAGGCTCCAATAAGAAAATATCACACTAACAAGTCCTCCTTGGCCTCATGCAAGGAATCTCCTTTTCTCTTCCTTCTCATTAGGTACAACCCTAGGGTTTGTCATCAAAACCTAACTCCTTACCTACTTAGAGTAGAAACCTTGACACCCTAGACTTCAAGAATGCTCAAGAAACCCCAGGGCTTGAAACAAATGAAAAAGTAAAAAATAGAATGAAAAAAGGAGAAACAAAGACTAATGTTTCTCCTCCTAAATATCTAAATCAAATGTAAATAAGAATAAGCATAAGATTATCAATGATTTCATCATCTCCAATGTCTAACTCAATGCCCTCTCGTGGAATGCCAAATTCTCCAAAGACAATTTTGGATAGCTGAAAACTTCATATATATGTATAGGAGACGAAGTTCAAATACATACTTTTGGATTCTTACTATAGGCCAGTACAACTCTTCGAGCTCTCCAAAACCCTAGCCAGGTAAAAACACAAAATCCATAGCTCCAACGAAGAGACTCCATTAAGAAAAGATCACACTAACAAGTCCTCCTTGGCCTCATGCAAGGAATCTCCTTTTCTCTTCCTCCTCATTAAGTATAACCTTAGGGTTTTTCATCAGAACCTAACTCCTTAGAGTAGAAACCCCAACACCCTAGACTTCAAGAATACTCAAGAAACCCTAGTGCCTGAAACAAGTGAAAAAGTAAAAAATAGAATGAATAACAGAGAAAAATAGACTAATGTTGCTCCTCCTACATCTCTAACTCAATTGTAAATAAGAATAAGCATAATATTATCAATGATTTCATCATCTCCAATGTCTAACTCAATTCCCTCTCATGGAATGCCAAATTCTCCAAAGACAATTTTGGATAGCTGAAAACTTCATATATATGTATAGGAGATGAAGATCAAGTACGTAATTTTGTCTTCTTACAATAGGCTAGTACAACCCTCCGAGCTCTCCTAAAACCTAGAAATCTAAAAACACAAAAACCCTAGCTCCAATGAAGAGACTCCAATAAGATAAGATCACATGAACAAGTCCTCCTTGGCCTCATGCAAGGCATTTCCTTTTCTCTTCCTCCTCATTAGGTATAACCCTAGGGTTTGTCATGAAAACCTAACTCCTTACCTCCTTAGAGTAGAAACCCTAACACCCTAGACTTAATGAATGCTCAAAAAAACCTAGTGCATAAAACGAGTGAAAAAGTAAAAAAAGAATGAATAAAGGAGAAAAAGAGACTAATGTTTCTCCTACTACATATCTAACTCAATTGTAAATAGGAATAAGCATAATATTATCAATGATTTCATCATCTCCAATGTCTAACTCATAAGAATAAACCCAAGCATATTACAAGAGAAATCTCCCAACAAGAACATGTTCTCTAAACATCATAACTTGTCCTAGGTTTTCCTCATGAACACCAGTTTATTACTCCAAGAAGACAAGTACAAAAAAAAGAGAACAATGATGATGACAATTATGAAAGATCTATCTCATTCCTTTACATATAAAGAGGTAATGAATGCCAAAAATACAAAAATGGTCCTAAAACCTTACAACCAACCCACTACAAAAAATTAAGACGATACATGTGAAGAACTCCTCCTACATGTGACATATGTCAAGATCTAAGGTGATGAGGATTCACAAGAAAATATCTAAGACAAGAGTACTCCTCATGCAAGTTCCAACACTCCTCCTCCAAGGGATCCAATCATCCAATGCCTCTTCAAGTAAATGTCCCATTTCTGGGTCCACCCACCTACATTTCCACTCCCTCAACCAAAGCTCGCATAATTCAAGTACAAGCCTCTATGTAAGAGATCCAAGTAGTCCCATGCTGCTTAGATGTCAATGCCCTCCCACGGAATGCCAAATTCTCCAAACACAATTTTGGATAGCTGATATATATATATATATATATATATATATATAGGAGATGAAGTTAAAGTACATACTTTTGGCTTCTTACTATAACCCAATACAACCCTCTGATCTCTCCAAAACCCTAGCCAGGTAAAAACACAAAACCCTAACTCCAACGAAGAGACTCCAATAAGATAAAATCACACTAAAAAGTCCTCCTTGGCCTCATTCAAGGCATATCCTTTTCTCTTCCTACTCATTAGGTAGAACCCTAGAGTTTTTCATGAATACCTAACTCCTTACCTCCTTAGAGTAGAAACCTTAACACCCTAGACTTCAAGAATGCTCAAGAAACCCTAGTGCCTGAAACGAGTGAAAAAGTATAAAATAGAATGAATACAGGAGAAAAAAAGACTAATGTTTCTCCTACTACATATCTAACTCAATTTTAAATATGAATAAGCATAATATTATCAATGATTTCATCATCTCTAATGTCTAACTCACAAGAACAAACCCAAGAATCTTACAAGAGAAAGCTCCCAACAAACACATGTTCTTTAAACATCATAATTTCTCCTAGGTTTTCCTCATGAACTTCAATGTATTAATCCAATAAGACACGCACAAATAAAAGAGAACAATGATGATACATGGACGGTTCCTCAATCCGAGTCTCGATTTTCGTTTTATACCCAGTTGCAAGTCGCATCCCAAACCATTTCGGGGATTCTTGGAAAATTCCTCCTCGGGGCATAAAAACCTAACGGAGCAACATTATTGAGTTCTGTGAGATGATGCAATTTTGTTTAGGCATGGACTAGGTGGCCACATTTTCCATCCGCTCCCAAGGCATGGTTTCATAAATTGGTCCCTTTAATCCAAATTTTGCATCGCTTACTGAGAAAAACCCTAGTTCTCAAAATCGATGGATACGAGTGCCTAACATGTGTTAGAGATGTCCTATCATGTTCATGTCCGACATGTGGGATACAAACATGGAGGCCCTGGGGGGTGTGCCCTGTTACTTAGCTTTTACAAGAAGTACTAAAGGTCATTTTGAGGATTGCATTAGAAATTTGCAAACATGTATTTCTTCTACTTTCAAAAGGTACAATGAACAAGTGATAGCTAGGAATTTAATATTACTATGATGAAAATGACCTTGGAAATTGTATTTCAAACAATGAATGTTGAATTTGGGGAGAAGGAAGAATCACTTGAATCTTTTCTAGAGGATATTCAATACTTCTCACAAATACTTGCTTCTTTTGACACATCTCTTCTAATACTAGTGTCTACTCTAAACACTCGTACCCTAACTATGGTGAATTGTGGGAGGATGAAAATGTACTTGACACTTTGTAAGAGGATATTTGACCCTCTTTTATTATGCATTGTTAGCTACTCATGAGCATACCTTCACCTAATTTTGAGAAGCATACTAGAGGCATTGATTCCGACTTGCATTGAAAAATGGGTTACATAGTGGTGGAATTGGTAAGCAAGTAGAGGGTATTGTCACTTCTATTGATCTTGAAATGAGACTAATTAGAGTAGGCATTGGATATTTTGAGACTACATCACTAAATGCAAGTCACCCCAATTCTTCTACTACCATTGATTTACAAGAATTAAAACTTGAACCACCTGAGTCTTATACCCCTTTTGATTTTCTAGAACTAGAATTTACACCATACAACCATGGATCTAAAGGAACTAGAACCTGCACCATTTGTTTCTATTGCTATTGATTCCTAGGGATAAGAATCTACACCATATAGTTCTACTACCACTATAAATTAATTAGATTCTTCACCATCGACATCTTAGCCATGCTGACACCCTAATCATAATGATAAGAGACACTCTCACTCTCCATCCAAGTATCAACACTCTTTTAGCTAGACATGTTGGTATGACATCATCCTTTCTTACAAACCGAAAGTTAAGAAGCATAGATGGAAGAATTTTGGATCTAAACCCATTATTAAGACTATGTATGGATGGGTTGATGATTGGTCATGGAAAAATTTTAGTTCTTGTTTGAGGATTTCTTGTTGACTGGTTTCCTCAACTATAAAAATGTATAGTTCTCATTGCATGTGATATTTTTTTATGATTGCTTGATCGTAATAACAACCTCTTCTTGCCAAATTTTTGATGGTAACATTTGTTTTCGTGGTGGAAGAATATTTTATGATAGTAAGACCATCTTGGTGCTTGTGGTGTTTGGAGCACTTATTGAGCCTTTGACCCTCTTACCCTAAAGGCCCTTGGTCAAGTCCCTTGTTTTTTTGGGGTGGGTAGGGAATACCTCATATAGAATCCCTTTGTCTAAGATACCACACTATGAGAGGTGTATTTATTCCATCAAAGACACCCATGACATGCACCTTACTTCATTCTCTCCCACTTGAGGGGTATTGAACTTAGGTATTTGCGTTGATACAATCTTGATCATCTCATTACATGCTACTAGACCACACTCCCATGGGAAAGTTTCTCGGTTTGCTTGGTTGACTCATTCTTGTTTATCTTCAACACTCTTTCCATAATAACTTCTTTGTTGGATCACTTTTATCTTCAACATATTCTCCTTTGCGTGCGTGATTGTATTTTATTCAAGACCATTCTTTGAAAACATTGTGGGATTAAAATCCCCAAATCTAATCACTCATTCATGAGCTCATTCGTGGTAATATTTGTTTGCTTCATCAATTCCAAAGAGGTATGTGTGAAGCTTTTTGGTTTTCTTGGTAATATTTGTTTTCTTCATCAATGCCAAATATTGCAACTGTTTTCAATCGCCACCTGTTGGAAATGCTTCAATATTTTTAACACCTCGAAAAAATGACTATGATGGATAATTTCTTAGTAGAGATTTGGCATTCAAAGTGCACACCCTCAGTTTGACACCTGATATGCACTATTCCTATGACTTGGTACAACTAGAAGCTCAAACCCTTAGACCCAACATTTCTTCTCATGGCATTTCTACTGGTTAGAAGATGCTTGACACTGAAACCATACTTCTCCACTTTGACATTCTATGTATGCATGCTTCAACACTTGGGTACCATTTTCAATCCCATCATTGCATAGTGCAAGATCAATGCTTGAAATCAACACCTGTGCAATCAGATTTGGCATTTGATTTTTTATCCTTGGATGATCACTTTCATCTTTGAAATAGAATGATAAGTCTATTATTTTATATTAGAATGGGATTTATCCCACATGAAAATCCATTCATGCATTTAAAGGTGTTAATAGTCAAATTCCCACATCATCTTTCGATTCGTATTAATGAGGATAACATTAAGACAAAACCATCAACATCTCCTTTTGACATCAAGCTCAAAATATGATTTTGGCTCCGAGCTCTTGCCCATAGTAAATTTGGCTTGCACTGCATAAATAACATAGTTCTGCATAATTGACCACTTTTCTGCAACATCCTGCCAAAACACTATTTTTGCCAAAATTTTATATTGTGAATTTGAGTGATAACACCTGGGACCACTTGTCCTCTCCACTAAATACATATGTGGCCATAGGCCAACAACTAATGGTTTACAATTATAAACCAACATGACCACAAAAGGTTTATGTCTCCAAGATAAGATTAGCGACCATAACACTAACACCCTAGTTCAGCTTGTCTCGAGGACACAATGAAGGAAGGGTGGAGTGAGTAGTACAAAAGAATTTTAATTATACAAAGGATGCATCCAATATTGTAACAACCTAAATTATTTCTAAACATCATTTAGTTTCCTAAACATTTTATGAAAGTAAACTGAAACAAAACTTCATAGCATAATATTGATTTTTTTAACAGAAACCATAGTAACTTAGATTTATTAATAAATACTGATTTCATGGCAGAAAGAAATAATTACATAACTTGACAAGTACCTGGTTCTGATGCTAATTTATGTTGCCCTTGCTGCCTTGCTGCCTTGCTACACAGTCCAGTCCTACCACAAACACAGAAAATAACTACCCAAAACTAATGTCGACCCTGCCAACTAGGAAAACGACCTAGCTCTAGGATATCTACGGATATCCTGGCCCCTGTGCCCAAAACCTCCAGCAAATCGGTGCCTCCCTGATCAATATGTCGCAACCAGTAAATCTCGTGCCTCAATCTGAGCACACATGTCACAGTAAAGCTCTCGGCTCTC
>JZKD02S1673383.1:354006-366933 GCA_000966675.3 Picea glauca
TAGTGCACGCGCCACCAGTCTAAGTCTTAATCATCATTAAATATCTTTAAGGTAGACTAACCTTACACTTAATTAATTAACTAATTTTAAAAAGAATATTATTATACTAATTTAAGTTAGCTTAAATTAATAATAAAAATTATCTTGACCTTATATATATATACATATTATTTATACTAATTTATTTAATTTAATTTAAATTATTTTAACATTTTGACTATATATAAAAAAAAAATGATTAACGTCCTCACAAGGGTTCGGGCACGCATGGGTTCCACGTGCTCGTCTGGCTTTCATAAGCTCCCTCGTATCCGAATTTTTACACCCGTCAACCTTTCAATGCTCCACGCGTTTTCCTCTGTCCCACTTTCTCCCTTGTTGGGTCTTTCCTCGCATCAGTCTTGTTCACCACAGCTCTGCCTCTACTCTGCTCTGAGGTTTTCAGAATTCTCCCGCCATGGTTCACCTTCACAACGTAGTTCAGAGAAATTTACCAGTTCGTCTTGCAGAAACAGAGTATTTTGATATGGCCCCTGATAAGATTCAGGACCTGGAGTCCAGTCTCCTTGAATCTCTGGGAACCATTCCCTTGTCTGTACATTTTGCGGAGCTCGCCCTCAGCTACAGTAAGAGGTACGATTCATTCCGCATGTGGTTCATAGTTTCGGTACCTTCATGAAGAACGCGGGGTTATTCGTATCAAGAATTTACATAAACCTTCCTTACGCGGTGGTAATAAATGGTGATTTCTTCCTTCGAACAAAATTCATTCGCCTGTGTAAACTTATAGCTATAAGCGTATATATATTGTTATATGTGTATACAGGATTTTTCATCTTCGTCAATCGAGCTGAGCGTCTCTGTGAATTTCCCCTGGTGTCATCGGTCAATATCCGACCCTCAGGTCTTCCCATTTCTTCGTGTTTTCTTCCCTGGGGCCGCACCCAAATTCCCTTTAGGAATCCTGTTATCAGGATTCGGGGTTTCATATTCCCCAATGTCGAGAATTCTTGTTCCCTCAAATTCCCGATACAACATTTTATGTGCTAGCCCTTCGGGCTAGACACCCATCTCATATGACCGACATCCCATGTGACCCTAGCCCTATCTTTCATCGGAGTTTTGGGGTTCTCAATGTCGAGCCTCACAAGTCCTTAGGACTCATGATTCTCCGATCCCCGATTTGCTCCTAGCACTTTAGCTCTCCAAGCTAAGCCCATGGTCCACGCGACCTTTCTTCGTGACCGCGATATTGTCCTTATCGGGTTTTGACTTTCATTGTTACGAACCCCTACCCTCGTAGTTTCCCGACTGCCGATTTACCAATGCGGTACCCTGTGCATTAGCCCTTCGGCTAAGCCTTTTTGGCCCATATGACCACTATATCCCAGGGCCATGACCTTATCCCACATTGGAGTTTCGGATATCGCAATACTTCATTGCATGAATCCCGTGTCCATGGAATTCTCGATATCCTGATACCCGATGCGCCTATTCCTTGCGTTCGCCCCGTTTTGGCTATGCCGAGGTCCATGTGACCTGCACCCATGTGACTGCAGTCTTATCCTCATCGGGATTCGGGGTTTCGCGATTCTTACTGTCATGAACCGCTCGTCCACGGAATCCCCGATTTCCCGATGCACGATGTGATTAAGCCTTGATCAAAGCTTTAATTAATTAATGCCCTTTTGACAAAGGTTTAAGTGTTTAACACAATTCCGTCGCATAACCGGCCACGTGTCCACCGTTGGCCCCTCTATGGGCCCCGTTATCCCTTAACTCATCGGGAAATCGCGTTTCGCGATTTCATTATGCAGAGATACCTTGTCCACAGGATTCGCGATTTCCCGATTCACGATGGCCCGATGGACAACCTCCCATCGGGACCTTTCCCGATGGCTTCGATCATTGCCACATGTCCTCAGAATGAACGGCTCAGATCTGGTCAGAAAATCGCGTATCGCGATTCCGTGTGACATAATTTTTGTGTGCTCGAAAACTCTGATTCCCCGATTCCCGACTCTCTCCAGGGTTCTGACACGCGTCCTAAATGATGGACAGTTCAGATCAACTCTCAGGGTTCGCTACTTTACAAGGCTAGGAACCTTCACTTACCCGTAACCCAATGACCAAAATCCCGATCTGGTGGACACGCAACACGTGTCCTCCTTGAGATCCTACGGCTACGACTCCTTCGCCATTCCGGGGTTCTCCTGGTCACGGATCCTTGACTCCTGAAGCTCCGGAATACCGATGAACTCTCGACTCCCTGCCACCTGTCCCAACAAATGGACGACTCTGATTGTATCGGGGTTTTCACTATGGTTTTCCTGACCCCTTGCTCACGGAACTCCCGATTTCGCGAATTCAACACCTACAAGTTCCGGGACTTGCATTTTCCTGAACTCTGACCTGCGATCATTCGGTGTGACGCGACACCTGTCCACCACCCTAACCCTGGCGGTCCCACAACGCTTACGTCACTATCGGGATATCGCCGATCGCGATTCCCAGCGACGCAGTTTCCTTATCTTCGAAAACCCCGATTTCCCGATCCACGACTCTACGGGATCCTCTGACACACGTCCTCGCACAATGGACGGTCTAGATCTGATCGGGAAATCGCGTATCGCGATTTCAATATGTATTGGTTCTATACTCCCTAAATCTCCGATGGTAAAATCCCGACGCCTCCCAAACGCTGACACATGTCCTTCCAAGATCAATGACTAGGATCCGTTCTCGGGATTTCGAGGACCACAAGGTCTCGATTTTCTAACTTCGCAAAACCTCGATGACTCGATTTCTCGATGACTCCTCCTATGCACGCTAGGGCTTAAACCCCGCACAACTTGTCTAAATCTAGCGACTAACATGATTTCGTCCGAGATCCGATGGCGCATATCCATTCTCCCGTGTAACAGACAACTCTTCTTCGAGATAATGATTAATTTGCATGAAACATTACGTAATGTAAAAATTTCTCTCTTTAGCATGTTTGAAATTTTATAAGGGTCTATAGTTTCTGAGATTTATTTTTTTTACATTATTTAAAATTCACCGAGGCTGATACAGGCAACTAGTTTCACTGTTCCTGCGTAATGTAAGTCTGCTAAATTTCCTTTTCTTTATCCGGCTGCTTCAAGGTAGCCATTTCTATATGAAATGATCCTTCAAACTTTCTGGTTTGCTTCTACTGTTTTAAAGGGCGTTCCTTCAAATATTCAGGCTAAAACTGTAGTAACCATATATGATCTAGTTAAAGGGTATTATCTAAAACGGTTGCTTATGATATACATGAGATCATTTGCTTGGATACCATACTGTATCCATCCTATTTGGTCAAACTGAACGTGTGTTTCTTACAGGTTAAGCGTGGCTGGAGTTAACACTTCGGGTTTCGACCCTTAGGCTCCAGATTTCGAACTAAGACGCTCTGATACCATATGTAACAGCCTAAATTATTTCTAAACATCATTTAGTTTCCTAAACATTTTATGAAAGTAAACTGAAACAAAACTTCATAGCATAATATTGATTTTTATAACAGAAACCACAGTAACTTAGATTTATTAATAAATACTGATTTCATGGTAGAAAGAAATAATTACATAGCTTGACAAGTACCTGGTTCTGATGCTAATTTCTATTGCCCTTGCTTCCTTACTGCCTTGCTACACAGTCCAGTCCTGCCACAGACACAGAAAATAACTGCCCAAAACGAATGTCCACCCTGCCAACTAGGAAAACGACCTAGCTCCAGGATATCTACAGATATCCTGGCCCCCGTGCCCAAAACCTCCAACAACTCGGTGCCGCCCTGATCAATATGTCACAACCAGTAAATCTCGTGCCTCAATCTGAGCACACATGTCACAGTAAAGCTCTCGGCTCTCTGCAGATAGCAAAACAGTTCTCCTCAACCATCCCCCCCCTCATGAATGGTGCACACATCCCCCTCTTTCCCCCCCCTTATTCCTCCTGACTGACTCACGCCTTTACTTCACAACCACCCTCGTCCCCCTCCATACTCCTTCCATTAATATTTTATCTTCTCGGGACTATCAGGCTCCCTCTCTGCATACGCAACCCTTTTTTTAACTTTTTTCATTGATCTTTTAAATTTATTTCTCAGGTCATTAAATGTGATCTGTAGTTAGAGTATTACTTAAGTAATCACACTTATTTTCTTTAATTAATTTTTCTTTATAATCTTTAAGTATTCATTTAACTAGGGTCGTTACAAATATATGTACTTAGTTTTCCCACTTTTCATATGGGTGAGGTGTTAGTTTATCAATTGTTTGGAGAATTTTTGACTCTCACTATGAGTATGGTGCATCAATGGGAGAGAATACCATGAGGGAATTTGGACTCATAGTCCCTTTTTTAATCTTTTTGGCACTTAGGAGTTACATTGGACTAGGAGGGTACACTACTTTAGTTTTTGCAAAAAAATATGTGGAGTGGGTGACTAGGCACCTCTGGGCATGTGCCTACCCATGCTTCACACATTTTTGGTGCACTACCTATGTTAGTTACTTGGAGAAACATACTTATCACAAGTTGTGAGAAACATGCCAATTCCTCCTAAGGGGCATACAAACCTGACAGAGCAACATTTTTGAGTTTCGTGAGATGCTGCAAGATTGTTTAGGAATGGAATAGGTGACCACATTATCCATCCTCTCCTGAGGCATGGTTTCATAAATTAGACCTCTTAATCCAAATGTTTCATTGCTTCTTACTGAGAAAAACCCTAGTTCTCAAAATCGATGAATAAAGCAACTTCTGAGGCATGGGACCTAGGAGTCAGGGGTGCTCTTGCCGAAATATTATTCTCGAAATCTAATAGAGTCGATAGTTCCTTATTCCGAGTTTCATTTTTTGTTTTATGCCTAGTTGCAAGTCACATCCCAAACCATTTCGGGGACTCTTGGCCAATACCTCCTTGGGGGATGAAAACCTAATGGAGAATTTTTTTTGAGTTTTTTGAGATGTTGCAAGCTTGTTTAGGCATGGTATAAGCGACCAATTTTTCCATCCTCTCACGAGGCACGGTTTCATAAATTGGACCCCTTAATCTAAATGTTGCATTTATTCTAACTGAGAAAAACCCTAGTTCTCAAAATCGATGAGTAAAGAAACTTTCGAGGCATGGAACCTAGAAGTGAGGGGTTCTCTAGCTGAAATCATATGCCAGGAATCCAAAGGAGTCGACAGTTCCTCAATCTGAGTCTCTGTTTTTTATTTATGTGCAGTTGCAAGCCGCATCCCAAACCATTTCAGGGACTCTTGTCCAATACCTCCTTAGGTCATAAAAACCTAACATAGCAACATTTTTGAGCTCTGTGAGATGCTGCAATCTTGTTTAGGAATGGACCAGGTGACCAAATTTTCCATCTTCTTCCATCCACTTGCAAGGCACAGTTTCATAGATTGGACCCCTTAATCGAAATGTTGCATTTCTTCTTACTAGGAGAAACCCTATTTCTCAAAATCGATGAATAAAGCAACCTCCAAGGCATGGAACCCAAGAGTGAGGGGTGATGTAGCTGAAATTGTATGCCAAGAAACCAATGGAGTTGACAGTTCCACAATACAAGTCTCAGTTTTCATTTTATGCTTTGTTGCAAGCCACATCCAAAACCATTTTGGGGACTCTTGGCGAATTCCTCCTTGGGGAATAAAAAACTAACAGAGAAACATTTTTGAGTTCCATGAGATGATGAAAGATTGTTTAGGCATGGACTAGGTGACCACATTGTCCATCCACTCTCAAGGCATGGTTTCAAAAATTGGATCCCTTAATCGAAATGTTGCATTGCTTCTTACTGGGCAAAACCCTAGTTCTCAAAATCGATGAATAAAGAAACCTATGAGGCATGGGACCCAAGAGTGAGGGGTGATATAGATAAAATCATATGCTAGAAATCCAATGAAGTTGATGCTTCCTCAATCCAAGTCTTGATTTTCATTTTATGCGTAGTTGCAAGTCACATCCAAAACCATTTCGGGGACTCTTGTCCAATTCCCCCTTGGGGAATAAAAATCTAATGGAGCAACATTTTTGAGTTTTGTGAGATGATACAAGCTTGTTTAGGCATGGACTAGTTAGACACATTGTCCATATACTCCCGAGGCATGGTTTCATAAGTTGGACCCCTTAATCGAAATGTTGCATTGCTTCTTACTGAGTGAAACTCTAGTTCTCAAAATCGATGAATAAAGAAACCTCTTAAGCATGGGACCTGGGAGTGAGTGGAGATCTAGCTGAAATTGAGTGTCAGGAATCCAATGGATTCGACGGTTATTCAATATGAGTCTCGTTTTTTTTTATGCCCAGTTGCAAGCTGCATCCCAAACCAATTCAGGGACTCTTGGCCAATTCCTCCTTGGGGCATAAAAACCTAACATAACAACATTTTTGAGTTCTGTGAGATGATGCAAGCTTGATTAGGCATGGACTAGGTGACCACTTTGTACATCCACTCTCAAGGCATGGTTTTATAAATTGGACCCCTTAATCAAAATGTTTTGTTGCTTCTTACTGAGAAAAACCCTAGTTCTCAAAATCGATGAATAAAGAAACATATGAGGCATGGGACCTGAGAGTGAGGGGTACTCTAGCTCAAATAGTATGCTAGGAATCCAACAGATTCAACGGTTTCTCAATTCGAGTCTCGGTTTTCATTTGATGCCCAGTTGCAAGTCACATCCAAAACCATTTCAGGGACTCTTGGCCAATTCCTCCTTGGGGCATAAAAACCTAACAAAGAAACATTTTTGAGTTCCATGAGATACTGCAATTTTTTTTAGGCATGGACTAGGTGACCACATTGTCCATTTGTTCCCAAGACACAGTTTCATAAATTGGACCCCTTAATCCAAATTTTGCATTGCTTCTTATTGAGCAAAATCCTAGTTCTCAAAATCAATGAATAAATCGACTTCCGAGGCATGGGACCCAAGAGTGAGGGATTCTCTAACTGAAATCCTATGCGAGGAATCCAACGAAGTCATCGATTCCTCAATCTGAGTCTCAATTTTCATTTTATGCCCAGTTGCAAGTCACATCCCAAACCATTTCATGGACTCTTGACCAATAACTCCTTTGGGGATAAAAAATTAATGGAGTAGCATTTTTGAGTTATATGAGATGCTGCAAGCTTGTTTATGCATGGTCTAAGTGACCACTTTGTCCATCCACTCCCAAGGTACAGGTTCATAAATTGGACCCCTTAATCCAAATGTTGCATTTATTTTAACTGAGCACAACCCTAGTTATCGAAATCAATGAGTAAAACAACTTTCGAGGCATGGCACCCATGAGTGAAGGGTTCTCTAGCTGAAATCTTATGCCAAGAATCCATCGAAGTCGACGAGTCCTCAATAAGAGGCTCAATTTTCGTTTTATGCGCAGTTGCAAGTCACATCCTAAACCATTTCAAGGACTCTTGGCCAATACCTCCTTAGGGGATAAAAACCTAACAGGTCAACATTTTTGAGTTCTATGAGATGTTGCAATATTTTTTAGGTATGGAATAGGTGACCACATTGTCCATCTTCTCCCAAGGCATGGTTTCATAAATTGGACCGCTTAATCCAAATGTTCCATTGCTTTTAACTGAGAAAAACCCTAGTTCACAAAATCAATGAGTAAAGCAACTTCCGAGGCATGGAACTTAGGAGTGAGGGGTGCTCTACCTGAAATTCTATGGCAGGAATTCATCCAAGTCGATGGTTATTTAATCTGAGTCTCAATTTGCATTTTATGCATAGTTTAAATCCACATCCCAAACCATTTCAAGGACTCTTGGCCAATACCTCCTTGGGGAATAAAAACCTAATAGATCAACATTTTTGAGTTTCATGAGATGTTGCTAGCTTTTTTAGGCATGGAATAAGTGACCACATTGTCCATCCACTCCTGAGGTAGGGTTTCATAAATTGGACCTGTTAATCCAAATGTTGCATTGCTTTAATGTATTCAAGGCTGGGCATTCCATATGTGCAAGAGCATGTCTGGAAGTGAATATTGTTTGACATAAACATGAAAATTATTTCTTTGGAAGGATTGACATTTGGATGTGGTCTAGTTGAATAAGTATCGAGAGAATGTTCATAATTACATATAGACTAGTTAATTCTCAAAATACCTTTGAAGCACATTACAGTGCCAAAGTGTCCTAGAAAAATATTCAATTGTGAAATATAAGAGAAGAAGATATATAGACTAGTTTATTGGTTGTGGAGCTTGATTTTATTCCTGATTCATAGGACTTTGTTTTTATCCGTGTTTATACCCCATGAAGACTGTACACCCTGGAAGATTGTACACCCCTCAATGCAAGGGGTTGCAGGGGAAAGAGGGCCCCCAAAAGAAAAATTGCCTTGTAAATGTATATTGTAATTTCATAGTAAATACAGACCGTTCATTATAAGGTCACAGATCTAATGGTATAATTTATGTTAGGGATTTTTTTGGGAAACCCTCTTTTATGAGGGAAATGTATTGCGACTATGCATTATCACGAATATTGTATTCTGAGAGAGGAGACTATGAGAGAAAGAAGATGAAGTTATAGTGGGTGTGCTCTAGGTTGTATCCCTTCATTTTGTTGGATAATAAAAGGAAGGACCTGACAATTTCTCTAGTGGATGTAGCCCACATTGGGTGAACCACACATATGTGTGTCTCTGTTGTATTGTGTATCTTCTGTGTTTTATTTCTGTATTTTTTTTATTTTATTGTTCCGCGATCTTGTTTTTCTAACAACTAGTATCAGAGAGAAAGGTAACTCATAGGAAAAAAGGGTTCCTGGTCCGAGTGGGAGAAATGGCGGAAGATGGAAAGTTTAGGGTCAAGAAATTTAACGACCAAAACTACCAGTTATGAAAGATGCAGATGGAATATTATTTATATTAGCATGATCTATTACTACCATTGGGTGGAATAGAAAATAAGATGATGCCCATGAAGGACGAAGAATGGGAGGTTCTTGACAGAAAGGCAATAGAAATGATATGACTGAGCCTGATAGCGTCAACGATTTTCAATATTTTGAAAGAAAAGACAATGAAGGAGCTGATGGACACATTGGTTAAACTATATGAAAAACCCTCAACGTCCAATAAGGTGTTTCTAATGAAGATATTATTTAATATGGATATGTTATAAGGTGGGTCTATTGAAGATCATTTAAACGAATTTAATACGGTTACCAATCAGCTAAGTTCTGGAATTTGATGATGAGGTCAGGGCTCTTCTAATCTTGTGCTCATTGCTAGAAAGATGGAACAACTTGGTCATAGATGTAAGTAACTATCTCTCTGGTTCAAACACTTTAAGATTTGATGATGTTTTTGGTGTTATCCTTAGCAAGGAAATGTGAAGAAAATGCATACGTGAGACATCAGGTAATGCATTAAACATGGAGAACATGGGAAGACAAAAGGATAAAGGAAAGGGCTCAGGGAACCACGATAATTATAGGAAGGGAAGATCCAAATCTAGTCTGGGAAAGATAGAGTGTTGGAATTGTGGGAAGAAATGATATCTGAAGAAAGACTGCAGATCTCCAAAGAAACAAAGAGATGGACAACAGGAGAAAAATCAGGAAGCAAATGTAACAGGTGATGTGTTACAAGATGTTTTGATTCTTTTTGTAGATAATATTTCCAAGTCTTAGGTAGTAGATTCAGGGGCTTCATTTCATGCCACACCCCATAGGAAACATTTTCTAGATTATGTTCAAGGTGATTTTGGATAGTTTCATTTGGGTGATGATGCACCATGCAAAAATGTTGGAATGGGAAAGGTAAAGATAAACAAAAGGAATGGAAACCAATGGTTGTTGAAATAGGTAAGGCATGTTCCATATCTAATGAAAAATCTTATTTCAACAGGTTAGTTGGAAAGTGAAGTTTGTATATATATATTTACATATAAGGTGTGGAAGGTCACCAAAGGATGATAGCAAAAGGAGAGAAGGCAGGTACATTGTATTTATGCACTGTTAATACTTAATCTTATATCTCTTTAGCTTCTACAAGAGTGGATAAAACAATGTGGTATCATAGGCTTGGACACATGAGTGAGAAGGGGATGCATATACTTCAGAAAAGAAATTTGTTGCCAGATCCTAAACAAATTGATTTGGATTTCTATGAGCATTGTGTTTATGGAAAACAAAAGAGAGTTAGATTTCTCAGAGTTGGAAAAGAAAAGAATAGTGAAAGGTTAGAGATTATGCATACAAATGTATGGGGACCAACTCAGGTATCATCTCTTGGTGGATCTCGTTATTATGTTACTTTTATTGATGATGCAACTAGACAAATAGGTTTATTGCATTCGACAAAAATATGATGTTTTCGATACTTTTAAGAAATGGCAAGCTTGGGTTGAGAATGAGACATGAAAATTTTTGAAGTGTCTCAGGTCAGAAAATGGAGGTGAATATTGTAGAAAGGAGTTTGATGATTACTATTCATACCATGGGATTCATAGAGAGAATATAGTTCCAAGAACACCACAAGAAAATGGTGCATCAAAAAGGATGAATAGGAAAATCATGGAGCTTGCAAGGAGTATGATATTGAATGTTGGTTTTCCATTACAGTTCTGGGAAGATGTTGTAGATATTATTGTTTACTTAATAAAGAGAGGACCTTCAAGATCTTTGGATGGTGGAATTCCAGAGTAATCATGAACAGGTAAAAAGGTAAACTATTCTTTTTTGAAGACTTTCGGTTGTGAAGCATTTGTCCATATTGATAAAGAAAATAGAACAAAGCTTTGTTGGCAAATATTTAACAGATAGCGAATGCTTGTCATTGATGGAAAGTACAACAATGAAGATGGCATGAGTACAGAAAGTATGTAATAAATGGACATTATGAGAAGACGCTGCAAAGAAGATTCGAGATTCGAATAAGCTCAGAAGAGATAGTGCAGAGGATTGTTGGCAGATCATCGATGACAAGATCAGAGTAAGTGGAAAAAAGTAAGCTCGGGAGGAGAATCATTTCTGATCGTTGAATCCCATTCAAAATTCCCAAAAGAAGGAGGACCGTCAAATCTGTTAGTAGACAAGAAGAATGTGCAGAAGAGGAGGACAGATCTCAGGTGTCAGGTCTGAGTGTCATATTCAATCATCGTTGGATCATGAAGGACCTACACATTCATTAAAGTGAAAGGAGAAACAGGCTCACAAAATCCCGAAAGAAGGAGGACCGTCCATATTTAGGTAGGACACGTGGTAAAATATCATCATGTCGCTAACTGAAAGTCAAAGGAATGGGGTTCCCTAACCTTTTGAATTCACGATATGCGAAATCGCGAAACCATCTTAGCCGTCAGTTCGATATTTGTTCTGGACAATTGATCTGAGCTCCATCTTAGAGCTTCGCCTATTGCGACTTGGAGAGGTAAGAAACATAACCATCGAAATCACGATATGTGAAATCACGATTTAATCCCAGCCGTCAGATCAAGGTGTGTTCTGGAGCGTTGATCTGAGCTCCATCTCGGAGCTTTGCCTATCGTGACTTGGAGAGGTAAGAAACATAACCATCGAAATCACAATATGGAAATTGTGATTTAATCCCAGTCGTCAGATCAAGGTGTGGTCTGGACCATTGATCTAAGCTTCATTTCAGAGTTTTTCCTATCACAACTTGGAGTGACAAGAACCTCCATCAAAGGAATCACGAGGTGTGAATTCACGATGAGATCTAGACCGTAGATTCATCGAGATCGTGGACCGTTGATCTGAGCTCCATCTCGGGGTTTCGGGGATCACGACTTGGAGAGTCGAGATGCCTCATCTCTAGACTCACAAAATGCAAATTTGTGAAAAGCACTTTTTGCATAAGCACTTGGTCATGGCCATGGTCATATAGAGAAAGGAGCTAGCCCAGAAAATCTCTCTATCGGAGCTTCGGAGATCCCGACATGAAGTGTCGAGATGCTTGGACTCAAGAATGCCGAAATGCCGAAACCTGATTTAAAGGCAAGATTAATAAAGTTCATCCAATGGTGTAGATAAGCTTGAATATGATCGGAGGGATACTGTTCTCTCTCATAGTTAATTCATCAGTTACGAATCAGTTAGAAAAACTGATTCATGATTCCTGATCGGTTGGTGTTTCAGTTGCTTAGACTGTTTTTATTTTTCCTAAGAAGATGCGAAGTGTAACTGTTGTGGGGATTGTGCATAAAAGAAAAAGATATAGACTATGTGAGGTTAGTTGTGCTGGTAGAAAAATGAATTAAACTGTAAGAAAGGGAAAATCACAGGATGCGCAGAAGAGTAACATATGAGGAAAAGATTTGAAACAGATCAGAATGACAGAACAAGTTGAAGCAGAGAAGAATTGCAGAACAGACAAAGGAAGAGAAGAATTGCAGAACAGTTAGAAGAAGACCAGATTTACAGAACATAGAAGAAGTGGTAAGAATCGATTTATCTGTGTAGTTGTCTGTTTATTTATTCATTCATATTCTAGGGTGGTTGGGAGGTGCTAGGGAGGACTGTTGTCCTCAGAGGTTCAAGTGGGAGCTTGAACACAGGGAGTTGTAGCTTCCATCTGGTTGCAGCTGGAGAAACCAGGGTGGCAGGGTGGTGCAGGGGAGAACAAGTGTTCTCTGTTATACAGGTTGGAGCCTGTGTAACTGGAAGTTGGTGCTTCCATCCAGTTCGTGCTAGAACATTAGGGGAGTTGGTGCCTCCTTCTAGTGGGTTCTAGAGAAACAAGAGAGTCGGTGCTCTCAAACAAGTTGCAGCTTGTAAAACAGAGGTATCAGTCTCACATTGAGTTGGTGCTCAATTATAGATGATGTACAGAACTTAAAAGACAGCCTATCATTTCGAAGAAGAAGAGGTTTTCTCCCTTTATGGGTTTCCTTGTGAAAATCTGTCT
>JZKD02S1673383.1:388857-414306 GCA_000966675.3 Picea glauca
GTGTGATTGTTTATTTATTACTGCTCATTATTGGATAATAATTCTACATTGATATAACATTTGAAGAAAAAGGATTATAATTATGTTATTACTGATTCACCCCCCCTCTCAGTGAACCAACAGTTTTATAGTTGCAACCTATTTCATTTATTCAATAGAAGATATTGTTCACTGGATATCTGTGTTTTTCTTCATATCTCTGTGTTTATTGTATTCAGTTCGTTATTTAGTTCGTTCTGCTCCTAAATCCAGATGAAGGAGCAACAAGTAACTCAAACTCCTGAAAGTGTTGTTAGAAGATCTACCAGATTAAGTAGACTCCCTGAACGATACTCTCCTTCATTGTATTATTTGTTGTTGACTGATTCTATTGATTTTTTTTTTTATGAATATGTAATGAAGGTAGACACTAAAAGGAAGTGGGAGCAAGGCATGAAAGAGGAAATGGATTCCCTGGTAAAAAACTAGACTTGGGATTTGGTTCAGTTGCCTGCAAGAAAAAGAGCATTGTAGAATAAATGGGTTTACAAGTTGAAGGAAGAATATGGATGAAAAGAGCGGTACAAGGCTAGACTTGTTGTAAATGGGTTTGCACAAGAGAAATGTATATATTTGGATGAAATATTTTCTCCTATTGTTAAAGTGACTTCAATTATGAATATTTTAAGTCTCGTGGCAGTAGAACATTTACATCCTGAACAATTAGATGTAAAAACAACTTTTCTCCATGGGGATTTGGAGGAAGAGATTTATATGAAACAACCACATGGGTATGAGGTAAAGGGAAAGAAAATTTGGTATGCAGGTTGAATAAGAGCTTGTATGGCCTAAATCAAGCTCTAAGGCAGTGGTATTTGAAGTGTTATAGGTTTATGAAAGAACGAGGTTATAGTAGATGTCATTCAGATCACTGTGTTTATTTTAAAAGGATAGAAAATGGAAGTTATATTATCTTTCTATTGTATGTAGATGACATGCTTGTTGCAGGGTCTAATATGCAGGATACAAATTTTCTTAACAAGAAATTAGCTAATTCATTTCTGATGAAGGATTTGGGTGCTGTAAATAAAATCCTTGGTATGAGAATAATAAGAGATAGGAAAAATCACAAATTGACATTGTCTCATGGTGAGTACATAGAGAATGTGTTGGAGAGGTTTAGAATGTAGAATGAAAAACCAATTAGTACACCTTTGGCCAACCATTTCAAATTAACCAAGGAAATGTTTCCCAATACACAGGAGGAGATATAATACATGTCCATGGTCCCTTATTCATCAACAATTGGTAGCTTGATGTATGCGATGGTTTGCACAAGACCAGATATTGCACATGCAATGGGAGTTGTAAATAGGTATATGAACAATATAGGTAAAGAACATTGGGAGGAAGTAAAGTGGATTCTCAGGTATTTGAGAGGTAATTATACTCATGCATTATGTTTTGGAGGTTTATACATTATTCTACAGGGATATGTTGATTCAGATATGGAAGGTGATAAATATAATAGGAGGAGCACTACAGGGTATGTTTTTACTGTAGGTGGAACAAAAGTAAGTTGGATTTCAAAACTACAAAAGGTTGTTTCATTTTCAACAATAAAATCATAGTATGTTGCTGCTATGGAGGCTAGTAAAGAAATGATTTGGTTACAAAGGTTTATGGAGGAATTGGGAAAGAAGAAGTAGAATAACATGTTGTATTGTGACAATGAGAGTGCCATTGATCTAAGATATTTTCATCGTGACTTATAAAGAATTGCATTAAATGGGCATAAATTAAAGTGCACCATTAAAGAAGGGAAAACTAAAAAATGAAGAGACATAAGCATCAAATCTGAACACAAAAACTTGATAACGGAGTTCGTCCCTGGTGGAATACGTCTCTGGGTCCTTCTCTCAAATGGATAGTCTCTTTCATTAACTCAACAAAATAATTTGGAAAAATACATAAGTATACCTCATTCTAAAATCAAGTTGTAGAAATAATGCTCAGATCAGAAAACATACAACACCACTAAATTCGTGACGTCGAATTACCCAAAACTGATTGTCTCCACGCCTTGATCTGATTCTTGCACTGCTAGGCCCAATAATAATTTCGTCTCCATTTCCGTGCTCTCTAAAACCTACAATAATGACAATCACTGCCTCGTAAAATGTTCCCACAGTCGTACAGTCCATGCCTCTCCCCTTTTTGGTTGGGAGGATACCCGGTTAAATAACACCTGGGCAGACAGATTTACCAACGGGTTCGTTGGGCGAGTTAGTTGTCAGTGCTAATATGAAGGCGTTATATGTGGGGGAGGTCCAGGGGTCAAACCCGCGGGCCTCCCATTTGTCTCTTTGTTATAACCTATGCTACATTTGGATGGCCTACTTCTAACCTTGGCGGATGTGCCAGATATGGCAGGACCTCCACCAGATTTGGTAGGGTCCATTTTTATATTTTTTTATTTTTCAGTCACGAGCCCTCCTTGGGCATTTCAGGGGTGCCACATGGAACCCTTTGATTGGGCCACGTGGCATCCTATGATTGGCCCACCTGGATGATGATGTCACCTCCACGTCAACTTCGTACATG
Source organism: Picea glauca (assembly GCA_000966675.3). Classification (NCBI taxonomy): domain Eukaryota; kingdom Viridiplantae; phylum Streptophyta; class Pinopsida; order Pinales; family Pinaceae; genus Picea; species Picea glauca. Next base: position 391,441 of record JZKD02S1673383.1, read on the forward strand.
AAACATGGTGCCTTCTGGGGGGTGTCATGTGGCCTCACTTGGGGGGGCCACGTGGCCTCACTTGGGGGTGCCATGTGTTACCTTTCTACTAGTCTAAATGGATCCATGAAAAGCCTATTGGCGGGTGACACATGGAAGCCTCTGGTGTTGCCACATGGCATGATGATGACAACAACTATCATGATGATTTCATCCTATAATGTCAGCTGCTAACGTCATGTTGATGTCAATAGTACGGATGATGATGTGGCCCCTGTTGACTTTCCTTATTTAACTACAACTTTGACCGCAAATATATTTCAATCTGTAACTCTGTTTGACAATCCATTTGCATCTTTAGAAATCTTGCGATGTGCTATTCATGATCATGCCATTTTTACTGAGTTTTGGGAACTTTGAATTTTTGCCCTTTCTATGTCTGTCAAAGCCATTTTGAGGATTCTGAGTTGCCTCTATGAGTTCTAAGTTGTGCTTATCCTTCTTTGGATCCTTTTTGGATCATGCCTTCCCACTGAGAGCTTTTTGGATCACCAAAATATTTCATCAATCAATAGGTAAGTGAGGGAATATTTCCCTCACTTTGTCCTTCTCAATCCATTTTTCCTTGCTTGGATGTGTGCCTTTTACCCTACTCGAAGATAATCAACATCACCCCTACATGAAATACTCATCCTCTTGTCTTGGATGATGTATTCCTGTAGCTCATCCAAGTACTCAGGTGCAAACTCATCAACTGAAGGTATTGAAACTTCCTCATCTTGATCCATGATTATGGGAGGCTCAAAAAGTTTCAAGTTCTCAACATTCACAACTGAGTAAATCTACATGTAATGTGGAAGATCTAGAAGAAAAGCATTGGTACCACTTTTCTCTAAGATAGTGAAGGGTCCATAACGAATGAGATTGAGTTTCTTTCCTTCAAACTTCAATCTCTCCTTGCTAATGTGAAGCCATACCCGATATCCAACCTGAAACTGATGATCAATCATGTTCTTGTCATTCCAAGATTTATACTATGCTTGAATTTTCTCCAACTGTTCCCTAACTTCCTGATGTATCTGTCAGATCCTTTGGATGAACTTGTGGGATCTGTCCTTTATTCGTTCTTCATTTACATCGACATCTATCCCATACATCAAGTCCAAAGGAACCTTTGGTAGGTACCCAAAACATGTCTCAAAATGTGAACTCTGAGTGGATGAATGTAAAGCTTGGTTGTACACATGCTGTACATAGGGCATCTGCTCATCCCATAACTTGGGATTCTTGCTGTAGTAGCCTCGAAGAAAAAGTACAACTATTCAGTTTACCACTTTTGTCTGTTTGTTGGTCTGTGGATGGAAAGCAGTTCTCCTCTTCAATTTGGTGTCCATCATTTTCTACAATCTAGTCCAAAATTCCCCAAGGAATCGATTATCTTGATTGGAGATGATGGATGTGGGTAATCCAAAGTGAACCCAAACATGCTAAAAGAAGATATTAGCAGTCTGCTCAACAATGATCTTCTTTTTACATGGCATCAAGATACACATCTTGTTGAACCTATCCACTACAACATACAAGTAATCATGGCCCCCTTTGGTCATTGGTAAACCCCCTAAAAAATCCATGGAGACACTTTCCCATGGATGGGATGGAACAGGAAGTGGTGAATATAACCTCGATTTTCTATTAGTTACAACTTCTTTCATTTGAGGCCAATAACAAAACCTCTACAAATGAGCCATAGTTTTTCCTACTCCAAAATTCCCAGACACAAGAGAAGTGTGAGCTTCTCGTATTACATGGACTCATTCACTGGTATGAATTCATATCTTTCCAAGATGGTAGAGTAGTTTTTCCTACAGAAAATAGTTCTCTACCCGTGCACCAAGGGTTAGCTTCTCATACACTTCCCTAAAATATTCATCGATGGCATATTTTTCTACATAACTATCATGAGATAAAGAAGTATTCTTCAAAATAATAGAAGCAACAATAGGAGGTATAGAAATCATATCAGCTACCTTGTTACTTGTACCCTTTTTGTACTTGATTACCAAGTGAAATTGTTGTAGAAAACCCATCCACCTGTAGTGTCGAGATTGTTGAAATTTGTTCTGTGCTTGAAGATACTGTAAGGGTTGGTGATCTGTATGTATGGTTGTTTCCTTCCCTAACAAGTAGTGTTTCCATTTCTTTATGCTCTGGACTAATGCATACAAGTCTTTATCATATGTATGATAGTTAACAACAACTTGATTAAAATTTTCAGAGTGGTAAGAGATAGGCTTATGATATTGCATCAGTACTGCACCCATGACGTATCCGCTGGATTTTATCTCGATCTCAAAAGGTTGTTGAAGATTTGACAGTGCTAATACTGGTGCGGTACTGAAAAGTGTTCTTCACACTGGTTAAGGAATGCAAAGGAAATTCTATAAAGGAGAATTTGGGAATGAATCTCCTCCAATACTGGATTGCACCTAAGAAGCTTTAGACTCCGGTTACACTTTTTGGCTCAGGCCATTTCAGAATTACATCAATTTTGGAAGGATCAATTTTCAACTGTCCTCCTCCGACAATATGACATAAGTACAGAAGTGCAGTCTTTCCAAATTCAAATTTAGATCCTCTCTGAGTTATGAGTTGTTCTTAGCCTTCTCTGGATCCTCTTTGGACCATGCCTTCCCACTAAGAGATTTTTGGACCACCATAAGCTTTCATCAATCAACATATAAGTGAGGGAAGAGTTCCCTCACTCTATCCTTCTCAATCCACTTTGCCTTGCTTGGATGTGTGACTTTTACCCCTACTCGAAGATAATCAACATCACCCCTACATGAAGTCCTCATCCTCCTATCTAGGATGATATCTTCCTATAGCTCATCCAAGTACCCAGGTGTAAACTCATCAACTGAAGGCATTGAAACTTCTCATCTTGATCCATAATCATGGGAGGCTAAAAAAGTTTCAAGTTCTCAACTTTCACAACTGAGTCAATCTGTATGTAAGGTGGAAGATCCAGATGAAAAACATTGGTACCAATTTTCTCCAATATAGTGAAGTGTCCATAAAGAATGGGCTTGAGTTTCTTTCCTTCACCCTTCAATCTCTCTTTGTTGATGTGAATCCATACTCAGTCTCCAGCCTGGAACTGATGATCAACCCTATTCTTGTCATGCCACGCTTTATACTATGCTTGACTTTTCTCCAACTATTGTGAGCTCTGTCCTCTGTTCGTTCTTCATTTACATCGACATCTCTCTTGTACATCAAGTCCAAAGGAACCTTTGGTATGTACCCAAAACATGTCTCAAAATGTGAAATCTAAGTGGATGAATGTAAAGCTCGGTTGTATGCATGTTGTACATAGGGTATTTGTTCATCCCATAACTTGGAATGCTTGTTGTAGTAGCCTCGAAGAAAAAGTACCACTATTCAGTTTACCACTTCTGTCTTTCCGTCAGACTATGGATGGAACGCAGTGATCCTCTTAAATTTGGTGTCCATCATTTTCCACAAGCTAGTCCAAAAGTCCCCAAGGAATCGAGTATCTTGATGGGAGACGATGGATGTGGGTAATCCAAAGTGAACCCAAACATGTTGAAAGAAGAGATTAGCAGTCTGCTCAATGGTGATCTACTTTTTACATGACATCAATATACACATCTTGCTAAACCTATCCACTACAACATACAAATAATCATGACCCCCTTTGGTCATTGGTAAACCCCCTACAAAATCCATGGAGACACTTTCCCATGGATGGGATGGAACAATAAGTGGTGAGTATAGCCCCAATTTTCTATTAGTGGGCTTACAAGTAGAACACATCACACACCCCTTTACATATTTAGTTACAATTTCTTTCATTTGAGTCCAATAAAAAAACCTATGCAAATGAGACATAGTTTTTCCTACCCTAAAACTCCCAGATACAAGAGAAGTATGAGATTATCATATGACATAGACTCGTTCACTTGTAGGAATACATGGATTTCCAATATGGTATAATAGTTTTCCCTGCAGACAATAGTTCTCTACTTGTGCACCAAGGGTTAGCTTCTCATAGGCTTCTTTAAAATTTTCATCGATGACATATTGTTCTACATAGCTATCATGAGATAAAGAAGTATTCTTCAAAATAATAGAAGCAAAAATAGGAGGTCTAGAAAGAATATCAACTACCTTGTTACTTGTACTTTTTTTGTACTTGATTACCAAGTGAAATTGTTGTAGAAAACACATCCACCTGTAGTGTCGATATTGTTTCAGTTTGGTCTATGCTTGAAGATACTATAAGGGTTGGTGATCTATATGTATGATTTTTTCCTTCCTTAACACATAGTGTTTCCATTTCTTTACACTATGGACTAATGCATACAAATATTTATCATATGTAGGATAGTTAACAAAAACTTGGTTAAAATTTTCAGAGTGGTAACAGATAGGCTTACAATATTGCATCAATACTGCACCCATGGTGTATCTACTGGCATATGTCTCTATCTCAAAAGGTTGTTGAAGGTTCAACAGTGCTAATACTGGTGCGGTACTGATATTCTCCTTCAAAATGTTGAAAGGTTTTTGTTTCTTTCCTTCCCACTGAAAAGTGTTCTTCGCACTGGTTAAGGAATGCAAAGGAGCTGCTATAAAGGAGAAGTTGGTAATGAATCTCCTCCAATACTAGACTACACCTAAGAATCTTCAAACTTCGGTTACACTTTTTGGCTCAAGACATTTTACAATTACATCAATTTTGGAAGTATTAATTTTAAATTGTCCTCCTCCTATAGTATGACCTCCTCCTATAATATGACCTAAGTATACAAGTGTAGTCTTGCCAAATTCACATTTAGACAGTTTTACATACAACTTTTCCCTTTGCAAAGTATCCAATACCTACTTTACATGCCTCACTTGCTCATCCCAAGTCTCTCTAAAAACAAGAATGTCGTCTAAATATACAATCACAAAGTCATCTAGGAAAAGCCTGAATACATCATTCATCACACGCATTAAAGTTGTCGGAGCATTAAAAATCCCAAACGACATAACCAACCACTCAAATAATCCATGTTTGGTTTTAAAGGCAGTTTTCCATGCATCCTGTTCAACGACTCTGATTTGATGATATCCATTGCGCAAATCTAGATTAGTGAAATAAACACCATTATTCAATTGATCAAGTAAATAATCTATGTGAGGAAGAGGGTATCGATTTTTCACCGTGATTTTATTTAAAGCCTGGTAATCAACACACATTTTCCATGATCCATCCTTCTTTGGCACCATCATGATTGGAGAACCACAAGGAGATGAACTGGGCTTGATGACCCCTTGATCCAATAAGCACTGTACCTGCTTCTTGATATCTCTCATCTCCACAAATGACATCCTGTACATGCCCACATTAGGAAGAGGAGAATCCTACTGAAGATGTATCTCATGTTGGATTTCCCTCTTAGGAGGTAATTCATCTGGTTCCTGAAAAATATCATCATACTTAGAAACAATATAAATTAATTGCCTTTTATGAGATGGATCACACACTTGGAAAGCATCGAATGTCCCGACATCTTTCTCTCTGACGACCATGAGTACATATTTGTTATTAGTTTTTATGAGTCTTTTCATTTTCCCTGCATTAACAAGTGTTGTATTTATCCTCATGCTGTGAGCTCTAACAATATATTCCACTCCCCCTTTAGTAAGGTGGCATTTTTTCTCATGACGAAAGAAGAATGCTTTTCTATCATAAAGATAAGGACTTCCCAACACTATGCCACATATATCAAGTGGTACAACATCCAAATCCACTTCATCAATCAATTTTGAAGCAATAGAAAATCTGATCCTACATTGTTTGGTGACATTAAGTTTTGCTTTATCACATACCCAACCAAGAGGATAAGGCTTCAGATGTGGTTTCGTTTCAATACCCATCTTCTTGACAAGTGCTTCAGATATTAAGTTTACTTGGGAACCTAGATCAAATAATGTATCTATCTTAGTATGTTTAGATATGACTCTTATATGAAATAACTCATTCCTCTTTCATTCATCAACACGAGATTCATCATTGGAACTTGAACTAGAATGAAGAGAATCTTTACCTTGTACTCCAACCACTGTGATATTTCCTTCATCTCCTGAATCGGAACCAAGATTTTGCTTCACTGTAGGAATGATATTTGTCTTACCCTTTGCATTGAACTGTTTCAGTTTCTTTTTTGGATGCAGTTTCCAACAATGTTCTTCATCATGACCGCTCTTCTTGCAATGAGTGAAATATGGTTTTCCTCCTTCTCTCTTTATTGTAGTGGTATTCTTGTCCTTCCTTTTAAACTTCTTAAAAGTATTTTGTGGGAAATTGGAAGGTTTCTTTGTGGTATATTCTTGAACATGTTTCCCCCTGTTCTCGAGGTGAGTGGCTTGCACACAAACTTCGTCAAGACTAGTGGGATTAAACAAGAGAAAAGTATGACGAATATAACTGTGAAGTGTTCCATTATACTTCATCAAAGTTTCATAAGAATCCAAAGGAATGTTCAATGCAAGAGATTTCTTCCTAAATTCTTCTATGAAACTTTGTACAGTTTGACCTTTACTTTTTCTTAAAGTTTTCCATTCCATCATTGCTTTATGTAAATACCCTAATGGATAAAATTGCTTCCTTATTGGTGATTTAAATTCTGACCACGAGGAAAGAAGATTACCAAACTTACTTCTGTCCCGAAGATTTCTCTCCCACCATAAGAGAGTTGTGCCTTCCAACCGAAGAGAATCCATTTGTACTTTAACTTCTTCTTCATCAATATGTCAAACACGTTAATACACTTCAACCTATCAGATCCAATTATTTAGATTTTCAGGATTAACATCTCCATTAAACATAGGTAAAGAAAATTTTACATCAAGCTTTAATAATGGTTTCTTAAAAGAGGCTTTATGGCTAGAATGATGAGAATGCTCAGAGGAAGAAGAACTAGAACTCCAAGGTGAAGACAGAGGCTCAGGAGGACATCCTCCAGCCCCTTGGTTTATCGAAGCATCATCATCTTCACGTGGATCCTTTTTCTTCCCTTTCTTCTTCATCCTCTTCTCATAATCTCCATACATCCATTCAACCATTTCTAACATGCTATAATAGACCATGCAAAATTGTTTCTCATGCTCATCACTCTTGTCCTCTTCTGCCATTTTCTTCCTTCTGGATACACGACCAACTTTGAGATTGAAAGTCTTAAGAGTTACTTCACCCTACTTATGCTTGACCCTAGTAAGCTTTCACACTCAACAATTCAAGTCAAAGATGACTACTCTGATACCAACATGATCCAAGATCTTTTCATCGTGACTTATAAAGAATTACATTAAACGAATATAAATTAAAGTGCACCATTAAAGAAGGGAAAACTAAAAAATGAAGAGACATAAGCATCAGATTTGAACACAAAAACTTGATAACAAAGTTCATCCCTGGTGGACAACATCTCCGGGTCTTTCTCTCAAATGGGTAGGCTCTTTCATTAACTCAACGAAATAAGTTGGAAAAATACATAAGTATACCTCATTCTGAAATCAATCTGCAGAAAAAATGCTCAAATCAGAAAACAGACAACACCACTAAATTCGTGGCATCGAATTAACCAAAAATGACAATCTCCACACCTCGATCTGACTCTGGCACTCCCAGGCCTAAGAATAATTCTATCTTGGTTTTCGTGCCCTCTACAACCTGCAATAATGACAGTCTCTTCCTCGTAAATCATGCATGCACTCGTACGGTCCACTTCTCTCCCCTTTTTGGCTGAGAGGATACGCAGTTAAATAACACCTGGGCAGACAGGTTTACCAATGAGTTTGTTGGGCGAGTTGGTTGTCGACGCTAATGTGAAGGCATTATATTGGGGGAGGTCCTAGGTTCAAACCCATGGGCCTCCCATTTGGATATTTGTTATAAAATCAGCTACATTTGGATGGCCAACTTATAACTTTGTCATATGTGACAGATATGGCGGGACCTCCGCTAGATTTGGCGGGGTCTGTTTTTATATTTTTTGATTTTTCGGTCACAAGTCCTCCTTGGGAATTTTAGGGGTGCCACGTGGCACCCTCTGATTGGGCCATGTGGAATCCTATGATTGGACCACTTGGCTATTGATGTTACCTCCACATCAACTCCGTACAAGACAAGTGGTGCCTTCTGGGTGGTGCCATGTGGTGTCACCTGGGTGTGCCACGTGGCACTTCTCTACTGGTCCAAATGGAGCCCTGAAAACCCCATTGGCGGGTGACACATTGAAGGCTCTGGTGCTGCCACGTGGCATGTTGATGTCAACAGCCATCATGCTGATGTCAACCTTCCATGCCATCTGTTGACGTCATGCTAATGTCAGCAATACAGATGATGATGTGGCCTCTATTGACTTTCCCTATTTGACCATAACTGTGACCGCAAATATCTTTCAATCTGTAACTCTCTTTGACGAGTCATTTGCACCATTAGAAATATTGCAACACGTGCTTCATGATCATGACATTTTTACCAAGTTTTGGGAACTTTGAATTTTTTCCCTTTCTCTGTCTGCTGGAGCCATTATGAGCATTCAGAGTTGCCTTTGCGAGTTATGAGTTGTTCTTAGTATTCTATGGATCCTTTTTGGATCATCCATTCATCTTGAAAATAAATCAACCTTCCATTCAAAGGATAATCATATAAAACTCAGGTACCATTTCATACGATTCGTCTTGGAATATGGACATTTGAAGTTCGAAAAGATACATACTAGCCAAAATCCCGTAGACATGTTAACAAAGGGATTAACCAGGGAGAAATTGAGTTCCTGATCAATTTTAGTTGGTCTTCAAGCATGGAATTGAAGATGATAAATTTTCCAGGTCCAAGGTGGAGTATAGTCCAACATATACAACAACGCTGGAGTTGTTGAGATCAATCTCCAAGTGGGAGATTATTGGTTCTAGAGCTTGATTATCTTCCTGATTCATAGGACTTTGTTTTTAGCCGTGTTTATACTCCATGAATACTGTACACCCCTTGTGGGGTTCGGGGGCAAGTGGGCCCTCGACAGGGGTGCAGGGGAAAATTCCCTGAAGGAAAAATTTCCTTGTAAATGTATATTGTAATTTCATAGAAAATCTGGACCGTTCATTATAAGGTCACAGATCTGAAGGTATAAGTTATGTTAGGGGTTTTTTCCCTAGAAGGTAACCATCTTTTATGAGGGAAATGTATTGCAACTATGCATTATCATGAATATTGTATTTTGAGAGAGGAGATTGTGAGAGAAAGAAGAGGAAGTTACAACGGGTGTGTTGTAGGTTGTATCCCTTCATTTTGCTGGATAATAAAAAGGAAGGACCTAAAAATTTCTCTGGTGGACGTAGCCCATACTGGGTGAACCACATATATCTATGTATCTATTGTATTGTGTATCTTCTATGTTTTATTTCTGCATTTTATTTTATTTTATTGTTCCACGATCCTATTTTTCTTACACAGTTAACACTCAAAGGATCTTCGAGGAAAACATAATCACATATAGCATAAAATGGAGAGGGTTGGCACTTACGGTTATGTAATAGAATTTACAGTTGATAGTTAAATTGTATAACAATTTTTTTTATGATCTTTACTAACATTTATTGGAATTGTTGCATGTTTAACATCATTGGAATGACATCTTATCTATAACTTATTTGACATTTTTTTATGGTATGTGCACTTTGATATGATGTAATATGATTATGGTTTCGTGTCATATGTTTTAATATTAGAAATATAACATTAAAATTAATTATTGCATGAAATAAATAATAACTTTTCATTTTGAATGTTTTTTTTTTGTAGAACAAGGGTCTTCCAGAAGATCCAATTGGTCCTCTTGAGATAGATTCAAATTATAATGGGTCTTCTATAAACATGGGAGATGATGATGAGGCATATGTAGAAGACACTGAGGTGGATGATGGTGATGGTCATATTGATGATGATCATTATAGTGATTATGGTGATGAGCCAGTTGTCAGTAGTAGCTAGTGACATTGATCATATAGACTCCATCATGGATCATTGCTGATATATCCTTATGATGCCTCTATCATATGTGTCATTTTCACCCACAGTACCATATTATTGAGTTGTATCATTTTGACATGTATCATTTTGAGTTACATCATTTATCATTTTCACTTATATTATTTTGACATGTTATCGATCTACTGACATATTTGACTTTCACTTGTTTTAGTTATATATGATGATGTTCTTATCTGTATTTTCTTTCTAATATATATATATATATATATATATATATATATATATATATATATATATATATATATATATATATTGGAAGTGGTCGATGATTTTTGAATGAATATTTATTACTTATGATGATTTTACTTTACTACTCAGGAAGGATGATGCCAAATTCAATTAAATTTCTTCATGAATGATATGACAGAAATTTGAAATGTGATATCTGTTTTTTTTAAGATCTCGAGAAATGTTATGATATACATTTTAAATGAGATATCTTTTTTTTTTTTTAAGATATAAGTTGTTTGACATTATACTTATCTAATATTGGTATATTTGACTCACTTGTTTTAATTATAGAGGATGATCATGTTATAATCATTATATTGTTATTTTATATATAATGTATGTTGTATATTTTATTTTGATGGAGATTTAATAAGTATAATTATGTTATTAGTTTGTATGGATGTATGTTTCCCTAAAACTTCTTTATAAATACTATCCTATAAAATACTTCAAATGCAATATGACTTACTCTATAATAATATAAGTTTTTTAAGAGGCAAGATTAAATTTAAATAAAAAAATATTAAATTAATAAATGGAAGCTATAAAAGAAGAAACATGAGTTGTTAAATGGAAGAAAAATGTGGCTCTAAAATGGAAGTAAAATTCAACATTAAATTGGAAGCCATACTTGGAGCTATTTTTGGATCTAAGCAGGAAGCTAAATTGGTGTCTTAACAAGAAGAAAAAATGGATGCTAATTAAGAAGAAAATACCAACACTAAAAGGAAGCAAACCCTGGACCTAAAAAAGAAACAAAACCAGACATTAAAATTGAAGCAAACCTTGGAACTAAAAGGAATCAAACCATGGAGCTAACAAGGAAGAAATTCAGGAAGAAACATTTGGTGCCAATTAAGGAGAAAAACCTGGTGGCACTTCAAAAGAAAAAAAAATTCATTTTTGGAAGCAAAAAAGGTAGCAACAATGGAAGCCAAACTAGAAGAAGTCTTGGAACCAAAACTTGGTGCTACCTAGGAAGAAAAAAAAGAAGCAATTTGGGTAGTAAACAAAGAAGTAAAATGGAAGCAATTTTAGAAGCAACAAAAGATGCAATCATGGAAGCCATTTTAGAAGCAATAAAAAGACGCAATAATGGAAGTAAATCTTGGTGTAAATTTGGAATCCAAACCAAAATCTATTTTTGACGCTATACCAAAAGCAAAACAGGAAGCATGATTGGGAGAAAAACTAGAAGTAAAGAAGGAAGCAAAACTGGATGCTACAATTCTAGGCATTATTTTAGGCACTCAATCTGATGCTATTGTAGGAGCTATATCCAACTCTATTTTAGGTGATAAATCCGATGCTCAAGTCGGTGCTAATATAGGCACTAATTTTGGTGCCCAATTGAACATGCCATTTGGCATCGGGTTTTGCATTGGCCATTGAGCCCAATTCATGCACTCAAAAACACTAAATTCTATCGCTATTCTAGGAAGTAATGACATGTTTTGTTCTTGTGTATAGCCTATTTTGAAACCAATAGGAAATCTCAAGGATCATTTGCTTGGATATATTGAAATATGGATTAGGATTTTATTATTTGAATTCATCAATGCATGTGTGTTTTTAAACATTCCTTATAATCATAGTAGTAAAGAACATATCTGCATCTTTGGAAGTGATCGAAGAGCCAAACTTCATTGAGAAATATCAAAAGGAATACCTAGAAGAGACCGACAAGCCATGGATAACATACTATGTAGAGAAGAAAGAAGAACCTGAGAATGAGGAATTGCTATTATGCCTGTCATCAAATCGTTTATGTATTCAAGAGACCAATCAACAAATAGTAAAAGATCTCCATGGAATGACGAAGGAGGACATACAAAGCAGTGTTGATGAACAAGAAAACAAAGGGAAACATAATTTATACCCATCTTTATATTCCCATATCTTATCATATACCAATTATTTTACATATCTTCCCATATATTTAAATTCCACAATTCCTACCTTATAATGCATTGATAAAAAAAACCATTTTACAACTCAACGACTATATGACTCTACATTCTTCCCTTTAAAAGAAGAAAAAGAATTCAGTAATAAGACAATTCCACCTCATTTACATCACGTTGAAGACATTTTGAAGGGGTTTCAAAGAAATATTGTTGTAGGTATTGAGGAACATAAATTTGAAGACAAAGCAATGAATTGAGCCATGAATTTTCACAAAGGAAGACATAATTCAAGTCTGGAAGTGATAATTACATAGACAAAAGTTCTTATTTCACATACATATGATCTAAAATTGACAGGGGTGTACAAAAACTAGAGATTAAATGCACAATTAAATAGAGAACATAGGTAATTTCATATCAACAATACATTTCTCAAGATTCTTGGAGCATACAATCAATATTTCGGGTCTGGAAAGCAATTTTTATAGAGAGAAGAGTTTCCAAAATTTGAAGAAATATAACGATCATTTTCAAGAATTGAGAAGACTCAAATCTAAGAAATATTTCTCAAGAACTAGAGGTGATTATATCAATCTAAAAAACTATGTGTTTAAATTCCATAAAAATATAAAAAAGACAAGTATTTTAAAAAATGGCTGTGAGATTTGAACCCCATGAAGTTACCTTGGTAGGATTTCATGAAGAATGTGAAGAAATATTAAGGAGGGAAGGGTTTCTTGATTTATTTGGAAAATTTAAGGGGAATAATATAGAAGTAACCAGGGCATTTCCCCGTAATTTTGATCGAGAATTTGCCAAAGTAGGAAACCTCACATTGCATATCTCTAAGAATTTATTGTCTTAAATCATTAGGTTACCACAAAAATGAGAGAAGTGGTTTAAGAACAAGTCTATAAAATAAAATTATTGGATTCCATACATGTTGAGAAATAGGAGGAAGATGAATTGGACTTCTGGAATTCCTAGAATCTAGCTCAAAGATGCTTGGAAGAATTTAGCATTTCTTATTTAGAATTTTTTCATATGTGAAGGAAGATTTAGCTTAATATTTCTCTATCACATTAGGTTACTAATGCATTTAAAGAATGAGTATCCTTTAAATATGACATACTATTTGTTGAAAAACCTTACTAAATTGGCTAAGTGAATTCAAAGACAAAACAATAATGTTGAGTGGCCCCTTTATCATCATGGCCTCATTAAATTGGTTGTGAAACATTAGCTTTCAAATCAAGACATAAGATGGTCAGATTTCTTAGCAAGTAATGGTTTTGAACATATATATGAAGCCACAAAAGATACCATGGAACATGTATCTATAAAAAATTATCAATAATTAGCTGGGAAATAAGAAATATTTGAAAATCCAAAGCAAGGAAACAAACAAGTAAAACAAAAGAAGAAAAAGAAAGCAAGTAAAGACACGACATAATCCAAAGTTTCATTAAATATTACAAGAGTAATGAAAAGGAAACTTGAGGGGGATAAAGAGAAAACATAACAAATACAACTAGGATCTAATAAGATTACAAAGAAGCCTAGAAACAGATTTCAAAGGAAATCTACACTTGAGTCATATTAGACTCAACAAGAATTCTATGAATATACATAAATCCTAGAGAAAGAAGAAGGGAAACCATAATCAATTAACAAAGTACCTTCCACTATTTAGAGTGCCAAAGGAATATTACAAGCGGAAAATCTAGAAGATCAAATACGACTCTCTACATTGATGACAAAATCAAAATTGAAGAAAAAGAAGAAAGAGGCAAAGAAACTCAAAGTTGAAATAATGAGATTCGAAATTCTAGATAGTTACATCAAGATGAAAATGAGATACTCAAGAAGAATAATGAAATTATTTTCAAAGATAATGTCCAACTAAAATAAAATTTGAAGAAGCTCAAGGAAGAAAATGAAAAAATCACTCAGGGAAGGCTCAAGAGACAGGGCAGTCATCAAGAAGACACAAGTTGAGAAAGACAGTAGAAGCACTCTGAAACCAAAAGAAAGGCAATTTTGAAATTTTGATTTTTCATAAGGGACATGCAAAAGTAAAATTCAGGGGGAGATGTTGGGTTCATATTTTTTGTAAAAAAACCCACCATGCACACCCCGTTTTACCCATTTTTTCCTCCATTTTTGGCATTCTTTGTACCCATTTTCACTTAGTCAAGTATTAATAAAGGATTAAGAGGTAATTATTGTTGAAATAATTGATGTGCTCATTTTCACCATAGAAAATGTCTATATTGTCACCCATCCATAGGCAAAAAGACACCCCCTATCACCTTAACCTTTGAAAAGATTATTCCAAAAATCCATACTAGAACCAACAAATAAACCCTAGCTGCTAATTGCAACAACAACTCAAGATGAGTATAGTGCTCCTTCTCCAAGGGTAACACACAAGAGATAGAATTTCTATATCCACATAACAAGTACCATACACAACTGCACCAACTGCAACTGCACTAATCTCTCAAACTTGGGCCATAATTAGCAAGAATATTACCAAGAGTATCACCAAGAATATCACCAAGAGTTTCACCAATAATGTCACCAAGCACCACCAAGAACCACCATAGAATATGCACCTTCTTTATATGCCACTGAAGCTCCAAAATTGTGCTATATTGGCTGAGAGAGATAGTGTGGTGAGTGAAAAAATGAGCCAAGATGTCCTCTATTTATATTAATTTGTCCATTCACTTTTCTGGCTGGGCTAATCTGACTTTCTGGTAATTATATTCTAATATTGTTTATTCTACTAGGTCGACTTGTCTTTTAGGGTTTTCACACATCTGTTTAGGGTTTCTCTTACTTCTAGAATATTCTAATCTAGTCAAAGGTTACATGTGGATTTTAATACCTCTTGTAGCTACCATAACATCAAGACTCCTTCCTAGCTAGGGAGGCATTAACAATAATGGTCTTGAGCACAAACATACCATTTTTTTGGTAGCATTATCGTATCCACACGGGCTATCTCACAATCACAAATTAAACCATGAGCAACATCATCACTATGCATCTAGCTGGAAATCATCTCCAACACTAGTGGTAATATCCATGGCAATCAAATAGTATCATATAGCTTCTACAATGACATCTAATAGAACACAATTATGTGTATCCATAATAGTATACAACTACTGTCTAGTGGTATATGACCATGCCTAGTAGAAAATGACTACTAACCAGTGACACATAATCACTACGAATGGAACACATCCACCACAGTAGCATACAACTACTATACAAAAATAAAAAATCACATCATTTGATATCATCCTGCATCAACAATGTCATCAACTGCATCACCTCTAAGCCATACTAGCATGATGTGAATGCATCATATCTAAGCTATACTGTCATGATTTGGAGTATCATCTCTAAGTCGTACTAACATGACATATCTAGCATGATTCCAATGTATCATATCTAAGTTGTGTGCCACATCTAATCTTTACTTTCATGATGTAGATTAGTGCCTCACTGTGTCATCTCTAAGGTGTATGATCATCTCTAAGTTTTACTAGCATGACATATATAGCATTATGACAATGCATCATCTCTAAGTTGTATGCCACCTCTAATTTGTACTAGCGTGATCATGTCTAGCATGTCACGATCCCTCTGCATCATCTCTAAGTTGTATGGTCATATCTAAGTTGTACTGGCATGAAAAATCTAGCATGATGCCAATGCATCATATCTAAGCTATATTCCACATCTAATATGTACTAGCATGGCCATATCTAGCATGATGCATCTCACCAACATCATCTCTAAGTTGTACTAGCATGAACATAACTAACATGATGTCAATACATTGTATCTATGATGTATTTTCACCTCTAAGTTGTACTAGCATGATGTTCCTCATGCCACAATATCATCCACAACTCCAACCATTTGTATAATATATAAGTTGTACTAGCATGATCATAACTAGCATGATGCAAGCATCATCTCTAAACTGTACTAGCATGATACAGATCCACAACTCACTGACATTCGATGATGCCACATATGAACACTCCCTCCCAACCGAGGAAGTCATCTCCTCCCTTTCAACCAAGGGATGAATCTACACAAGTCCCAACTTGTCCCTCAAGTATGCAAACTTTATGTTGGACATAGGCTTCATCAAAATATCATTTGTCTGCTCATTAATGGAGATATATCGAAGAACCACTTCTCTCCTATGGAATTTATCACAGAGAAAATAGTACTTTATGTCAATATGCTTCAACCTATCATGGAATACCATGTTCTATGAGAGCTTCACAGAGCTCTGGTTATCACAATATATCACGGTCGAATACAACACTTGATCAAATGGTTTAGAAACCAACTTATGGAGCCATACTTCTTTTGTACAAGCATCACAAGATGCCATATACTTTGCTTCTACAGTGTTGAGTGCAACATAATTCTGTTTTCTTCTAGCCCATGATATCATAGCATATCCCAAACTAAAACACATACTAGAAGTACTCGTTTTGTCATCTGCACTCCCTACCCAATCTAAATCAGTAAATACATGTAGTTGTACTTCAATGTTTGAGGAATATCTCAAACCATAAGTTATCATCCCACGAAGATATCTCAAGATATGCTTTGCATCTATCCAATGCTCATGTATGGGTTCCACCTAGAACCAACTCAACATGTTCACAACAAAGAAAATGTCCAGCCTGGTATTTACCAAATACATCAATGAGCCAATCAATTGTCGGTACAGGGACGAGTCTATTGAATCAAAATTAGAGTCTCTCAACTTCCTTAGATCTGTTACCATGGGATTTTCCATGGATTTGCAATCCATCATCCCAAAATTTTGAAGGATATTTACAACATACTTCTACCAATCCCTTGTCCTAGTAAAAATTCACCACGCTTCTGCCATACTTCTAGTCCCAGGTAGTAGTTCATGAGACCAAGATCCTTCATATCAAATTTTGAGGCTAGATCCTTATTACACTGAATAATGAGAGGCTTTACACTTGTGAGGAACAAATCATCAACATATAATAGTAGGATCATAGGTGCATCATTCAAAACCTTGTAATAGAGGTTTCAATCAACATGACTCCTAGAAAATGATCGTCAAATAGATATCAATATGTGCATACCAAGCTCTTGGAGATTGATTGAGTCCATACAAGGCTTTCTTCAATATGCATACATGGGTTTCTATTGGGTGTACCTCAAAACCTTGAGGTTTCTCTATATATAACTCTTCCTCAATCACTCCATTAAGAAAGGAGGCCTTTACATCCATCTGATGTAAACTCCAACCCATGGATGCTGCTAGAGATATGATGGCTCTGATAGATGTATATCTGGAAACTGGAGAAAACATCTCATCATAATCTTATCCCTCTTGCTAGGAGAAGCCTCTAGCCACAAATATTTCCTTGTATTTATCGATACTCCCATCTACTGCATGCTTTATCTTGTAAAATCATTTAGGCACAATTTTCATACATCGTTTTTCATGATTAATATTGTTCCATCACAACTTCTTTCTATTCTTTTTTCTTGACTGCTTCTTCAAAGGTGGAGGGTTTTGTAGCTGGAATATGGTTTTGACTTCTTTATTTCTATGAAAGTTTTATCTGGAGCATCATACTTATCTACATGATCTTACGAGCTCAAATTGATCTTCTCTTCTTAGTATTATATTGGTGTGGATATTTAGATCTCTATGGTTCTTCCATGTCTGATACAACATTCTTACCTCCCTCTTCAACTACAATCCCGGGAGCTGCAGGATATTTATCATGGACCTCATCACGGTCCTGACTGCTTCAACCCAAAAATGCATTGGTAAGTCTTAATCATGGATCATGGATTTTACTGCTTCCATAATTGAAAAATTCTTTTTTTCTTCCACACCATTTTGTCGAGGATTGTAGGAAGTGACGATCTCCCTCCTAATCCCGTCCTCTTTGCAGAATTTCTTGAGATCATCTGAGTTTTATTTTCCTCCATTATCGGACCTGAAGATATTTAACTTATTTTTAGACAAGATTTCCACAAGTGCTTGAATTCATCGAACTTACTAAATACTTTTCCCTTTTTCTTCCAAGAAACAAATGCGAGTTTTATGTGAGAAATCATCGATAATTGAAACATAATGTACATACCCATTTAGTGAGAAGGTTGACATGCATCTGAGTGAAGGATGTCCAAAAATCCTTTTTATTTCCATGCTTCTTTTATAATTGACACTTGGTGAGACCATCTACTTCACCACTGATGAATTCATCTTCTCCATGCTTACAAATTTCACTATAGCTCCCTCCTAGAGCTATCACCCGTGACCTACCTGGAACAAGAACAATAACGAAGGAAAATAACAAACAACATTCTTCAACACTTTTCCAGTGTTGTGATGCATCATTATTCCAAAGTAACTTATCTGGAACAAACAAATACATCTTCATGGTAGCCTCCGAGACAATAACAATAAAATTATTTCCAGTATAATAACATTTTCATAAGAACATATCCAAGAATGGATAACAATTTCATGATTATCAACATAGTATGATCATGGTGAACTGCCCGGGAGAAAAACAAGAAATATATCTCTAGAGGAGATGTTAGTTCATCTTGAAAAAAAGTATAATAAGCATATATATCAATAGTAGTCAAATTCCATCAAGCATTCATTACATCTAGCAGTAATATAACCTTTCAAAGATTGCTTTCAAAATTTGTATTGTAGCAACTATCAACCTTGATATGTGCAAATTGGAAACTTATCAATTTAATCAAACCTAGAACCTGAAGCCTCAACTGCCATGGAGGGTGTTCTTGTTTCTTTGACTGTACTGAATCCAATATTATTGATTGGAAAAGGTATCTTGTACATACCCTCTAAACACATACATGTTTTTCTAGATGATATAACTTGAAAATCATATACAATTGCATATCTTGAAATCTTTGTAGCATTGTCCATCTTGTCTTCCAATCTGAAACTCGATACCACCTTGATAAGGAGAGGTTAGAAATTGAATCATAAGGTTTAATGATTAGAACAATCTAGAAACTCTAAAATTTCAATTTTTGACCAAAAAATCAATTTGACCAGAAGTCAACCTTTGACTTTGACTTTGACCAAAAATTAAAACCTGACATTTTTTCAAGTTGAGGGTACCAAGAGGTGCGCTAGGCTAGGGCACACTAGAATATCCATGAATTAGGTCAAGTGATTCACTTAAGGTGCCTCAATAAGAGGGTAAGGGTTTCATTGCTGCATCAAAACTTTGACTGCAAATGCAACTACAACTGGTGCTGCAACGAGCAAATAACCTCCCAATCTACCTTCCAATGGTTAGAATATATGAAGATAGTGTGGGCCCATAACTTGTTTAGATAATTGGTGTGCTCATTTTCACCATAGAAAATATCTCTATTGTCACCCATCCATAGGCATGAAGCTACCCTTGAGCACCTTAACCTTTGACATAATTATTCCATAAAGAAATACTAGAACCAATTGATAAACCTAGCTTCTAACTGCATAGACATATCAAGACAAGTAGAGTTCTCCTTCTCCAAGGGTAGCACATGCTGGGCTCCAGGTATGAATGATTTATTCACCCTTTTCCTACATTAATTTATCAATCTGGGTGCGTATCCTTTCAAGGCAATGCGCAAGGTGTATGCAGGGGAAAGAGTACAATTCGTTCTGGTCAAGGGTTTACAATTTAAGATTGAAAACATTACTTTCAAGTGGATTAACTACAACTTCTGAAAGGTACTCATAAGAATCATACGCTGTAACAACAAGCATAAGCTAAGGAATAACACTGTAACAGCAAGCATAAACTACTAAATAACACAATGTAACAACAATCATAAAAATGATAAATAACACATATAGGAAGACGCAACACCTGATTAGAAGAGTGGGCCCAAATATTTGATCAAGGCTGCGCTGGTTACAACAAAGATGAAGATAACAAAATAGGTAATGCTTTATAAATCTAAAAAAGGTTATTACAATATCAACGGGGACATCCCCAGTTACAGGAATAAACTGTCTTTTATGCATCAAAAGGGAGAATAACCTCTTTCCCCAAAACATGGTAACCGTACCCTTAAAAATATACATTAGTTGCAGCGGCACCAGTACCAAATAGACATGATCAACGAAATTCCCAAGATGGTTCAGGGATCTGTGACTCTAGTTGTGAGGCCTCCTTTGTCTTGGTCATTGTTGTTCTCAAAACAGCTGAACAACAGATCTACCGTGGGATGCTGAGGCCTTGATTCCTGTTCTCCAAAAGCTGCTGTCAAACATCGTTTTAGTGCTATGAATAGGCAAAACTTTGTGACTTCACTTCATTAATAAAATATTCCAATAGATAAGGTAGGGGTAATTACCTCACGGATTTAGCATAGTAAACATAGGTAAATAAGTGTAAAAAGGTAAAAAAAGTAATGGAAATGTAGCAGAAAGATAGCCCGCTTTGGTGCCCAACATCTCTCCCCAACTAGCCTTCTGCATGCCCTCATGCATTTCGCTGCTTCCGCAGGTCTGGATTTCGCTGACTGTTGGATTCCTGAAAATGGGCGAGATCGTATTATGGTTGCTTGGTCTGTCTGGGTTTCTGTTTCTACTCCTATGGTCTTGGGGTTTCTAGCTTTCTTCTTGTATTTCTTCATCTACTCCTACAATTTGTGTACCTGTTTCCTTAGTTTTCTGACCTCCATCTTAAGCCACGTTGTCTCCTTCAATTGAAGTTGATGTTTTTTCTTGGCTGAGAGTCTTATGACCTTCTCGCCTGGCTCTTCCATTGGCTCATTTGTCGGGACCACTTCCCTTGGTCCCTCCTCTTCACCTACAACTAATTCCTCTTGTTGCATGCTCACTGTGACTGGTGGTGCCTCTGCAAGATGCTCTCCTGCTGATGTATCTGTTTGAGTATCGTCCACCTCGTACATTTGTGGCTTTTGTGATAGAATTGGAGGAATGGCGAGATCTTCTTTTGTACACCAAGGGGAACGAGTTTTCCTTGCTCCTTTTGGAATAAAGGAGAAAAAGGAGAACTGGCAGGGATCTTCAATATTCAGTCCCAAGGTCGATGCTAGTTCTTGTGGTTCGGCGCCAACCTCATGCCCTAGTTCTCCTAGCACTTCTTTCATGGGCTTTATGGTCGGGGTGGTCATGACCTCTTCTTCATTCTAGTTTTCCTCCTCCATCGATTCCATGGTTACAGGAGGTCTTTGTGGAGCATCCTCAATTGCAATATCGATCAATTCACCTGCTCCTATCTATTGTGACCCCTCTTCTGTGGTTGTCATGCTATCAAATTGTTCTACTAATTCCATAGGCGAGACTGGTTCTTGTGGGGCAACCTTGACCATGGTACTAGTGGGCCTTTCTGTGTCAACTTCTGCATCTTCCATTGATTCCATGTTTTCGACTTACTCTTGGGGAGAAACCTCTTCTTTGAATGCTTCAGCTTCCATTTCCATCTCTTTTGGTTCCTCCTGGTCAACATAGTCATCTTCACCTGCATTTTCCTCCTTCGTGGCTTCTGGTTCATTTTCCTTGGCAGCCACAGCGGCTGCTACTTATTCCTTTGTGGAGTCCCGAAATAGTTCCCACGGGATCGGGATTTGTATGATGGCATTCATTACTAACAGTTGAACCAACCCATGGTGGGTGATGGTCACCAATACCTGGCGCGACTCCTGAGCTGAATGTTCCATTAGGTGAAGGATTCTCAATAAGAAATAAGGAACATTTAGTGAGAAAGCCTCTGCTTGGGGAAATCACAGGTGGGTTAGTATTCGAAGATGGTATTTGAATATGGTGGAGTATCTTCCTTCGCAAGTCATATATCTCATGATGAATTCTTCTACCTCCTTCCATGGATGCGATAGTGAATTTCGGTCATATCCTCGACCCTTCTACACAATGCTTTCTCCTGCCTGTAAAAAGGCTTCGGGAAACTCTGGAAGGATAGAACTTCTTGAAAACCATCACTGTCTGTTTTGAGGGAGGCCACTGAATTCTGCGATGGCTTCCTCTATCACAAGAATTTCAATTCCGTGGACTCGAGAGATTCCTTCTCTCAAGTTGAGTGCGAATTCTGTTGCAATTTCTTCGTTCAACCCTTTCAATCTGTCAAAGTAAACATTCCAGCCTGCGTTCTCAAAGACCTACCATACCTCCTGATTGTTCTGAACTCTCATTGTATCTTCAGGTTCATGCCACATAGATCATCCACTGATTGCTGCAGAGGCGGAGTCAGCACGACGAATGCAGTTAGCTGGTAGGGGAAAATGACAGGGCTCCAAACCATTGGCAACTAAAATAACGTCATATCGCTTTGGGGGGCGGTGGATGAAACAACACTGGTATGTTTGGAAATGATGACAGATTGTGCTGGTACTGTCAGAAATTTAATGTAGCGTGTTAGGGAGGTGACCAATTATGACTCTGCACGTACGAGTACGCATTTGACATATCAAGTTACGATTACGGAATATCGAAATCATTAGATTTTGTTTAATGAGGATTATGTGTCATAAAAAAATTTCGTGGTATGCCGTCATTTTTTATGACGG
>JZKD02S1673383.1:428351-476467 GCA_000966675.3 Picea glauca
GAGATTTCTGTGGATGATATTACTTGACATCTCCAACTCTCGATCCCCGAAACTCCGACATGGACTGGAATCAATAGTCCAGATTCAACCTTAATCTGATGGCTGAGATTAAATCACGATTTCAGATATCGCGATTTTCAGAGGTTAGGGAACATCGTTCCATTGACTCTCCAGTCAACGAACTGACGATCTATCCCCACGTGTCATGCCTGAAGATGGACGATCCTCCTTCTTTCGGGATTTTGTGAGCCCTCTACTCCTTGCACTTTAAAGAATGTGCAGGTTCTCCTTGATCCAATAGTGGTCGGACCCTGCGCTCGGATCTAATGCCCAAGATCTATCCTCCATATCTACGTGCTCCTCTTGTCTTCATTGAGATTTGACGGTCATCGGGAATTCGCGATGGGATCCAACGATCACCGACGCTTCTCCTCCAAGCTTACACATCCTCCTTAGTTGGAAGAATTTCTAAGTGTCAAAGGCCTCGACCTTTGATCTGCCTATGATCCTAATTATGATATCTCCCTTGAGCTTTAGCCATGAGTTAACCTCATCCTTGGTGCACACCTACGCACTGCATTCGACTCTGTGCTAATTCCTCCTGAGCTTACGTTGTTCCTGTTTTTCCATCGATGCACGCTCTGATCCTGCCATCAATGACAAGCGCATACTGCCTATAAAGCATGCCAACCATCCTCTGTAGCATCTTCCCAAACTACTTCTGATGCTCGTCTATTACATTCTTCCTATACTCATGCCGTCTTCACTGTTGTACTTTCCATCAATGACAAGCATACACTACCTGTTAAAAATTTTCCAACAAAGGTAGGTTAAGAATGTCAGTTTGATGAACTCCCCTGCTATTAGGATTCAGATCAGGTTGGATTGGGAGCTGAGGGCAGACAGGTTTGTTACCTGGAGGCACATTAGAGGGCAGTTGGAGTTGTTGCTGTGACATCGATTGAGGAAACTGCCCAGGAGGGGATCCTCACCAAGTTGGAGTCCATGAGGAGCTTGAACTGGTTTGAGGGTTCCACTGCTGCCATGGTGGAAACTGGGATTGTGGCCACATGGGAGGATAGGGCATGGACTGAGGATTCATATTTGAATTATTGAAATACTGAGATGGATCTAAGTACATACCTTGATTTCCCATTGGTGGTCAAGGTTGCCATGGCTTTCTAGACCCCACGAGGTACAGTTGCTCCATGTCTTTCCCCGTTCCTTGAAATACTACTTTCAGGCCTGGCAGGGAGGGGCATGAGCTTGTTGCATGATTTAGCTCGCAGATTGCACATTCTTTTATGGAGTTTAATGGACATTCCCTCTCTGGATGCTTCTTTCTACACGTTGGGTAGAATATTTCCATAGTCCTATCCAATTCCAACTGCTTCTGCTTTACTTGCAGCGTATCCATCTGTGATGACAAGGTGTTGAGTATATCCATCCTCAGATTGTCTAGCAGGTTTCCAATTTCTTCTTTCGTAACACCTCCACTAGACCCTTTTACTGAGCGAATCCCCTGTTTGTTTCTTGCAAGTCCTCTTGAGCACTGAATGCATAACTCGCAGTTACCTTCGAAGCTTTCCTTAGAGATG
Organism: Picea glauca; assembly: GCA_000966675.3. Lineage (NCBI taxonomy): Eukaryota > Viridiplantae > Streptophyta > Pinopsida > Pinales > Pinaceae > Picea > Picea glauca. The sequence continues at coordinate 429,950 of JZKD02S1673383.1, forward strand.
TCTCCTTTTCCCACAATTTTCAATAGCTCCATTGAATCCTCACGGAAATATTGGAGGGGGATAATTTTTAGAATTTCCTTATCCAGGTCAGAGTGACCCGACCTCTATAAGGTGTACTTGAATCATTCCACACAATTTTCCAAACTCTCATCTTCTTTTTGTGCGAACTTGAAAAGTTCTTCCTTAATGTTCCTGGATTTACAGTAATCCTGGTATTTTTCCAGAAAAGTTGTCCGCATATCATCCCATGTGGAAATAGTGCTTCCTCCAAGGCCCATGAACCATCACATAGTCGTCCCTTTTAGTGTAGAAGGAAAAAAATTTAACTTTTGGGATTCCGTCGTGTAGTCATACCCTCGACATACTATGTCGAATTCAAATAGAAATGTGTCAGGATCTTCTGAAACAAGCCCATGAAAGTTTGGTAAGGTTGCTAATGGAATAGGCTTAGTGGGCACACAAACTCCCATGTTTCCAATTGGAAACTCGATAGTGGAGGTTGTGGGAGCCATAAATATCTTCCAATAACCGTTGGGTATTTCTCTAGACTCTATAGGAGATGGCTGAGGCTTCCTTACCCCTTTGATCCGAGTTGCTTTAGCGGCACTTCCCCGGTCCCTTGGTGATGCAAATGCTCCTTCGATCCCTTCTTCTTCGTTCTGATGACTTGATCCCTCTACTACAACCTTCTCTCTCTTGCTGGAGTGGTCTGACTCTGTCGAGGCTTTGCTTACAACCTCTTCCCCCTCTGCTGTCAGCATAATATTTCCTTGTTCAAGTATGCCACTAGATGTTTCTTCAACTACTAGAGGGACCTGCTGTATTGTGTCACCCAAGAATGCTGTAGATAGCACTAGTTGATCTACTGATTGTCCCTTATAATTTACTCTTCATTCCCTTGGTCTCACAACTGTGTGAGATGATGTTTTTGATTCAACCTTTTCTATAATCTATTGGATGAAGGTCTTTCTTCCCAAATCTGGGCCTCCCTTCTTTGGGGCTTTCCCTCTGCCCCCGTTATTGAGTTCTTTGTTCATACAAGTGAGGGTTTTAGCATGAAACTACAATGCTTTAGTCTTGAAGTAAGGTGTCAAAGTACCATTCCTTCCCCAAGACAAAAGATCTTATGAAAAATAAAGGTAGCTAAAAAAAAACAAGAATCTAAGGTTCATGGCCCGAAGAAAGGCGTCAAAGGACTCTTCCCTCCCCTGGAAAAGAACAAAACAGACCACAGGAAAGACCTAATACCTTTCAAACCTGAAGCAGGGTGTCAAAAGACTCCTCCCTCCCCAGGGTAAAAGATAGGGTTTCAATAAAAACACAAGGGTTTGAAAGAAATAAATCTTAACTCAGGATCTAGAGCAGGGCGTCAAAAGACTCCTCCCTCCCCAGGACAAGAGATTGAAAAAAAATGAAAAAGAAAAAATAAAAACAAGTAGAAAGATCACCTATGCTCAGGACCTGAAGTGGAGTGAGAAAACTCATTCTCTCCCTAGGACGAGAGATTGACAAAAACGAAAAAGAAAAAATAAAAACAAGAAGAAAGATCTCCTACGCTCAGGACCTGAAGTAGAGTGAGAAAACTCGTTCTCTCCCCAGGATGAGAGATTGACCCTCTGGTTGGTCCAGATCGTTGTCTTTCACCTTGTTAGCCTCCTCCACAATGACGCCAAAATGTTGGGGTCCAAGTATGAACGATTTATTCACCCTTTTCCTACATTAATTTATCAATCCGGGTGCGTATCCTTTCAAGGCAACGCACAAGGTATATGCAAGGGAAAGAGTACAATTCGTTCTGGCCAAGGGTTTACAATTTAAGATTCAAAACATTACTGTCAACTGGATTAACTACAACTTCTGAAAGGTACTCATAGGAATCATACGCTGTAACAGCAAGCATAAGCTAAGGAATAACACTGTAACAACAAGCATAAACTACTAAATAACACACTGTAACGACAATCATAAAACTGATAAATAACACACACAGGAAGATGCAACACTTGATCAGAAGAGTGGGCCCAACTCTCTGATCAGGGTTGTGCTGGTTAAAGCAAAGATGAAGACAACAAAATAGGTAATGCTTTATAAATATGAAAAAGGTTATTACAATCTCAACGGGGACATCCCTAGTTACATGAATAAACTATCTTTTATACATCAAAAGGGGGAACGACCTCTTTCCCCAAAACATGGTAACCATACCCTTAAAAATATACATTAGTTGGAGTGGCACCAGTACCAGATAGATAAGATCAACGAAATGCCCAAGATGGTTTAGGGATCTGCAACTCCAGCTGTGCGACCTCCTTTGGCTTGGTCGTTGCTGTTCTCAAAACAACTGAACAACAGATCTACCGCGGGATGTTGAGGCCTTGATTCCTATTCTCCAAAAGCCGTGGTCAAACATTGTTTTAGTGTTGCGAATAGGCAAAACTCCATGACTTCACTTCATTAATAAAATATTCCAATAGACAAGGTAGGGGTAATTACCTCACGGATTTAGCATAGTAAACATAGGTAAATAAGTGTAAAAAGGTCAAAAAGGTAATGGAAATGTAGTAGAAAGTAGCCCGATTTGGTGCCCAACAACGCACAAGAGAGAGAGAGTTTTTGTATCCACAAAACAAGTACCATACACAATTGCAATAGCTACAACTGCACTACTCTCTCAAACTTGCACCATACTTAGCAAGAATATTACCAAGAGTATCACCAAGAGTTTCACCAAGCACCACCAAAATCCACCCTATAATATGTGCCTTCCTTGTATGCCACTGCAGCTCCAAAATTGTGCTATACTGGATGAGAGAGTGAGTGTGGTTAGTGAACAAATGAGCCAATATGTCCTCTATTTATATTAATTTTTCCATTGACATTTTTGGTTGGGCCAACCCAACTTTCTGGTAATTATATTGTAGTATTATTTATTCTGCTAGGCTGACTTGTCTTTTAGAGTTTTCACACATCTGTTTAGGGTTTCTCTTACTTCCAAAATATTCTAATATATTCAAAGTTTACATGTGGAGTTTAATACCTCCCACAACTACCGTAAAATCAACAATTATTAGTTTATTTATATATTTAATTTAACAAGAAAAAATATTGAGTTTTTATCAATCATTTACCAAAAAAGTTATGTTCTAGTAATCATTCCTAGGTTAACATATTTGCAGGATATCTAGGTGAAATAGGGGACAAGGGTTTTGTTCCCCATGTTCACGAAATGGAATTTATCCTCCCGGGTGCACAAAACCTGCCTCACACGTGCCCGATCAATGCATGGTAAGCTCAACCACTCTACACCAATTTTTGCAATAGAAAAACTAGACAACGATCTACAGGTGAGATTTTTGGACTCATGAAGATGAATTTAAAAATTATGGGACATGGGTTTTGTGCAAAACATTCCCATTTAAGTGGCATCATAACTAATTTTCCAACAAAGGTATGATTTGGGATGTTTGGAGGTTTTTATAAATATGCAAAACCCAGATTTTATGTGTGACCAATTTTTCATAGGGATTCAAATTGCCCATAAAATCATGGAAGAAATCACACACCTTGAGATCGAACCAACATAGATAAGAGGTTTTTAAGATCTATCATTATTACAAAGAGGTATTTTAGGATCAGTATTTACATTTTATTCTATATAAATATGTTAAACTATGATGCTTTTGGTGGGAGGTTGAATTGGAGAACTTATGAATTCATTGTGTAACTAATTTTATGCTTAATACAAAGATTTATGACTTCATTTATTTATTCTTCTTCATATGTGCATACACTAGATTGGAGGGCCCCCATGTTTTGTTCATGTGGTAGCATTGTACTGTAGTGTGTGATTTTTATTTCTTTAATTTGCAACATTTCCTTTCTTCATAATTGTTATTTTAATTAAGGAACTTTAGAACATATTTATATAAATTTTGTATTGGTTGGATTTCATTTGAGGTTTTTATCTTACTGTTATAGAACTCATAATAAATCCTATCCTTCATTGGCAACTTGAAAATGAGTTTCTTAGAGTAGTTCTACAAGCTTCCCAATCTAAAACTGGGGGTGACATTGATACCAAACTTGGATTGGTTCCAGGCCACTTAATTAAGGTCATATTTACAATTGATATATTGAACTTGATTGCATCAAAGGTGGAAAGATGTACTTATGAAGGATATCATAATCCATTACTTAATGTACTTGTTGAATGTGCTATTAATATCATAATCCATTATGTAATGATCATAATTGTGGAAATAAAACATGCATAAGAAAATATGAGACAAGAGATCACCGAGTTGTTAACAGAGTTCAATAGAACCTTCTGGCTACGTCTTCGGGTCCACTTGGAATATGAATCATTTTATTGTCCTTCCAAAAATGCTAAAACCTTCTCACAAAATGTGGCACATGCTCCTTACAAGGCTAAAACCCAAAGCAACCTTCTCTTACACAAAGGGAACTTAAGGCTCTCACATAAGTGACATTTCTTCAAACACTAGAAGGACTACATTTGAGCTCTCTCTCCACCAAGGGATAATCCATAAAGGATTCATTCCTAGAGATTTACATAGGGAATTTATATAGTTTCCCTATCTCCAGAATACAAGGAGACAAGATCCACAAATTTAAGATCTAATAATGATCCAAAATTGAATCTTTTAAGACTTGGTTAAGTTTTAAGCATGTGTTAAATTACCACTTAGGAATTAAGAGAAGAAGAAGAATGAAATGAAATAATATTGCAGCCAAATTAAAGAATGTAGATCATAAATTAAACATAAATAACAACAAACCATAACGCCATGATTGTTAAAGGAGTTTGGCACAAGTTTGCCTATGTCTCCGGGCCTTTGTCTAAGTGAGTGAGGCTTTCTTATTTCTCCTAAATGCTTCAAAATTACATTAGAAAAGTGTCAAAATTATTACAAAATGGTTTTTTTGTGTTTTTCTCTACCTTAAGAATCCAACACAACTGACGACACTGAAAAAGTTTGAGCATAGCTCCCAGAATTGGCCCACAAAGTTCACTTTCTCAATGGCTTCCCTACATAAAAATGGCTTCAATTTTCATAAATTAATCATCATTCAGCCAATATGAACCTTTATAATGATGATAAGAACCCCTGGTTTATATGTATTTTGAGTTGACATCCTCCTCCCAACTTCCTCCCAAGACCTGGCCTCAAATCGGGCTCCAGATTCCCCCAATAATGGGAAAAATCCATTAAAAACAACAATAAAAATCATAATAAATCCTTAATATATAGTTAAAAACCCAAATTTGGCATAAATTAGGACACACCCCCTTTCTTCGGGCTCCTGGGCATATGGGACATGCCGTATGGCTAAGGGATGGGTGTTGGCCCCTTTTTCTCCGTTCAATCCCTTAGTTCTGGTTGCATGCAGAGCCATGTGGCCTATGGATTAACCCTCACACACCCTCCTACTGGCTTGGCTACTAGTTTGTAGCCCTCGATTGCATGGGGTTCCAAGTGTTATGCGCTGGCCCCCTCCGACCAGGGTTTAGCCCACAAAATCACACCACCATTCAACTTTAAAACACAATTCAGCCAGGTGTCTAACTACGAACCACCTTTGCCCATGTGGCTATCACATTTGGTGTAGTCCTTATCTCATGTCGAAGGTCGGAGGTTCGAGCCCAATGCAGTTGCAACAAATTTTTTTCCTAGCCAACATTGGGCCATGTGTCACCCTTTGATTGGACCATATGATCCAGTCAACACCTAGTCAACATACAATCAACATGCATAGTCAACTGCCACATCACCTCCATACAAGCATGTCACCTATCCAGTCAACTTCCATGTCAGCATTTGTACTGGCAAGTCACCTATCCAGTCAACTGTCATGTCAGCTTCCATACAACCTAGTCACCCTGCCACATCAACATCCACACAGCCCAGTCACCTTGCCATGTCAGCATATGTACAACCACATGTCATTCATACTGCCATGTATCAGCCTGTCATTCAGCCACATCATGTACAGACTGCCACGTGTCATCCATACAATGCCACGTGTCAATTTCGTACTAGTCCAACTCATCCTAAAAATGCCAAAATTGAGTGACACGTTTCACCTCCCCATGATGTCACATGTCCTTGCTGACTTCATTCATACGTCACCTGTCGTACTGTTGACATCAACAGTACAAGCAGTTGACTTTGACCAGTTTGAATTTTTCCTTGTTTGGTAAAATGATTAGAATGCGATAGCGTTCACATATAGTGTCCATTTGTGAAAAAACCTATATGGCCAGAATCAACACAACGAGTTGGACGCAATGGCACTGGCTTCATATGATTACGAGAACTTTGATTTTTAGGCCTGCCTAGATCCATTTTGGATAATGCCTCCCCACTAAGACCTTTTGGTCCTCGAAAAGGGTATTAACGAGTCATCAAGTGTGGGATAGGCCACCCCACTTGTCCTTTGTCTTTAAACTTTGTTTTGTGCACTTGTCTTATCATAATCAATTTCAAAATAACCATGACAACTGACAGAATATTGTTAGCCACTTATACTCTTTCACATCTTACTGAAGCCAATACCACCCATGTTGAAAACATTAGCAACGATAACATCAGAAATATGATTGCAAATGAGATAATATGTTTGAAGTGCTTGCACAAAATTATCTTATCTTGAAGCAAAGTATGATTGAACTTCCATTCTACAACCTTCTCATGTTCATGCTGAAGATCAATTTCTTTACTTGGCACAATTATATGTGTGTTGCTTGCATAAACTACCTTCCTTAATTGTTCCATTGTTTGAAGAGATTGATTTTCTTTTATGTGATGAGTATGTTCAACATATTCATTTCCTTCTTTAGTTAAGTGATATTGATTATGTTCCCTATAGAAGATTTCTTTGTGATCATACAAATAAGGGTTTCCTAAGACCTTTCCACATTCATTGAGTGGCACCATATCACACGTTACCTCATGCACAAACTTTGATGAAATTGCAAACTTTAAAGTGCATTGCTTTGTTATGTGCAATGTATGATTGGTTCTTATCCATTTAAGTAAGTAAGGTTTATGCTGCATCTTAGTGTTTAATATCAATTGTTTAACCACTTCCTTTGAAATCAAGTTAGATTGAGATCCACTATCTATCAATGTATCGATCTTAGTATGTTTCATTATCACCCTTATGTGAAACAATTTACTTCTAGAATCATATTCATCACCAATTTTACCCATCAAACCAATTGCCATGATTTTAGTCTCATCACCTAAATCATATCCCAAGTATGTTGGTTGTGTTGTTGTTGCAATTGTTTGCCTCCCATTCCTTTCTTTGAACCACTTTGATCACTTCTCTGGATGAAATTTCCAACAATGAGCATCATCGTTACCTTCTTTCTTGCAATACTTGCAAGAGAGCTTCCCTTCCTTTCTTGCCACTAAATTTTATTTCTTTCCATTCCCATTTATTTTGTCCTCTTTCCTTGAAGATGATTCCCATGATACACCAACTCCTGTTTGCATTGCTTCAATGTATGTTGCTTGAACAAAAACCTCATCAAGATTAGTAGGTCCAAACATAAATACAATGTTTCGAATATGTCCAGGTAAACCTCCTATATATTTCATAAGAGTTTCTTGGGTATGTAATGGAATATTTAACATTAATGCCATCTTATGAAATTCATCTGTGTATTCTTGCACCATTTGTCCCTTTCTTGCTTTAAGACTTTTCCATTCAATTAAAGCCTTCTCTTTATAACCCAAAGGATAAAATTTCTTTCTAAGTGAAAAAACAAAATCTTGCCATGATTGGAATACATTACCAACTTGTTGCGGGCCATTTTGAAACTTACTCTTCCACCAGATGAGTGTTGTTCTTGTAAGACGAAGTGATTCCAACCTAATTTGGGTTTCCTCATCCTTGATTTGTTGCACACTGCAATAAATTCCCATTTGTCTAACTGAGTTATCAAGCCTCTCAACATTGACTTCACCATCATACATGGGCAATTCAAATTTGACATCAAGCTTAAGTAAAGGCATATCATTTTTATGTTTATGGGAATGTTTTCTTGTGATGGATTTTGAACTTGTACTTGAAGAAGAAGAAGCTGATGGAGAAGAATGAGGTGAAGAAGGAGGTTTAGGAGTATCCTCTCCTTCTTCACTTTTGTATTGTTTAGAAGATTCTCCTTATAAAGGCCTCTTTCGTTCCAATTAATCCTCATATAAGACCTTTACCTTCTCAGACATGGTGAATAGAGTTTTTTGCAACTCTATCTCATTCTGAGACATGCCTTCTTCCGATGTCATCTCCTCACTTTGAAAACTCCTCATTTTCGATCCAATCTCAGGATCCCCTTATACAATCTCTCCTTCACCATGACTCATCTTTTCCCTGGTAATCATGCAAACTCAAAAACCAACGGTTAACCTGCTCTGATACCACTGATCCAAAATTGAATCTTTTAAGACTTGGTTAAGTTTTAAGCATGTGTTAAATTACCACTTAGGAATTAAGAGAAGAATAAGAATGTGATGAAATAATATTTCATCCAACTTAAAGAATGCATATAATAAAGTAAACTTCAATAATAACAAACCATAATGCTAGGATTGTTAACGTATTTTGGCACAAGTTTGCCTATGTCTCCAAGGCTTTGTCTCAGTGGGTGAGGCTTTCTTATTTCTCTTCAATGCTTCAAACGTACATTAGAAAAGTGTCAAAATAATTACAAACTACTATGGCTATGTTTTGTTCGACCTCAAGATTCCAACACAACTAACGACACTAAAAAAGGTTGAGCATAGCTCCAATAATTGGCCCGCAAAGTTCACTTCCTCAATGGCTTCCCTGCATAAAAATGGCTTCAAGCTTCATAAATTCATCATCATTTTGCCAATATGAACCTCTCTAATGCTACTAAGAACCCTTTCTTTATATATATTTTGAGTTGGTATCCTCCTCCCAACTTCCTTCCAAGATATGGCCTCAAATCGGGCTCTAGATCCCCTAATAATGGGCAAAATCCATTAAAAATAACATTAAAAATCATAAAAAATACTTAATATATAGTTAAAAAGCCAAATTTGGCATAAATTAGGGTGCAACCCCCTTTCTTCGAGATCTTGGGCATATGGGGCGCACCATATTTCCAAGGTCTAGGCACTGACCCCTTGTCCTCCATTCAAGCCCCCCATTCTGGTCACATGCAGAGCCATGTGGCCTATGTCTTAACCCTCACGCGCCCTCTTGCTGGATTGGCTCTTGGTTCGTAGCCTCCGGTCACGTGGGGTGCCAAGTATTATGCGCTGGACCCCTCTGACCATGGCTTATCCCACAAAATCATGCCACCATTCAACTTTAAAAAAAAAATCGTCCAGGTGTCTAACTACGAACCACCTTCGCCCATGTGGCTAGTGCATTTGGTGTTGTCCTTAGCTCGTGCTGGAGGTCAGGGGTTCGAGCCCGATGCACTCAAAACAAATTCTTTTCCTAGACAACATTGGAAAAATATGGGATGCCATGTGGTGCCCTCTGATTGGGCCATGTGTCACCCTGTGATTGGACTATACGATATAGTCAACACCCAATCAACGTACAATCAACATGCACAGTTATCTTCCATGTCACCGTCGTACAAACCCGCAACATGCGTACTGCCAAGTCACCTGCCACGTCAACTTCCGTACATCCTAGTCACCTTACTACATCATCATTCGTACATACTAGTCACCCTACCACATCAACATTCGTACAACCACCTGTCATCTGCACTGCCACGTGTCAGCCTATCATTGTGCCACTTCCTGTATAAACTGCCACGTGTCATCCATACACTTCCATGTGTCAATTCTGTATTGGTCCAACTCAGCCCGAAAATGCCAAAATTGAGTGACACATGTCACCTCCTCATGCTTCCATGTGTCCCCGCTGACAACATCATGATGTCACCTGTCGTACTGTTGACGTCAACAATACGACCTATTGACTTTGACGAGCTTGAATTTTTTCTTGTTTGGGAAAATGATCAGAACGCGATAACGTTCACATACAATGTCCATTTGAGAAAAACCTTATATGGCCAGAATCAATACGACGAGCCGGACGCAACGACACTGGTTTCATCTGATTCCACGAAATTTGATTTTTAGGCCTTCCTGGATCCATTTTGGATCATGCCTCCCCACTAAGACCTTTTGGTCCTCCAAAAGGGTATTAACCAATCATCAAGTGTAGGATAAGCCAACCCACTTGTCCTTTGTCTTTAAACTCTATCCTGTGTACCTGTCTTATAATAATCAATTGCAAAACAACCATGACAACTGACATCATATTGTTAGCCACTTGTACTTTTTCACATCTTACTGAAGCCACTACCATCCATTTTGAAAACATTAGCAGCGATAACATCATAAATATGACTGCAAATGAGCTAATATGTTTGAAGTGATTGCACATAATTAGCTTATATTGAAGCAAAGTATGATTGAACTTCCATTATACAACCATCTCATGTTCATGCTTAAGAATTGCTTTACTTGGCACAATTATAGGTGTGTTTCTTGCATAAGCTTCCTTCCTTAATTGTTCCATTATTTTAAGAGATGGATTTGCTTTTATTTGACGAGCATGTACAACATATTCATTTCCTTCTTTAGTTAAGTGATATTAATTTTGTTCCCTGTAGAAGATTTCTTTGCGATCATACAAATAAGGGCTACCTAAGACCATTCCACATTCACTGAGTGGCACCACATCACACGTTACCTCATCCACAAACTTTGATGGAATTGCAAACTTTAAACTGCATTGCTTTGTTATGTGCAATTTATGATTGTTGCTTATCCATTTAAGTGAGTAAGGTTTATGATGCATCTTAGTGTTTAATCCCAATTGTTTAACCACTTCCTCTGAAATCAAGTTAGATTGAGATCCACTATCTATCAATGTATTGATCTTAGTATGTTTCATTATCACCCTTATGTGAAACAAATTACTTATAGAATCATATCCATCACCAATTTTACCTATCAAACCAACTGTTGTGATTTTAGTCTCATCACCTGAATCATATCCCAAGTTTGTTGGTCGTGTCACTGTTGCAACTATTTTCGTCCCTTTCCTTTCTTTGAACCACTTTAATCTCTTCTTGTAGCACCACTTTTCACTCACTACTGTGTAGGTGTTACTACGCGGAATAACAACATTCTCACTCACAATTAATCACATGAATTCAAAATAAGTTAAACACATTCACCACAGAGTAATCATACGATTTACTGCCATAATCAACAATCAATACTATTTAACATCAATTCATATACACATCAGAATACATGATGATTATAATACACAGAGATACAAAAACATAATTAAAGCATCATCTGGTACTTATATTTGAACAATGGTAGATTCCACCAACCAAGTGCAGGCCTTCCACGAACCTCCCAGCCTTAGACCACACTACTCATCATCTTAACAGTGGGTCACCCTCGAGCTGGGACTAAGCTCCACCCAAAGACAAGGAATCCTAGGCTAGGCTGAGGTTACAGGGAAACAACACACAGCCACAAGGATGGGATTCTCTCCCAGGAACCTCTCACGCTCACTGCCTAAAGACCCTCATTCCCCACATGCCTGTTCCACCCCAAGAGTATACACCTTCTATGTCACCTGGATAGTCCTTCGGCTGCTAACCTCCCTTGCCTTGGGTTACAGCAACAGGCCGGACTGGAAGTCTCCAGGCTCTGTGGCAGCTACAAGGTTCCTTCTAGGAGTTCTCTCCTTCCTCTGTACACTCTCTCTCCTGGAGAGAGTGTTTCTCCACTAGCCAACAAGCCACACGTAGTCTAGCACTGCATGGCCACAACAATCAACAGGGAAAACTGACACGACTTTCCTATAGGCTCAACAATGGCTGAATGGCTCATGGTCATGACTTTAGGATAGAGACCCCATGCACAAGCTCGATCTCAGATAGAGGATACACACAGATTCTCCAAATGAACATAGGTTTTTTAGTTTATAATATGTACGAGGTTTTTTTGTAGAGGTTGGATCCGTCGTACCGCTCAGAGGTCATATGCACTCAGGCCGTCGGGTGGAATGGAGGAGAACCCCCATCACGTCTCATTTTCTCCATTTTATTTGCATGGGTTGGGGCTGACATTTGTTGCCCTGGAAACTACATGCGTTTACCCAGCACGCATCACCTTCCTCATGGTTAGGAACTTAGGATAAAACATGAAATGCTCATGCCTTTTTGGAATAATATTAAAATATTTTTCCCAAGGCTGAAGCCCCCTAGGCTTAACACTTAGCCCCTTTTCCCACCTTCCAACCCCTAATCCCTTTCCTTCTCTATGGAATCTCAGCCCCCCTTCACTCATTCATCGTGGTCAGTTTGCACCTGGCGGTGTTTACAAATTTTTATTAATTTGTTCTACGTGATTACATATACAACAACAGGCTCCTGGCCTTCAACACTTAGTCTCCCTGGCCTAACAAACATATAAGCCACCAGCTTATAAAAAATTGGCTCACCAACCTATAAAACATAATTACAATTCCTTTCAGAACATGATTTACAACAGGGCTCGGCCTTGGGGACACTACAATCCCCCTGCCCTTATTTTTGCACTGTCCCCAGTGCAACTTACATTGTCTTTGCAAGCCTTTCAAAATTTTCAAAAATATGCGGGTACTCTGCCCACATAGCATCTGCATGCTCCCATGTCACGTCCTCAGGACCGTACCAGGTCCATTGGACCTTTACAAGCTCTATAGCTCGATTCTGAAGCTGTTTGCTTTTCCTATCCAATATGCGCACATGATGCACTTGCAAGACACCTTCTGGTTCCACCTGAATCACATTCCAATTGATAACATGATTAGCATTAGCTACATATTTCTTAAACAGTGAAACATGAAACACATTATGTATAGTCATAGATGCAGGTAATGCAAGCATGTATGCAACTGGCCCAATCCTTTCCAGGATCTCAAATGGCCCACAAAATCTTGCTTCCAATTTGGCGCAACTTCCCAACTTAACTCCTAATAATCCTCACTTTCAGGAAAACATGGTCACCCACTTTGAATTCTCTATGGGTTCTGTTACTGTCAGCGTAACTTTTCTTCCTATCCTGGGAAGCTTTTAGATTCCATTTAATTTTTATTGTTTGATCTTCCATCTCTTTGAGCAGTTCAGGCCCAACGTCTGCTCTGTCAGCTGGATTATCCTAGCTCACTAGAGTGTTGCACTTTCTTCCATAAAGTGCTTCAAATGGGCTCATCTTCAATGATGCATGATACCCATTATTGTAGGCAAATTCTACCAAATGCAAGTAGTCTTCCCACCTTGATGGTTTATCCATCACATACATTCTTAGTATGTCTTCTATTACCCTGCTCACCCTCTTTGTCTGACCATTAGACTCAGGATGATACGCTATACTAAAGTTCAGATTTGTTCCTAATCCTGAGAACAGTCCTTTCCAGAAATTTGAAGTGAATTTCGGGTCCCTATCAGACACAATTGTCTTAGGAATTCCGTGCAAGTGTGCAACTTGTTTTAAAAAGATATCAACAACATCAACTTCCTTGTGGGTGGTTTTCAGTGGAATAAAATGGGCAGCTTTAGTAAGCTTGTCCACCACCACCATGATTGAATCATGCTGCTTGCTTGTTCTAGGTAGTCCGGTGATAAAATCCATTGTTACCACGTCCCATTTCCATTCAGGAATGGGTAAAGGTTGCAGCAACCCTGCTGGGTGCCTATGCTCAGCCTTAACCATCTGGCACTCCATACATCTGGCGATGTATTCAATGATTTCCTTCTTTAGACCCGGCCAGAAGTAATGGCTTTTGACTGCTGCCACCATTTTCTGGTATCCGAGATGTCCAGCATAAGCCACGTTATGCATTTCTTTCAGAATTTCTAGCTTCAAATCTCAGACATTGGGTACATACACTCTGTTTTTATACAGAAGTAAGCCATCAGTTCCCAAGGTGTAACTTTCCTTGGTTTGTGGTCTCTCACGCTACTGTAGCTTTGCTTCTAAACCTCTGTACTGCAAATCAACATTTGTAGCTTCCAAAATTCTATATTTAATCTCAATCATGTACATGCTAATGGCTGTAGCATGTAATTTGTGCACTTTTCTGCTGAGTGCATCAACCACCTTATTTTCTTTCCCTTTGATATGCTTGATATCAAATTCATATTCACACAGAAACTCCAACCATCTGATTTGCCTAACATTTAAAGTCGGCTGATCAAATAAATACTTCAGACCGTTATGGTCTATTCTCAACTCGAATCTTTTGCCCATGAGGTAATGTCTCCATTTCCTCAAGGCATGGACGATTGCTGCCAACTCTAAATCGTGAGTGGCATAATTCCTCTCATGCTCCTTCAACTTTCGGGACTCGTAACAAACTACAAATCCCTCTTGGCTGAGAACTCCTCCCAGTCCCTCCTTACAGGCATCAGTGCACACTACGTAATCCTTATTTAGATCTGCAATCTTCAGGATTGGAGCACTGGTTAGCAGCTGCTTCAATCGCTGGAAGATGCTCTCACATTCTTCAATCCAATGGAACTTCTTCTCCTTCCTTTGCAAGGAAGTGATAGAATGAGCTATCCTTGAGAATCCGGCTATAAACCTTCTATAGTATCCTGCCAGACCCATAAAAGATCTAACTTCCACCACATTCCTTGGCGCTGACCATTCTCAAATGGCCTCAAACTTGTCAAGATTCACAACGATCCCTTCCTTTGATATAATGTGCCCCAAGTAATGAATCTGCCTTTGATCAAATGAGCACTTGCTCAGTTTTACTTACAGCTAGTGTTCTCTCAACACTTGTAGCACCATTCTCAGGTGTTTCTCATGTTCTTCCTCTATCTTGGAATACACCAAGATATCGTCCAAGAAGACTATGATAAACTTGTCCAAATAATCTCTGAACACTCCATTCATTAAGCACATGAAAATAGCAGGCGCATTGAACAGCCCGAACGACACCACCGTGAACTCATAATGACTGTACCTTGTTGTAAAGGTAGTATTGCCGATGTCCTCATCATTTATTCTCATTTGGTGATATCCTGATCGAAGATCTATTTTTGAAAATATTTTCGCATCCTTCAACTGATCAAAACAATCATTGATCCTTGGCAGAGGATACTTGTTCTTGACAGTTACCTTATTCAATTGCCAAAAATCAATGCACAACCTCAACGTCCCATCTTTATTCTTCATGAATAGGAATGGGGCACCCCATGGTGACACGCTGGGGAAAATGTATCCCTTCTTTAGTAGCTCTTCGAGCTGCAATTGCAACTCTTTCAGCTTTGGCGTACTCATTCTATAAGGAGCCTTCGAAACTGGAGCTGCTCCAGGCATCAAATTTATAGAAAAATCGATGTCCCTCTTCGGAGGTAGTCCAGGTACCTCTTGAAATACATCCTTGAACTCTTTGAGTACCTCGTGGTCTTCCAGATTTGAGACTACATCTCGGGATGCTTCTTCCACCCGAGTTGCAAATAATTGACAACCTTTCTGGTAACATTTCTTCAGCTGCATGGCTGAGATTTACCTAACAACCACGGCTCTAGGAATTCCTTGGATTGTTACCCGATTTCCCTCTTCATTCAGGCATGTAAACCTCTTGTTACAACAGTCCATAAGGGCATGGTGCTGGTCCAACTAGTCCATCCCAATTAAGCAATCGTATGAGCCTAAAGGCAGAATGTTCAATTCATCCTTAGTGCTCATTCCTTTCATGTATACTGAACATGACTTAACTAATTCAGTGACCTTCCTTTTGGTTCCTGTGGCCAACTTCACTAGCCAAGACTTTTCATGTTTGCTTCTTGTTAAATGCAAACTTTCCACCACTCTAGGATCTATATAACTATGGCTAGCCCCTGAATCAATTAAAATAACAAGTGGTCGGTTGTTGATCGTACCTTCCACTTCAATCATGTGTCATTGAAATTCTGCTTGTTTGTTGTCTAGGGCTGTGTAGATCCTTGACATTCTGTTGCCCATATCCTCCACTGTTTCAATTTGCTGAAGAATATGGACAGTTCTCGCTTTATCTTTTTCTATGGGGGCAGTCTTTGTACCTATGATTCCCTTTACAGTCCCAACACTCCATAGGTGGTGGTCTTGGAATTTTCTCACTCCCTTCAACTTTCTTGGGCTCTCTAAAAGATGACTGTCCCCAAGGACTATTTCTGAAAAAGGGAGGCTTGTTTCCCTTCTACCTCTATTCTTTCTTAAACCTCTTCTGGTCATCCCAAGCCTTCCGAAAGGTCGGCTTTTCTCTTTGTTGTTCGTATAAGAATTTCACCCTTCTTATGGTTTCTTCCATGGTCTTAGGATCGTCATATTGAATCTTTTCACCAATGGAAGGTGGCAGTCCACTCAGATACCTCTGAATTTTGACAGCCTCATCTTTGATGAATGGAACATACTTCAGTAGTTCCAGAAAACTTCGTTCATACTCATCAATGGTCATGCTACCCAACTTGAGTTCAAAGAACTCCTTCATCTTTCTGTCATAGTATCTTTTGGTCAGGTATTTCTTCTCGAAATACCTCTTAAACTCCTTCCACATGACCTCTTTCTCTCCGATGTGTTGCACCTGCACCAACTGATCCCACCACATGGATTCTTTTCCTTTCAGCTGGTACATTGCAATTCTTCCTTCTGCATGGGAAGAATAATTCTGCAGTTGGAAGTATTTCTTCATACCCAGCAACCATGTTTCGACATCTTCTTCCTTCTTATGTTCACCATCGAATGTAGGCGGTTTAATCTTGTTGATTTCCCCTTTCAATTCATCCCTTCCATATTTTCGGTGTTTTCTAGTGGGGGACGAGCTTGAACTACTATGTGTCTCCTTGCCAGAATGCTTCTGGGAGAGACGGTAATGTCTGCTGCCACTCCTCGATCTTCTTCTTCTCTCAGGGGTTCTGACACTTCTTGATCTGCTTGTGTCACTCTCTTTTTCCAATTTCTTTTCTATTCTTTCCAGGCTCTTCAACATTTTTAAGTTGAATTGACCTTGTCGATCCCTGATTTTCATGAGCTTTCGGCTATCATCTCGGTGAGATTGGGCATCTTTATGCAATTTTTCAATGAGTTTCATCATGCGTCCCTCTTTATCTATCTCTTTTTCATGCCCAATAGAATTTGTTCCTTTGACTCCCAAGTTGACATCCTTTCCTTCTCTTTCATCTTCTGTTTCGGAGGCAATTTGCACCTCTTCCAATTCCATACTTGGCATCAGTTTTCGGCTGTCCTGACACTCATTGAACTCTGCACACACAGCGTGCAGTCAACCAAAGTTTGTGAGGCCCTTAAACCTTCAAGAAAACTTACAACATTCATAAGCCAACGTGAACAAGAAAAAACATTTTGACTTCACAAAGTTTTCTGAGCTCTATCTGGCTCTGCAAATTTCGAGACTTCGAAACTTCAGAATCTCGGTCCACAAAGATCCAATAGTTAAATCTTCGTAACCAAAGTCACCCTTTCGCAACTCGCGATATCATGAGTTCGTGAGTCGAAGACCCTTGACTCATTTCCTCCAAACACCGATACCTGAGATGTGATTCAGGTATGGCTCCCTCATCGCTAGCGCCTGCTACCCATGAACGTAGGCTAGGGATAAGCGCTAGCACTTCTTCACCAACTCGCGACTTCACGAGTTGGAATGTTGAGCCTTCATGCTCCTCCTTTGCGAATTTCGAAATCATGAATTACTTTATTCTCCAGGCCCACATCACAGTTGTTTCCCTTCACCACAGTGGCACGTGGTACATTCAGGAGGGTCCACATCACCTTCGGTGACGTCTTCTGGTCCCACCACTCTCGCCTGTATTCTCGACTCACTGGCATGTGGTACACATTCATGCGCCCACATCAATTCCAAGCAAAATCCAATGGTTAGGTCCCCTCTTAGATCTATGGCACAGATCTTTTTAGCGTTTCAGGGTTTTTGGGCATCGAGAGTTCATGCACCCCACATTTCGAACTTCCATCTACCGAAATTCTGAAAAAAATACGGTTTATTCCTCCACTGAATCGAACGGTCAACTCCCTTCCTACAGTCTATGGTGTAGATCATTTCAGGATTTTGGGTTTTTGGAGGTGTTCACCTCCCTCACTTCCCATCTCCTGACTTTGCGAAATCTAAAAGGTTCCGTGACTAATTCAAGTGTGACTCCGCCAAATCTAACAATTGAGCCTTCCTCCCAGATTTACCACGTGGATCTCCACGGTTTTTCGGGTTTTTGGGATTTCACGTATCGCGATTCCCACACTCCTATGCATTTCAAAAGGGATTTTAATCCCTGTGCACATTTTCCAGATCCAACGGTCACGAGGGTTCACCTTCCCTCTCAAACAGATCCTAAGGCTCCATAACTGTTGGTGTGGAGTCCTCTCTCCCTGTGGCCATAGACCACACCGGCTGCGGTTTTGCACACCGCTATACCTCCTGAGCTTACCAGGGTCTAAAATTGGTCCTCCAAACACAATTTCTCCTCACACCCTCGGTCCAAAGACCACTCAACTGGCCCATCTAAGCTCAGTGTCGAAACCTTGGCTCTGATACCAAGTTGAAGCACCACTTTTCACTCACTACTGTGTAGGTGTTACTACGCGGAATAACAACATTCTCACTCACAATTAATCACATGCAGTCAAAACAAGTTAAACACATTCAACATAGAGTAATCATATGATTTACTACCATAATCAACAATCAATACTATTTAACATCAATTCATATACACAGCAGAATACATGATGATTATAATACACAGAGATACAGAAACATAATTAAAGCATCATCTGGTACTTATCTTTGAACAGTGGTAGATTCCACCAACCAAGTGCAGGCCTTCCATGAACCTCCCAGCCTTAGACTTCACTGCTCATCATCTTAACAGTGGGTCACCGCTGAGCTAGGACTAAGCTCCACCCCAAGACAAGGAATCCTAGGCTAGGCTGAGGTTACAGGGAAATAGCACACAGCCACAAGGATGGGATTCTCTCCCAGGAACCTCTCATGCTCACTGCCCACAGACCCTCATTCCCCACATGCCTATTCCACCCTAGGATTATACACCTTCTCCGTCACCTGGACAATCCTTCAGTTTCTAACCTCTGCTGCCTTGGGTTACAACAACAAGCCGGACCGGAAGTCTCCGAGCTCTGTGGTAGCTACAAGGTTCCTTATAGGAGTTCTCTCCTTCCTTTGTACACTCTCTCTCCTGGAGAGAGTGTTGCTCCACTGGCCAAAAATCCACACGTAGTCCAGCATTGCGTGGCCACAACAATCAACAGGGAAAACTGACGTGGCTTTCCTACAAGATCAACAATGGCCGAATGGCTCACGGTCACGACTTTGGGATAGAGACCCCTGGCACAATCTCGATCTCAGATAGAGGATACACACGGATTCTCCAAAGGAACACATGTTTTTCAGTTCAGAATATGTATGAGGTTTTTCTGTAGAGGTTGGATCCGTCGTACCGCTCAGAGGTCGTATGCACTCAGGCCGTCGGGTGGAATGGAGGAGAACCCCCATCACGTCTCATCTTTGCCATTTTATTTGCATGGGTCGGGGCTGACTCTTGTCACCCTAGAAACTGCATGCGTTTACCCAACACGCATCACCTTCCTCGTGGTTAGGAACTTAGGATAAAACATGAAATGCACATGCCTTTTTGGAATAATATTAAAACATTATTCTCAAGGATGAAGCCCCCTAGGATTAACACTTAGCCCCTTTTTCCACCTTCCAGCCCCTAATCCCTTGCCTTCTCTATGGAAGCTCAGTCCCCCTTCACTCATTCATTGTGGTCGGTCTACACTTGGTGGTGTTTACAAATTTTTATTAATTTGTTTTGCGTGATTGCATATACAACAGCAGGCTCCTGGCCTTCAACACTTAGGCTCCCTGGCCTAACAAACACATAAGCCACTAGCTTATAAAAACTTGGCTCACCAGCCTATACAACATAATTACAATTCCTTTCAGAACATGATTTACAACAGGGCTCGGCCTTGTGGACACTACAATTCTCTAGATGCAATTGCCAACAATGGTCATCATCATGCCCTTCTTTCTTGCAATTCTTGCAAGAGAGATTCTCTTCCTTTCTTGTTGCTGAATTTGCTTTCTTTCCATTTCCATTTCTTTTGTCCTCTTTCCTTGAAGACGATTCCCTTGATACACAAACTTCTATTTTCCCTGCTTCAATGTATGTTTCTTGAACATAAACCTCATCAATATTAGTAGGTCCAAACATAAATACAATGTTTCGAATATGTGCAGGTCAACCTCGTATATACTTCATAAGAGTTTCTTGGGTATGTAATGAATTATTTAACATTAATTCCATCTTACGAAATCCATTTGTGTATTCTTGCATTGTTTGTCCCTTTCTTAGTTTAAGACTTTGCCATTCAATTAAAGCCTTCTCTTTATAACCCAAAGGATAAAATTTCTTTCTAAGTGGAAAGACAAAATCTTTCCATGATGGGAATACATTACCAACTTGCTGCGTGCCATTTTGCAACTTATTTTGCCACCAGATGAGTGTTGTGCTTGCAAGACAAAGTGATACCAACTTGATTTGGCTTGTCTCATCCTTGATTTGTTGCACACTGCAATAAACTTCCATCTTTCTTACCCAGTTATCAATCCTCTCAGCATTGACTTCATCATCATACATGGGCAATTCAAATTTCACATCAAGCTTGAGTAAAGGCATATCATGTTTATGTTTATGGGAATGTTTTCTTGTAGTGGATTTTGAACTTGTACTTGAAGAAGAAGAAGCTGATGGAAAAGAAGGATTTGAAGGAGGATGTTTAGGAGGATCCTCTCCTTCTTCACTTTTGTCTTGTTTAGAATATTCCCCTTGGAAAGGTCTCTTCCGTTCCAAGTAATCCTCATATAAGACCTTTACCATCTCAGACATGGCGAATAAAGTCTTTTGAAACTCTATCTTGTTCTGAGACATGCCTTCTTCTGATGCCATCTCCCTAATTTGAGAAGTCTTCTTTCTCGATCCAATCTAAGGATCCCCTTCTACAAGCTCGCCTTCACCACGAATCAAATTTTCCCTGGTAATCATGCAAACTCAAAAACCAACTGTCAACCTACTCCGATACCACTTGATTCGAAATTGAATATTTTAAGACGTGGTTAAGTTTTAAGCATGTGTTAAATGACCACTTAGGAATTAAGAGAAGAAGAATAATGTAATGAAATAATATTGCAACCAACTTAAAGAATGCAGATCATAAATTAAACATCAAGAACAGGAAACCATAACTCCAGGATTATTAACGGAGTTCGACACAAGTTTGCCTATGTCTACGGGCCTTTGTCTTAGTGGGTGAGGCTTTCTTATTTCTCTTCATTACTTCAAAATCACATCGTAAAAGTGTCAAAATGATTACAAACTGGTATGGCCGTGTTTTTCTCGACCTCAAGAATCCAACACAACTGACGACACTGAAAAAGGTTGAGCGTAGCTCCCAGAATTGGCCCACAAAGTTCACTTCCTCAATGGCTTCTATGCATAAAAATGGCTTCAAGATTCATAAATTCATCATCACTCTACCAATATGAACCTCTATAATGATTCTAAGAACCGCTGGTTTATATATATATATTGAGTTGATATTCTCCTCCTAAGATCTGACCTCAAATAGGGCTCCAAATCCCCCAATAATGTGAAAAATCCATTAAAAACAACATTAAAAATCATAAAAAAATTCTTAATATATAGTTAAAAACCAAAATTTGGCATAAATTAGGATGCAACCCCCTTTCTCTAGGCTCCTGGGAATATGGGGCACGCCATATGGCCAAGGGCTAGGCACTGGCCCCTTGTCCTATTTTCAAGCCCCCCGTTTTGGTCGCATGTAGAGCCATGTGGCCTGTGGCTTCATCCTCGCACGCCCTCCTGGTGGCTTGGCTCCTAGTTTGTAGCCCCTAGTAGCATGGGGTACCAAGTGTTATGCGCTAGCCCCCTCTAACCAGGGCTTATCCCACAAAACCACGCCACCATTCAACTTTAAAACAAAATTCAGCGAGGTGTCTAACTATGAATCACCTTCGCCCATGTGGCTAGCGCATATGGTGTAGTCCTTAGCTCGTGCTAGAGGTCAAGGGTTTGATCCCGAAGTAGTTGCAACAATTTTTTTCTAGCCAACATTGGAAAAATATAGGGTGCCATGTGGCACCCTATGATGGGGCCACGTCTCACGCTGTGATTGGACCGTACAATCCAATCAACACCCAGTCAACATACAGTCATCATGCACAATCAACTTCCATGTCATATTCCATGTCACCTTTGTACAACCACGTCACCTGTCCAGTCAGCGGCCACACCAACATCCGTACTACCAAGTCATCTGCCCAATCAACTGCCACGTTAGCTTCCGTACAACCTAGTCACCCTGCCACATCAGTATCGATACAACCCAGTCACCCTGCCACATCAGCATCCATACAACCACATTTCATCCACACTACCATGTTTCGGCATATCATTGGGCCACGTCATGTACGGACTGCCATGTGTCATCCGTACACTGCCACCTGTCAATTCCGTACTGGTCCAACTCAGCCCGAAAATGCCAAAACTGAGTGAAACATGTCACATCCTCATGCTGCCATGTGTCCCTCGTGGCATCATCATGATGTCATACTAACATCACCTGTCATACTGCTAACGTCAACAATACAACCTGTTGAATTTGACCAGTTTGAATTTTTGCCTGTTTGGGAAAATAATCAGAATGCAATAACTTTCGCATACAATGTCCATTTGCGAAAAAAATTATATGGTCAGAATAAGCGTGACAAGACAAACACAATGGCGTTGGTTTTTTCGAATTCTGAGAACTTTTGTTTTTAGGCCTTCCTGGATCCATTTTGGATCAAATAACCACAAAAGGACAAAAATGAGAAATCATCTCAACCAACTTGGAAGACCCTTAATTTCCTCCTTGAGACTAGGAAACCACTTGTAGTAAAGTTAGGAAGAGTCCAAACCAACTCATGAGGCCCTTAACTTCCTCCTTAAAACTAGGAAACTAATTTCCCCTTAAAATTAGGAAACCAATTTGTGAGTTGGATTCTCTCACAAAACTAATTTACAATTTTTACAATTAAATGAATGATACGTGAGATTCTCAAACTCACTTGAAGCATTAATCATTTTTCCAATTCGCATGAATAATACATGAGTTTCTCACTCACTTAAAGTATTAATCATTTTTACCTTTTAAATAAATCATTCATGAGTATTAATTATTCTTTTCCACCTACCATCAATTAGTCTTTTAATGATCTTCTCCATGGTGTGAAAAATAATGATTCCTTGTGTGGAGATCCTCCTGGATCACTTCCTCATACCATTGAGTCTTGTGGAAACACTATAGATTGTTTTGAAAATAGTAGGAAATCACATTGGTCATTTGATTGGCTAGATAGAAATATGGATTAGGATTTTATTATTTTAATTCATCAATGCATATGTGTGTTTAAATATTCCTTACAATTAGAGAAGTTAGGAACATATCTACATCTTGGGAAGTGATTGAAGAGCCAAAATTCCATGAGCAACGTAAAAAAGAAGACCTAGAAGAGACCGACAAGCCATGGATAACATGTGATGAGGAGCAGAAAAAAGAACATGAGAATGAGCAATTTCTACTATGCCTGTCATCAGATCCTTTGTGTATTCAAGGGACCAATCAACAAATAGTAAAATATCTGCATGGCATGACGAAGGAGGACATACAAAGTAGTGTTGATGAAAAAACAAATGAAGGGCAACATAAATTCTACCCATCCTTCTATTCCCATATCCTATCATATACCAATTATTTTACATATCTTCCCATATATTTAAATTCCACAATTCCTACCTTATAATGCACCGATAAAAAAAAAAAAAAAAAAAAAAATTACAACTCAACGACTATATGACTCTACATTCTTCCCTTTACAAGAAAAAAACGCATTCAGTAATCAGACAATTCCACCTCATTTGCATCGTGTGTTAAAGACATTTTGAAGGGGTTTCAAAGAAATATTACTGTAGGTATTGAGCAACAAAATTTGAAGACAAAGCCACGCGTTGAGCCACTAATTTGCACAAAGGAAGATAAAATTTGAGTCTGGAAGTGACAATTATAGAGATAAAGGTTATTCTTTCACATACACATGATCTGAAATTGATAGGGGCGCACACAAACCAGAGATTAAAGGCACAATTATGCAAAGAACAAATATAATTTCATATCAACAATACATTTTTCAAAGTTTTTGGAGCATAAAATCAATATTTTGGGTATGAAAAACAATTTTTACATAGAGAAGGGTTTCTAAAATTTGAAGAAATATAACCAACATTTTCAAGAATTGAGAAGACTCAAATCTAAGAAAAAATTCTCAAGAACTATAGGTGATTCTGTCAAACAAAATTCTAGAAAATATAAAAAAGACAAGTATTTTAAAAAATGACTGTGAGATTTGAACCACGTGAAGTTACCTTGGTAGGATTTCATGAAGAATTTGAAGAAATATTAAGGAGTGCATGTTGGCTTGATTTCTTTGGCACATTTAAGGGGCATAATCTATAAGTAACCAGGGTATTTTCCCACAATTGTCATGGAGAGTGTGCCCAATTAGGAAACTTCACACTACATATCTCTGAGAATTTATTGTCATAAATCATTGGGTTACCACAAACAAGAGTGAAGTGGTTTAAGAACAAGTCTATAAAAGAAAATGCTTGGATTCCATAGATGTTGAGAAATAGGAGGAAGTTGAATTGGACTTATGGATTTCCTACAATCTAGCTCAAAGATGCTTGGAAGGATTTAACATTTCTTAATTAGAATTTTGTCATATGTGAAGGAAGATTTATGTTAATCTTTCTCTATCACATCAGGTTACTAATGCATTTAAAGAATGAGTATCCTTTAAATATTCCATACTGTTTGTTGAACAACCTTAATAAAATGGCTAAGTCAATTGAAAAACAAACAAAGAATGTTGAGAGGTCACTTTATCATCACAACCTCATTAAATTGGTTGTCAAACATGAGCTTTCAAAGAAGGGCATAGGATGGTAAGAGTTCTTAGCAAGTAATGGTTTTGAAAATATAAATGAAGCCACAAAATATAGTATGGAACATGTATCTAGAAAAATTTGTCAAGAAATATTTGAAAAACCAAAGCAAGGAAACAAACAAGTGAAACAAAAGAAGAAAAATAAATAAAGTAAATACATGACAGAATCCACAATGTCATTAAATATGACAAGAGTAATGAAAAGGAAACTTGATAAGGACAACGAGAAAAGGGAATAAAGAGAATGAGGATTTGATAAGATTGCAAAGAAGCCTAGAACCAAATTTCAAAGGAAACCTACACCTGAGCCAGATCAAAGTCAACAAGAATTCTATGAATATATAGAAATCCTAGAGAAAGAAAAAGGAAACCATCATCAATTAAAAAAGTACCTTCCACTATGGATAGTGTCAAAGGAATGTTACAAGCAACAAATCCAAAGGATCATATGCCACTCTCTACCTTGATGACAAAATCAAAATTGAAGAAAAAGAAGAAAGAGGTAAAGAAACTCAAAGTTGAAATAAGGAGATTGGAAATTCTAGATAGTTACAAAAAACATGAAAATGAGATACTCAAGAAGAATACTGCAATGATTGTTAAAGAGAATGGCCAACTAGAAGAAAAATTGAAGGTCAAGGAGGAAAATGCACAAATCAATCAGGGAAAGGCTCAAGAGATAGGGAAGTCATCAAGAAGACATAAGTTGAGAAAGAAAATAAAATCACTCTGAAACCAAAAAAAAAGGAAATTTTGAAATTTTGATTTTTCATAAGGGACGTGCAAAAGTTCAAGTCCAGGGGAGATGTTGGGTTCATATTGTTTTTTATAAAAAAAAGCACCATGCACACCCCCTTTTTACCCATTTGTTCGTCCATTTTTGGCATTTTTGTACCCATTTCCACTTAGTGAAATATTAATAAAGGATTAAAAGATAATTATTAGTTTCTTTATATTTTTCATTTAACAAGCAAAAATATTGTTTTTTTGAGTTTTTATAAGTCATTTACCAGAAAAAAAATGTTCCAGTAATCACTCCTAGGTTAACATATTTGTAGGCTAGCTACGAAAATTTGGGGACAAGGGTTTTGTTCCCCATGTTCATGGCATGTAATGTATCCTCCTAGGTGAACAAAAAATTCAACACACATGCCTGGTCAACGCATGGTCAACTCAACCACCCTACAACAATTTTTACAACAAAAAAATCAGGAAGCGATCTTCAGATGAGATTTCATGACTCATGAAGATGAATTTGAAAATTATGGGACATGGGTTTTGTGAATAACATACCCAATTAGGTGATGCTTAAGTTGAGTTTCCAGCAAAGGTGTGATTTGGGATATTTGGAGGTTTTTCGAAATATGTAAAACCCAAATTTTATGTGCGACTGGTTTTTCATAGGGATTCAAACTACCCATGAAATCATGAAGAAATTTCTCCCCACGAGCTTGATATAGTATATATAGGAGGTTTTTAAGATATATGATTACTCCAGAGAGGGTTTTTAGTCTTAGTATTTACATTTAATTTTGTATAAAGATGTTAAACTATGAGGCTTTTGGATGGAGGTCAAATTGGAGAACTTATGAATTAACTATGTAACTAATTTTATGCTTAATACAAAGATTTTGACTTCCTTTATTTAGTATTCTTCATCTGTGCATGAACCAACTTAGAGGACCTCCGTGTTTTGTTCATGTGGCAACATTGTACAATAGTGTGTGAGTTTTATTTCTTTGCAATTTCTTTAATTTGCAACATTTCCTTTCTTTATAATTGCTATTTTATTCAAGGAACTTTAGATCAAATTTATATAAATTTTGTATTGGTTGGATTTCATTTGAGGATTTTATCTTGTTGTTATAGAAATCACAATCAATCCCATCCTTCATCGGAAACTTTAAAAGGGGTTTATCATAGTATTTGTACAAGATTCCTCATACCATTGAGTCTTGTGGAAACACTATATCCTATTTTGCAACCAATAGGAAATCACATTGGTCATTTGATTGGCTAGATTGAAATCTAGATTAGGATTTTATTATTTGAATTCATCAATGCATATGTTTGTTTAAACATAGCTTACAATTAGAGAAGTCAGAAATATATCTACATCCTGGGAAGTGATTGAGGAGCCAAACTTTTAGATAAACATGAAAAAGAAAGCCTAGAAGAGACCGAACAACTGGACAACATGTGATTAGGAGAAGATAGTTGAACCTTAGAATGAGGAATTTATATTATGGCTGTCATGAGATCCTTTGTGTATTCAAGAGTCCAATTAGAAAATAGTGAAAGATCTGCATGGAATGACGAAGAAGGACATACAAAGAAATGTTGATGAACAAGATAACTAAGGGAAACATGACTTCTACCCATTCTTCTATTCCCACATCCTATCATATACCAATTCTTTTACATATCTGCCCATATATTTAAATTCCACAATTCCTACCTTATAATGCACCGATTAAAAAAAAACATTTTACAACTCAATGACTATATGACTCTACATTCTTTCCTTTACAAGAACAAACCACATTCAGTAATAAGACAATTACACCTCATTTTCATCGTGTGTTGAAGACATTTTGAAGGGGTTTCAAAGAAATATTATTGTAGGTATTGAGGAACATAAATTTGAAGACAAAGCCATGTATTGTGATATGAAAGTGGGTGAGTGCTTACTCTACACAAGTTTTCGATCGAGAATCATTTTCTGAAGAATTATTTGCATAAGGATTAAAGGGCATATAAGTCCATTATTAACCATGCTTTTAAACAATAATACATAACACACATGAACTCAAAATTGGATAATCATATGCAAAGACAAGAGAGAGACAACCGATGTTGGTAATGGACTTCACCCCTCCTGGGCTATGTCTCTGGATGCGCTTCAATTGGAATATGGATCACTTTCATTCCTTTTTCAAAATATGTTGGGACCTTGTTATAAGTGATTCCATAAGAGATGGCTTCTCCTTCAATGAAGATTCAAGAAGACTACTCACACTCATATCTCTCCATACATCAAGAAGGATACTTCCTTACATGAATAAGTCTCTCAATACTTAGGAGTAGTAGCACTATGGCTCTCTAACTCCACTTATTAATTCTTCATTAATCTCCTCTTCTCCATAAATATGGATCACATAAGGAATTATATATTTTTCCTCACACACTCTTAAAAAAGAGAAATAATTCCTAGATCCACAATAATAAGATCTAATTACAAAAGAGGAAAAACAAGATCCATGAATGTAGGATCTCAAACTATCTCAAGCTCAAAAATGGGAAAAGTATCAAAACCACCCAAAGAGTCTTCAACCAAGCCCTTGATTCTCTCGATCTATAATTGAGAATAATGGAAAATTGGTGTGAGGTGGTTTCTCACATAAAAACCAATTTCCAAAATTATAATTTAATGATAAATACATGAGACTAATTTCCTTCACAAGTATTAATCATTTTACATCAAAAGTGAATAATAATGCATGAGTTTTTTCCCAAAATCTCATAAAGCATAATTAAATGCATGAGCATCTCATAAAAGCATAAAAGAAAGGAATGAGACATTTTTCTCACAAAGCATTAATAAAATGCATGAGAAAATAACTCATAAACGCATAAGTTCACCATTTCACCACTTCGTCACCAATTCCAAATCAACTTGGTGAACAAAGTAAAGTTCCTTCCATGTATGGAGATCCACCTAGATCATGCCTCCCTACAAAAGAACCTTTTAGTCTCCAAAAATATCAACTTTATCTGTATGCAAATGTATTAAAAAAGAACATTCTTTCAAGACTCCTTCACTCACGTACTTCAAAATCAGAATGCAAAGCCATCACTTGCAACTGCTTCAAAGCAAATGTTTGGAAAAAGGAACACCCCTATTTCCTTCGCCTCTTTTCTTCGAAGTTGAAATGTCGAAGTCCACATCTGCATAAATTTGCAACCTATAGCCGATGATACCTATATTTCAACCTTTTGAGTGTCTCGCTTTCCATGATTTTATAATTATACTCATTGGTCAAGTTTACAAGGAATGCCAAAAAGGCTCAGGAATATCGCCTCATTCAACTGATTACAATGATGATACAAAGAAGCCAATTAAGTCTTAGGTGCAAAATAAAACAACTCTCATTCTCTTCCTCACATTAGAGTGGCTAAAAAACACCCTTTACAAAGCTTCATTCATCAGTTTTACATAAATGGTAGACTCTATGGTCTCCAAATATCACTATAAACAATGCACATGGTGAAGTCAAAACACAAAATATAAGCACTTAGTGGAAGACACCATGGTTCTAAAAACCTCACTTCAAAATGTGAAATATATATCAGATGCACCACTTGGCCAATAGTAAATAGTATGGAAGGCTTTGATTTTACAATAGTTTGGTTGTCAAGCATTTAAAACTACGGTATATGAACAAAACCAAAGTTTTAATAATCAAACATTACCAAATATTTTAAATCCGCCTAGTTGTAACCAACAAATGCTTTGCACCCCCGTTTTTTCCCTTGGCTCCATATGTGAGCACCTATGGACGGTTATAAGCACCAATGAATCCATGTATAAGCACCCAATCTCAACATCCTAGTTGACATATGTCTTGTGATCAATATTATAAGACTATGCTGCCATGACCCGATCAACCATGCTATTGATATATGGATTTGACATACAACCATGAAGTTTAGCTATCGTTCCACTTGCCATCGTTGTGAACAAGGAGTTTCACAATGATACTATGTATCCCTTCACCATCGTTTGAGAGAGGCCTAAACACACATTTCCTTGATCATCGCGGGATTTTGAATCCCTCCAAATCTTCCCCTCAATCTACGGTGCAAATTCTCCGCGATGTGGAAGACAATAAAAGCTTCATTGGAAATATGCAACCAAAGGACGTTTTAGATCCATTTCATGTGATATTATGCTTCCCCTCTTGCAACAAAGGATTTTATGGATACTTAGGAACTACCATACCCAATATTTTACATCAACCCTATTAATTGGTCTCGAGTGCCACCTAGATAAATTCCAAGGATATTGACAAGAAAAATTGTGTTCAATGATGATGGGAAATCCACTCTGTGGGAAAGGCTTACTTCCCGAGCTCCCTCAATAGATTCAAAACTAGTGGCTTCCTCAATTCACACCTCTAATGGATCAAATATCACGATTCTCGCTAATTACTAAGTGCCTGGAGGAACAAAAATATGAAATGTGCATAGATCATTGTAAAATCCCACCAATTTTGCAATACAGAACATGTTATGATACCCTGCGTGTCTGCTTGGATTCCCAGCAAGATCTACCTCTTGATGTAGGGTTACCAACTAGGATCTTTACACGGATGATAGCTTGCCTTCTCCCATCAATATTCATTGTTTTCTCGATATTGACAACACGTTGAGAGATGATCGAGACATCATACGATCTAAATCACAATAGATTTCTGGAGAAGATTTCCTTCTGCAACTGAATTTTATCAGAGATCGGTGTTGGGACATCGATCACAAGCTCTTTCATAGCCTCTTTCTTGGTGAGTGTTGGAGTGGGTTTCTTCCTTGAATTACAACGTAAGTGTGGGTGGACCTTCCAAGATTTCTTCTCCCAATAACCACTTAGATTACAATGGCTGCAATATTTTTTTTTTCCTTCAACAAAACTTCGTTGTCACGAGGACGTGAAAGAGGTTCCTTCTGCTTTGTTGCACTTCCAGTGGATGTGATCGTTTTATTTACCCAAGTTTTCTTCTTTTGATGCTTGTCTACATCATGGTTATAATATGTAATGCACAAATGAATATTGCAAGAATCATGCTTCTTAAAATAAAAGAAATAATTTGACTGAACATGACCCTTATACTTTTATCCTTGTTGTAGATTTGATGAGGACTAAGACTAGATGATTTGACTCCTCTCTTGGAATCCAATGATGTAGAAATGGTTTTTTAAGTGGCTCTTATGTTAATGGACTTTGAGCATTCTCCAATATCCTCTTGACTCTATCCCAAACCTACAAATCATGGTCTTTGTACCACCTCTAATGGTTAAGTGACTTCTTGGCCATGAATTCCAAGTCCACCTCCTATGTATCCCATCTTTGTGAGGATCTTCATGCCCGCGTTAGTTTCATACTAAGAAGAAATTGAACATGAAGAAACATCATATACCTCGATTTGAGTTTGTGCATCCACGATAGAAGGCTATTTGTTCACCATTTGTTCACCATGTTGCAACTTAGCCAAGAGATCATCCTTGATTTTCAATTCAACCTGTAATTATTCAATAATTCCGTTGAGGACTTCTCCATGAAGCTCTTGCTTCTCTTCTTCTGCAACCTTCAAAAGTCTCCTCAACTCTGTGTTTTCAGCTCGAATGTTGTGATTTATCTCTTCTAATTTTTGAAGTTTTTCTCCTCTCTTCGCTCCTTTTCCCATCCCGCAAAGCAATCAACTTGCTCTTATACCACTTGATCTGAAAATGGGTGAGTACTTACTCTACACAAGTTTTCAATCGAGAATCGTTTTCTGATGAATTATTTTCACAAGGATTAAAGGGCATATGAGTCCATTATTAACCATGCTTTTAAACGATAATACATAACACAAATGAACTCAAAATGGAATAAGCATATGAAAAGACAAGAGAGAGACAATTGATGTTGGTAACAGAGTTCGCCCCTCCCAGGCTACGTCTCTGGACCCGCTTCAATTGGAATACATATTTCTTTCATTCCTTCTTCAAATGATGTTGGGACCTTCTTATAAGTGATTACATAAGAGATGCCTTATCCTTCAATGAGGATTCAATAAGACTACTCACACTCATATATCTCCATACATCAAGAAGGATACTTCCTTACATGAATAAGTCTCTCAATACTTAGGAGTAGTAGCACTATGGCTCTCTAAATCCACTTATTAATTCTTCATTACTCTCCTCTTCTCCATGAATATGTCTCACATAAGGAATTATATAGTTTTCCTCACTCACTCTTAAAAAAAAGAAATAATTCCTAGATCCACAATAATAGGATATAATTACAAAAGAGGAAAAACAAGATCCATGAATGTAGGATCTCAAACTGTCTCAAGCTCAAAAATGGGAAAAGTCTCTTAACCACCCAAAGAGTCTTCAACCAAGCCCTTGATTCTCTCAACCTATAATTGAGAATAATGAAAAATTGGTGTGAGGTGGTTTCTCACATAAAAACCAATTTCCAAAATTATAATTTAATGATAAATACATGAGTCTAATTTCCCTCACAAGTATTGATTATTTTACATCAAAAGTGAATAATAATGTATGAGTTTTTTTCCAAAAGATCATAAAGCATAGTTAAATGTGTGAGCATCTCATAAAAGCATAAAATAAATGTGTGAGACCTTTTTCTCACAAAGCATTAATAAAATGCATGAGAAAATAACGCATAAACGCATAAGTTCACCCTTTCACCACTTCGTCACCAATTCCAAATCAACTTGGTGAACAAAATAAAATTCATTCCATGTGTGGAGATCCACCCAGATCATATTGAGACACAAATATGCCCATGGAATAATAATTCAAATATTTGTAATATATTAATTGGACGAGAAAAGAGTATTTCTATTAAAATAATCACCAGAAGTATATAGGTAACAAACTTATGTAATGGCACATCTCGGAACCGAGAAACTAAGTCCCTCTAGTTGGGGCTCCACAACTTCAATCCTCCACCAAAAGGTAAGCTCATATAAAGGAGACGATCAAGTTCTCCATCACAAAGAAGGGAGAGCTTGGGGGCTGAAAAATGAGTTCAAACTTTCAAGGATAAAGGGATAAAGACTCAATATGCAGTGAAATTTCTCCAAAGTATCTTTTCTCTCAAAGTTGAATTCTTTCTCCTTTCCAAGGCTTGGATATGGCTCAATTAATAGCCTTCAAATGGAACTGGAGGGCCGATTCGAAGCATTTCCAGTATGTGGAAGGTCAAGGATCATGGATCTCGTGACATGGCATGGAAACCCGACATAATTTTTAATTTTCATCACCAAACCCAATGTACACGGATTGTAGTGGAGAAACCTACATATATGCTTGTTGTCTAACTGATAGGGTGCATATATGTGAAAAACTATGCTTTTTTGGCTCTAGAAGGTAAAAAAATGGGACTTCAAGTCTGCATAGGGAAATGGAAAGGCCATCCAAGCAAGTTTCATGGGGTGAGGAAGAATTTGTTGTAATAATTCCCCATCAAAAGGGTGAATATCATGGTTTATCAAAACCATAGGCTTGAAATGTTGATGAAGTGGAAAAGGTGGATGGCCACCAAGATCCACCTGGATTAGGTAGAAACTTCAGTTGTGAGATATCATGCCTCAAATGACTCACACAACGATACTCTCTTCACTTGTGGATATTGATGATTGGGAAAGAATATTCATCACACATTCATTAACTTAAATCAAATAAAAATATTATAATCTAGATTCTTTCAATCTAAGGTCCACAACTTCAATGGTAGACAAACAAGTTAGAAATTGTATTTTACCTCACCAAGTGAGGATTCCTTGTAACAAGACTCCGCTGACTATGAATTTTAATGACAAAAATAATATTTACCACACCTTCATGAAATCAAATCATATGAAAAGATCTCAATGCTAAATTCCTTGAATCTAATTATCACAGTCTCCTTGGTTGAAAATCAGATTGTAGAGTGAATTTTCCTTCACAAGTACTGACTTGTAGCTATCAAATTTTCAATGGTGGAAATGTTGATTGTAAAGTGTAAAGTTTTTTACAATAATACTCTAATAATTTTTAAGTTTAAATAACCCAACAAGAGGTGGCTCCCTATAATAATACTATGTTTAACTGTGAGGTAAAGAATGTAAGGAATGTTTAAACAAACATATGTATTGATGAATTCAAATAAACTCATAGAATAAAAATGTAACTACTAACCCTAAAAAAACTCTCTAGAGTAATGACAGATCTTGAAAACCTTCTATCTATGCTGGATCGAGCTCAAGGTGAGTGATTTCTTCCATGATTTCAAGGGAAATTTGAATCCTTATGGAAAATTGGTCACACATGAAATTTGGGTTTTACATATTTTGAAAAACCTACAAATATTCAAAATCACGCCTTTTCTAGAAAATAAACACTACCATCACCTAATTGGGCATGTTCTCCACAAAACCCATGTCCCATAATTTTCAAATTCATCATCACGATTCCAAAAATCTCATCTGAAGATCGTTGGCTGATTTTTTTTTTTGTAAAACCTGTTACAGAGTAGTTGAGTTGACCATGCATTGATCGAACATGTGTGAGGAAATGTTTTTTCACTCGGGTGGATACATTCCATACCATGAACATGGGGAACAAATACCTTGTCCTTGATTTCTCGCGGCTAGCTTGCAAATATGCTAACCTAGGAGCGATTACTGGAACATAATTTTTCGAGTAAATGACTTATAAAAACTCAAACATTCAATATTTTTGCTTGTTAAATGAAAAATAGAAATAAACTAATAATCACCTCTTAATCCTTTATTAATATTTGACTAAGTGGAAATGGGTACAATAAATTCCAAAAATGGAGGGAAATGGGTAAAAAGGGGGTGTGCATGGTGGGTTTTGTTTTACGAAAAATATCAACCCAACATCTCCCTCAGACTTGAACTTTTGCATGTCCCTTATGAAAAATTAAAATTTCAAAATTTCCTTCCTTTTGGTTTAAGAGTGCTACTATTATATTTCTCAACTTGTGTCTTCTTGATAACTGTCCTATCTCTTGAGCCTTTCCCTGAGTGATTTTTGTATTTTCCTCCTTGAGCTTCTTCAATTTTTCTTTTAGTTGGTCATTCTCTTTGAAAATCATTTCAATATTCTTCTTTAGTATCTCATTTTCATCTTTGATGTAACTATATAGAATTTCCAATCTCCTTATTTAAACTTTGAGTTTCTTTACCTCTTTCTTCTTTTTCTTCAATTTTGATTTTTTCATCAAGGTAGAGAGTGGCAATTGATCCTCTGGATTTGCTTTTTTTAATGTTCCTTTAACATTTTCCATAATGGAAGGTACTTTGTTAATTGATGATGGTTTGCCTTCTTCTTTCTCTAGCCTTTCTATATATTCATAGAATTCTTGTTGACTCTGATCTGGATCAGGTGTAGGTTTCCTTAGAAATATGGTTCTAGGATTCTTTGCAATCTTATCAAATCCTGGTTGTCTTTGTTCCCTTTTCTCTTTGTCCTTCTCAAATTTACTTTTCATTACTCTTGTCATCTTTAATGACACTATGGATTCTTTCATGTCTTTACTTGCTTTATTTATTTCGTTTGTTTCACATGTTTGTTTTCTTGCTTTTGTTTTTCACATATTTCTTGCTTCCGAGCTATTTCTTGAGAAATGTTTCTATATGCATGTTCCATAGTATATTTTGTGGCTTCATCTATATTTTCAAAACCATCACTTGCTAATAAATCTGACCATCCTATGCCATGCTTTGAAATCTCATGTTTCACAACCAATTTAATGAGGTTGTGATGATAAAGGGACCTCTCAACATTCTTGCTTTATCTTTGAATTGAATTATCCATTTTAGTAAGGTTGTTCAAAAAATAGTACGGAACAGTTAAAGGATACGCATTCTTTAAATGCATTAGTAACCTAATGTGATCGAGACAGATTAAGCTAAATCCGCCTTCATATATGACAAACTTCTGAATAAGAAATTCTAAATCCTTCCAAGCATCTTTGAGCTAGGTTCTAGAAACTCTATAAGTCCAATTAAACTTCCTCCTATTTCTCAACATGTATGGAAGCCAATCATTTTCTTTTATAGAATTGTTATTAAACCACTTTTCTCATGTTTGTGGTACCCAATGATTTCAGACAATAAATTCTCAGAGACATGGATTTTGAGGTTTCCTACTTGGGCACATTCTCCATCAAAACTGTGGGAAAATTCCCTGGTTACTTCTAGATTATGACCCTTAAATTTTCCAAAGAAATCAAACCAACCTTCCCTCGATATTGATTCACATTCTTCATGAAATCCTACCAAGGTAACTTGATGTGGTTCAAATCTCACAAACATTTTTTAAAATACTTCTCTTTTTATATTTTTTGGAATTTAAACATAGACACTTTAGTTTGAAAGAATCACCTCTAGTTCCTGAGAAATTTTTCTTAGATTTGAGTCTTCTCAATTCTTGAAAATTATGGTTATATTTCTTCAAATTTTGGAAACCCTTCTCTCTGTAAAAATTGCTTTCCAGACCTGAAATATTGATTTTGTGCTCCAAAAACTTTCAAAAACTGGATGAGTTTGGTGTTTGCTGGGTGAGTTTGGTTGGTTATTGATTCTTCTTGGGTCTTTTTCCTAAATGTTAAGTGCTTACTGAGTGATAGAAAAACTTCTTATTGTTTAATTTTTGGGCGGTATTCTTTCTTATCTTCTTTTTCATTGGTTGTCCTTGCACATTGGTTTGAGTGTTTGCTTCTTGGTATCCTTCTTGGATTGTCTCTTTTTTCTTGCAGTAGGGTCTATATGTGAAGTTACTATTCAGTCCTTGCATTTTCTTTTCTTTGTATTGAAAATACAATTTTTTTTTATCATTTTGCATTATGGAATTTTCTCTTTTGATTACTTAGTATTAATTTTAACACATGTGGAAGGATTTCATTTCATTGAAATTGTAGAAATTACATTGAAAGTTGCATTTTGAAGCTTACATCTCTTGATAATTTAAGATTAGGACTTAGCAGTGTTTTTTATATTCGCTTCTTTTATATGCTGAGTCATAATACCATTAGTTTCATGACCACACCTCTTGAGTAAGCAAAATCCATTAAAAGTAACATTGATTAACTAAAATTGATTAGAATCAATTTTATTTTTAGGGTACACAAACAAGTGTAGGACCTATGTCCTTGGAATAGGATTTTGTGAGAAGACTTCTCCAAGGATATTAAACTAAACATATGTGTCTGACCAGGGAGTGGTGAAAGCCATTGTGTAATTAGTGATGTCAAGAGGCTATGCTCACACCAAAGTTAAGCACAAGGTCGCGTGAAGTTGGTTGAAGAGATATCCCTCTAATACCTTCTTAGCATCATAGATATTTTTGGGGTTCTATTCGTATTTGGGGTTCTTGCTAGTACCTTTACCTCCGTGAGAGGTGGTGCTTTCAATATTTCGGGCTTTGTTACCATACCCATATGGTGGACCATACTTACGATTGTTCGCATGGACATTGGTTATATTGTGGTAACTCTACTTTCTTGACATAGGTAGCCACATAAGTTACTTGCAGGGGTTATTCTGCAGGTACCCTGAGTCAGATAAGGGTCATACATCACACAACCTTTATGGAAGATTACCTCTCCGGGGATCTAACTGGCTATGTTGTTAAGCCCACTAGGGCCCTTATAACTGATTTTGATACCTCCAATATTTTGAAGGGAGTCTTAGGCCCCTCTTGGGTGAGACATAGCTACCATAGTGAGGGAGGCCCCTTTTCAGCCATTATATCATGTTTGTGTACATTGGCCTTTTTTCTTTACTTTGGTGTGCTCTCTGATTATTAGTTGGCCTTTGGATTTTGTATTGTGTCATAAGTTTTCATTGCTATGGTTAGTGGAGCCCCCATGAATCCCCCAGTCAGCGCTACCCAACCCATGGTCTTTGCTCATTCCATGGGGACAAATTCTTTTGTATTTCCGAGTGGTATGACGAATCATGATACTCAATGAATACCTTGGGCATCTAATCCTTTTTCTTTTGGTATGCCATACATGTCTTCAAACTTTCTATCCTTTGTCTTGATGTCTTATGTGAATCCTAGTTTTGGGTCTAGAGGCACGACGTGTTGGATTACTGAGAGGGGGGGGGGTGTAAATCAATGATAGAGCAATTTAATCCTTTTTAACCATAAAATTCAATTATTATATCAATATAGAATTATCATCCAATAGTTGTAGAGTAAATAAACAATGAATAAATGATCAATCATACACATACACAGTACACCAATGTTTTTATGTGGAAACCCAAAGTGGGAGAAAACCACATAATTCTTTTTCTTATATTTCTTTAAGAATTACATTCATTTGAAGATCCAACTTCCTTTTTTTTCTAACTGCAACTTGAAGGAGGCTCGAACCCCTTAGTTTTTCAAGATACAGCCCGAGGGAAGCTCCAACCCCTTAGTCTTTCAAGATACAGCCTAAGGGAAGCTCCAACTCCCAAATTATCTGGCTACAACCATAAGGAGGCTACAACCCCCTATGTTCTTTGGATACAACCGGAAGGTGGCTACAACAACCTATCCTTTCCCCGTCCAACCTCCCTGACGTAGAAGTAGAATGATGGAACCATTGTCCCACTATCATTGTGAGATATACTGATGTAAACCTGTACCAATCAACCTTCACCAAACAAATTGTAACAACCTTTACCAATAACATATGCCAGCATGTACCATACATCAAACTGTACCTCAACGTGTATCGTAGAAAAATGCATCAACCATGCACCAAACCTGTACAAATACACTGTCACAATAACATGTCCAAACAACCTATCACAACAACCTGTCTCATCAATCTTATCAACCAAAGAAGATCTACTCACCAAGATCAATCACCAAGATAATTATGAACCATATGCACAATATCACCAAGATGTGCATCAACCAAGCATAACACAACAACTCATAATCATCACCAAGATCAATATGTGTTTCTAATAATATAATGAGACAAGTATGCTACATAGTCCATAAACCATGTGTTAACAATACTACTAACAAGTTCCTCCAACCATGTGTTAACAATACTACTAACAAGTTCCTCCAACCATGTACCAAGTATGTACCAATCATGCATCAACTACTCATCAACTATGACTCATCAATATGTACCAACATCATCAACTATACACCTCATGTATGTGCCAACTCATCAACTACTTGTCTCAACCATGTACCCAACATGTACCTTAACCAAGGTATTTTCCCACAATTTTCATGGAGAATGTGCACATTTAGGAAACCTCACACTACATATCTCTGAGAATTTATTGTCATAAATCATTGGGTTACCACAAACAAGAGTGAAGTGGTTTAAGAAAAAGTCTATAAAAGAAAATGCTTGGATTCCATAGATGTTGAGAAATAGGAGGAAGTTCAATTGGACTTATGGATTTCCTACAATCTAACTCAAAGATGCTTGGAAGGATTTAGCATTTCTTAATTAGAAATTTGTCATGTGTGAAGGACGATTTATGTTAATCTTTCTCTATCACATCAGGTTACTAATGCATTTAAAGAATGAGTATCCTTTAAATATTCCATACTATTTGTTGAACAACCTTAATAAAATGGCTAAGTCAATTGAAAAACAAACAAAGAATGTTGAGAGGTCCCTTTATCATCACAACCTCATTAAATTGGTTGTGAAACATGAGCTTTCAAAGAAAGACATAGGATGGTAAGAGTTATTAGCAAGTAATGGTTTTGAAAATATAAATGAAGCCACAAAATATAGTATGGAACATGTATCTAGAAACATTTCTCAAGAAGTAGCTTGGAAACAAGAAATATTTGAAAAACCAAAGTAAGGAAAGAAACAAGTGAAACAAAAGAAGAAAAAGAAATAAAGTAAATACATGATAGAATCCATAATGTCATTAAATATGAAAAGAGTAATGAAAAGGAAACTTGATAAGGACAACGAGAAAAGGGAATAAAGAGAACCAGGATTTGATAAGATTGCAAAGAAGCCTAGAACCAAATTTCAAAGGAAACCTACACCTGAGCCAGATCAAAGTCAACAAGAATTCTATGAATATATAGAAATCCTAGAGAAAGAAAAAGGAAACCATCATCAATTAAAAAAGTACCTTCCACTATGGATAGTGTCAAAGGAATGTTACAAGCAACAAATCCAAAGGATCATATGCCACTCTCTACCTTGATGACAAAATCAAAATTGAAGAAAAAGAAGAAAGAGGTAAAGAAACTCAAAGTTGAAATAAGGAGATTGGAAATTCTAGATAGTTACAAAAAAGATGAAATTGATATACTCAAGAAGAATATTGCAATGATTGTTAAAGAGAATGGCCAACTAGAAGAAAAATTGAAGGTCAAGGAGGAAAATGCACAAATCAATCAGGGAAAGGCTCAAGAGATAGGGAAGTCATCAAGAAGACACAAGTTGAAAAAGAAAATAGAATCACTTTGAAACCAAATAAAAGGAAATTTTGAAATTTTGATTTTTCATAAGGGACGTGCAAAAGTTCAAGTCCAGGGGAGATGTTGGGTTCATATTTATTTTATAAAAAAAAACCACCATGCACACCCCCTTTTTACCCATTTGTTCATCCATTTTTGGCATTTTTGTACCCATTTCCACTTAGTGAAATATTAATAAAGGATTAAAAGGTAATTATTAGTTTCTTTATATTTTTCATTTAACAAGCAAAAATATTGATTTTTTGAGTTTTTATAAGTCATTTACCAGAAAAAAATGTTCCAGTAATCACTCCTAAGTTAACATATTTGTAGGCTAGATGGGAAAAATTGGGGACAAGGATTTTGTTCCCCATGTTCATGGCATGTAATGTATCCTCCTAGGTGAACACAAAATTCCTCACACATGCCTGGTTAACGCATGGTCAACTCAACCACTCTACAACAATTTTTACAACAAAAAAATCAGGAAGCGATCTTCAGATGAGATTTCATGACTCATGAAGATGAATTTGAAAATTATGGGACATGGGTTTTGTGAATAACATGCTCAATTAAGTGACGCTTAAGTTGAGTTTCCAACAAAGGTGTGATTTGGGATATTTGGAGGTTTTTCGAAATATGTAAAACCCAAATTTTATGTGCGACTGGTTCTTCATAGGGATTCAAACTACCCATCAAATCATGAAGAAATTTCTCTCCATGAGCCTGATATAGCATAGATAGGATATTTTTAAGATATTTGATTACTTCAAAGAGGGTTTTTAGTCTTAGTATTTACATTTTATTCTGTATAAAGATGTTAAACTATGAGGCTTTTGGATGGAGGTCAAATTGGAGAACTTATGAATTCACTATGTAACTAATTTTATGCTTAATACAAAGATTTTGACTTCCTTTATTTCGTATTCTTCATCTGTGCATGAACCAACTTAGAGGCCCCCCATGTTTTGTTCATGTGGCAGCATTGTACAATAGTGTGTGAGTTTTATTTCTTTGCAATTTCTTTAATTTGCAACATTTCCTTTCTTTATAATTGCTATTTTATTTAAGGAACTTTAGATCAAATTTATATAAATTTTGTATTGGTTGGATTTCATTTGAGGATTTTATCTTGTTGTTATAGAAATCACAATCAATCCCATCCTTCATTGGAAAATTTAAAAGGGGTTTCTCGTAGTATTTGTACAAGATTCCTCATACCATTGAGTCTTGTGGAAACACTATATCCTATTTTGCAACCAATAGGAAATCACATTGGTCATTTGATTGGCTAGATTGAAATCTAGATTAGGATTTTATTATTTGAATTCATCAATGCATATGTTTGTTTAAACATAGCTTACAATTAGAGAAGTCAGAAATATATCTACATCCTGGGAAGTGATTGAGGAGCCAAACTTTTAGATAAACATGAAAAAGAAAGCCTAGAAGAGACCGAACAACTGGACAACATGTGATTAGGAGAAGATAGTTGAACCTTAGAATGAGGAATTTATATTATGGCTGTCATGAGATCCTTTGTGTATTCAAGAGTCCAATTAGAAAATAGTGAAAGATCTGCATGGAATGACGAAGAAGGACATACAAAGAAATGTTGATGAACAAGATAACTAAGGGAAACATGACTTCTACCCATTCTTCTATTCCCACATCCTATCATATACCAATTCTTTTACATATCTGCCCATATATTTAAATTCCACAATTCCTACCTTATAATGCACCGATTAAAAAAAAACATTTTACAACTCAATGACTATATGACTCTACATTCTTTCCTTTACAAGAACAAACCACATTCAGTAATAAGACAATTACACCTCATTTTCATCGTGTGTTGAAGACATTTTGAAGGGGTTTCAAAGAAATATTATTGTAGGTATTGAGGAACATAAATTTGAAGACAAAGCCATGTATTGTGATATGAAAGTGGGTGAGTGCTTACTCTACACAAGTTTTCGATCGAGAATCATTTTCTGAAGAATTATTTGCATAAGGATTAAAGGGCATATAAGTCCATTATTAACCATGCTTTTAAACAATAATACATAACACACATGAACTCAAAATTGGATAATCATATGCAAAGACAAGAGAGAGACAACCGATGTTGGTAATGGACTTCACCCCTCCTGGGCTATGTCTCTGGATGCGCTTCAATTGGAATATGGATCACTTTCATTCCTTTTTCAAAATATGTTGGGACCTTGTTATAAGTGATTCCATAAGAGATGGCTTCTCCTTCAATGAAGATTCAAGAAGACTACTCACACTCATATCTCTCCATACATCAAGAAGGATACTTCCTTACATGAATAAGTCTCTCAATACTTAGGAGTAGTAGCACTATGGCTCTCTAACTCCACTTATTAATTCTTCATTAATCTCCTCTTCTCCATGAATATGGATCACATAAGGAATTATATATTTCTCCTCACTCACTCTTAAAAAAGAGCAATAATTCCTAGATTCACAATAATAGGATCTAATTACAAAAGAGGAAAAACAAGATCCATGAATGTAGGATCTCAAACTATCTCAATCTCAAAAATGGGAAAAGTCTCAAAACCACCCAAAGAGTCTTCAACCAAGCCCTTGATTCTCTCAATCTATAATTGAGAATAATGGAAAATTGGTGTGAGGTGGTTTCTCACATAAAAACCAATTTCCAAAATTATAATTTAATGATAAATACATGAGTCTAATTTCCTTCATAAGTATTAATCATTTTACATCAAAAGTGAATAATAATGTATGAGTTTTTTCCCAAAATTTCATAAAGCATAATTAAATGCATGAGCATCTCATAAAATCATAAAATAAATGAATGAGACATTTTTCTCACAAATCATTAATAAAATGCATGAGAAAATAACTCATAAACGAATAAGTTCACCCTTTCATCACTTCGTCACCAATTCCAAATCAACTTGGTGAACAAACTAAAGTTCCTTCCATGTGTGGAGATTCGCCCGGATCATGCCTCCCCACAAAAGAAACTTTTGGTCTCCAAAAGTATCAACTTTATCTGTATGCAAATGTATTCAAAAGACACATTCCTTCAATACTCCTTCACCCACATACTTCAGAATCAAAATGCAAAGCCAACACCTGCAACTGCTTCAAAGAAAATGTCTGGAAAAAGACACCCCTATGTCTCCTTCACCTCTTTTCTTCGGAGTTGAAATGTTGAATCCCACATCTGCATAAATTTGCAACCTATAGCTGATGATACCTGTATTACAATCTTTTGAGTGTCTTACTTTCCAGGATTTTATAATTATACTCATTGGTCAAGTTTACAAGGAATGTCAAAATGGCTCAGGAAAATCGCCTCATTCAACTGAT
Source organism: Picea glauca (assembly GCA_000966675.3). Classification (NCBI taxonomy): domain Eukaryota; kingdom Viridiplantae; phylum Streptophyta; class Pinopsida; order Pinales; family Pinaceae; genus Picea; species Picea glauca. Next base: position 473,768 of record JZKD02S1673383.1, read on the forward strand.
TACAATGATGATTACAAAGAAGCCAATTAAGGCTTAGGCACAAAATAAAACGCCTCTCACTCTCTTCCTCACGCTAGAGTGGCTAAAAGAATCCTTTACAAATCTTCAATCATCGGTTTTACATAAATGGTAGACTCTATAGTCTCCAAATCTCACTATAAACAATGCACATAGCCAAGTCAAAACACAAAGTATAAGCACTTAGTGGAAGACACCATGGTTCTAAAAACCTCACTTCAAAATGTGCAATATATATCAGATGCACCACTTGGCCAATAGTAAATAGTATGGAAGGCTTTGATTTTACAATAGTTTGGTTGTTAAGCATTTAAAACTACGGTATATGAACAAAACCAAAGTTTTAATAATCAAACTTTACCAAATCTTTTAAATCTGCCTAGTTGTAACCAACAAATGCTTTGCACCCCCGTTTTGGCCCTTGGCTCCATATGTGAGCACCTTTGGACGATTATAAGCACTAATGAATCCATGTATAAGCACCCAATCTCAGCATCCTGGTTGACATATGTCTTGCGATCAATATTATAAGACTATGCTGCCACGACCCGATAAACCATGCTATTGATATATGGAATCGACATACAACCATGAAGTTTAGCTGTCGTTCCACTTGCCATGATACTATGTATCCCTTCACCATCGTTTGAGAGAGGCCTAAACACACCTTTCCTTGATCATCGCGGGATTTTGAATCCCTCCAAATCTTCCCCTCAATCTACGGTGCAAATTCTCCGCGATGTGGAAGACAGTAATAGCTTCATTGGAAATATGCAACCAAAGGACATTCTAGATCCATTTCATGTGATATTATGCTTCCCCTCTCGCAACAAAGGATTTGATGGATACTTAGGAACTAACATACCCAATATTGTACATCAACCCTATTAATCGGTCTAGAGTGCCACCTGGATAACTTCCAAGGATATTGACAAGAAAAATTGTGTTCAATGATGATGGGAAATCTGCTCGGTGGGAAAGGCTTACTTCTCAAGCTCCCTCAATAGATTCAAAACTAGAGGCTTCCTCAATCCACACCTCTAATGGATCAAATATCGTGATTCTCGCTAATTACTGGGTGCCTGGAGGAACCACAATATGAAATGTGCATAGATCATTGTAAAATCCCACCAATTATGCAATACATAACATGTTATGATACCCTGTGTGTCCGCTTGGATTCCCAGCTAGATCTACCTCTTGATGTAGGGTTACCAACTAGGATCTTTACACGGATGATAGCCTGCCTTCTCCCATCAATATTCATTGTTTTCTCGATATTGGCAACACATTGGGAGATGATCGAGGCATCATACGATCTAAATCACAATATATTTCTGGAGAAGATTGACAAGATTCTCGATCTGATAACTTGTTGCTTGCTGCGATTACTCACTGTCTGAGCTGGTGTGTTGCCTACTGGTGGCTGACCTGCTTTCCAATGCTACTTCTGCTGCTTCTTCTTGATCAGGTATGTGCCATTCTTTGTTTCATCTCTTGATCATGCATCAACTACTCATCAACTATGACTCATCAAGATGTACCAACATCATCAACTATACACCTCATGTATGTGCCAACTCATCTACTACTTGTCTCAACCATGTACCCAACATGTACCTCAACCAAAAGTCCTCATGAATTTCATCATACAAATCTGATTTGTAACTCTGTAATAGACCTAGTGTATATTATCACATACATGAAAACCTTCCTTAACTTTAACAACAAGAGACTAGCATTTTCATCAAACTTTACTTTAGTCTCACATGACTAATTTTGGATTAGTCAACAACCCTAACTTGCAATAATCATAACTATGTACCTGTAATGAATAAAGATCGGAAAATGGTACAATATGTTCTTCAATGAATTTTATGGAATTCCTCCATATTTCACCACTTGGAACCTCTCAGAAAAGGAGTTATAGAAGCAATGTCATACCTTGTTGAATTCTGGCTTATTCTATAGATCGAACTTGTAGAGAATTCCCCTTACAAAATATTTGATGTATATATTTGAAAATGGTACACCACATACTACAGACTGTACTCTAATAAATACATTTGGTCTTACTTAATTTGGATATGTTATGAAGAAGTTATAACATTTTTACCCGAAACACATGTTTTAGACTAGTTTCAGGACTAGCCACAAACCCTATTTTCCACAGTGTGTAACTACAAAAATACAATGACACACAAGATGAAATTTTTATCACAACTACTTGGATATGTTTCGTCAATGACCTCTAGATTTTGCGGTCTGAATCATTTTAGAAAAACATTTATTAAAAAAATGGTGAGATGACCTGTAAATAACATACATTAGAAAGCATCATCAAAAGAATTTATCCTCCCTTGAATTTTTACCTTCTTTACTTCACCTTCCCTCTGAAATTTTCCTTAGATATCCTTTGGTTACCTCAGTCACTTTTAAATATTCAATATTCTAAAGTGTAATTAAATGAGAGACCCTTTCCTCTTATTTATACTTTCATGTAGCTTCCTCAAGGGGTTACCTTCTAACCATATTAACCCACTTTCCTTATTTTAGGGATAACCCAGTTCTAACCACTTGTCCACTTAGTAATTTCTCCATTAACTTTATTATTTAAATAATTTCTTTTGTATCCACTTTGACTTATATTACACTCATCACTTCACTTTATTATTTAAATAA
>JZKD02S1673383.1:479373-498613 GCA_000966675.3 Picea glauca
ATGTTGAGTTGTAACTGAAGTCTCAAGTCTAGATCTATTTTCGAACTAAAGTGCAATGCTGAGTTGTAACTGAAGTCTCAAGTCTAGTTCTATTTTTGAACTAAAGTATACCAGTATCAAGTCTAGTTCTATTTTCGAACTAAAGTTTAATGTTGATTTGTAACTGAAGTCTCAAGTCTAGTTCTATTTTCGAACTAAAGTGTACTAGTCTCAAGTCTAGTTCTAAGTTCAAACTAAATTATGAAGTTGAGTTATGATTAAAGCATGCAAACAAGTTACTATTTCGAGCCTCTCCTCTTCTCTTCTTCAGCCTATATAAGCAGAGGTCGACCCCTCTCTTCAACACAGTTTTGATATGTAGGTTAAGGGTGAAGAAATAGAGGCGCATATCAGTGATAAAGAGGCAACATACCAAAGAAGCATATCAGTTATGTATATCAACAATATAGGCAACATATCAAAGGTGTATTTCAACAATGTCTCTTAGGTCTTTGTCAGGTTAGAGTCATATTGGAAATCTCTTTAAGAGAAAAACATTCATGGTGGATATTTGTAAGTGATATTACATTATTAATGCAATAAAGGAATATCCTTTGCTGGGGTTTTTCTCCCTATATAGGGTTTCCCAAGGGTATATGTGTTGTTGATGTGCATGATTACTTATCTACATAGTTATAGCTATTCAATTATGTTTTGGTATTTTTGAAGTGTATTAAACCAGAATCCAAGTGTTGAAGAAAATAAAAGAATTCATCTGCATAAGAAATCAAACTCATAATTTAACATGGTATCAGAGCTTAGGGTGTGTTAAGCATGTTGAAATGCAGCAACAGGTACACACAGATCCAAGAAATTTTGATTAAGTTTCCAGTGTGAGGTCCATGGCATCCTCCATTTTAGTCATGGTCAAGGATAGGCTCGAAGGTGCTACCAACTTCAATGTGTGGAAGCTCCAGATCACAAATATTTTGCAGGAGCATGCTATTGAGAAGTATGTGACCACATTGGTGGAGGAACCCACTAATAATGCATGAAGAGAATCCTTCAGGAAGAGTCAAGAAAAGGTCAAGTGAATCATCTTTGACTCAGTCAAAGACAATATAATGCTTGCAATGAATTCGTTAATGACTGCTAAGGACTATATGGATACCTTGATGAATTTGTATGAGAAACAGGCTCCAAGTAAGAAGAGGAAACTTAAGCACAAACTTAAGTATTTGAATATGGAGAAAGGTGAATCAGTGGAATCTTTCTGTTCAAGGATAGCCCAGTTCAGAGATCAACTTTTGGTCACAGGGGTGACAGAGGACGTTGATGATTTAGTGCATGCCATTTTTGACGGTCTTCCTTCTTCATGGGAGACCTTCTTATCCAGTGTAAGTGGGAGATAGATTCAACCCACATTTGAGAGGTTATGGAATGATTGCATCTAGGAGGAGAGTTGCAAAACTACTAGGAGCGAGCCAACGAAAGAAGAGAACTCAAATTTATCATCAAGATTCAAGGGAAAGAAGAAAGGCACTTTCCAGAAAGGATCTCAGAGGAAGCCAAACACCAAAGGTACATTCAAAGGAAATAATATCGATACATCTAAGATTAAATGCTTTAGTTGTAATAAGTTGGGTCATTTTGCTAAAGACTGTTGGTTTAGAAAGAAATATCCAAGGAAAGGGAAACATCATGCCTCCACTGCTGAGGAGGATGAATCCAAAAGAAAACAAAAAATTCCTTTTAATGATAAAGAAAATAGAAAATAATATTACTTAGTTTCTGCCTTATCCAGTTCAGTTTTCACGGGGCCGAAAACTTGGTTAGTAGACAGTGGTGCATCAAAGCACATGACAGGGTACAAGGAGTTCCTCTCATATTTTAAGACAAAATCATTTGCATAGTAGGTTGAGCTTGGGGATCACAAATGTTACAATATAGAGGGAGTAGGCTCTATCTCCTTCATATTGGAATCTGGGGCTAGACTTCATGTTTATGAAGTATTACATGTTCTAGGGCTCAAGAAGAATCTACTATCAGTTGCAACCCTTGAGGACAAGGGATATTGGGGGATATTCAAGGAAAGGAAGACACTACTATGGGCTAAAGGTAGCCACTTAAGTGCAACATAACCCATTGTAACTTGCAGTGGAGGACTTTACGTCGTGTTAGGACAGTCAATTCAGGCATTGGCTCATGATGCGACTATCTCCAAGGAGTTGTGGCACAGAATAATTGGACATATTCATTACAAAGATCTTCCAGATCTACAGAGCATGGTATGTGACATGCCCTCTATTTCTCTTAGTAAAAATGAAATTTGTAAGGGATGCATGCTAGCTAAAAATATAAAGAAATCATTTCTCGGTAGTGACAATATAGCTCAAGGCATCTTAGATCTGGTTCATTCTGATGTATGTGGTCCCATGTCATCTCCCTCACTCAGTGGTTATTTGTATTATGTCATTTTTATTGATGATTACTCAAGAAAATGTTGGATATATTTCTTTAAAGCTAAAATTGAAACATTTGATAAATTCAAAGAGTATAAAGCTTTTATTGAAAAGTAGACAGGGAAAAACATCGGAATCCTTATAATAGACAATGGAGGAGAGTTTGAATCCCTCCAGTTTGAGGATTTCTACAAGTCATCAGGAATCAAGAGACAGTTGATCGTGCCATATAACCCTCAACAAAATGGAGTTGTTGAGAGGAAAAATAGGACAATTATGAGGCAATGAAAGCAATGATGTTTGACCAGGATCTATCAAATTCTTTATGGGAAGAAGCTACCTCCACGACCATGTATATTCAGAACAGGTGTCCACATGCTATCTTGAAGGAAAAGACTCCTGAAGAGGTATTCTCAGGGATCAAACCTGGAGTAGGGAATCTAAGGATATTAGGGTGTCCTGTGTGTATTCATGTCCCTAAGGAAAAGAGGACAAAGATGGAACCCTCAAGCAAGAAAGGGGTTTTTGTGGGGTACAGTGAGAACTCCAAGGATTACAGGATTTATGTACCAGGTCAGAGGCAAATAGAGGTAAGCAGAGATGTGACTTTCCATGAGGAAGTCGTATTTTAGAAATCCAGATATCTTCAGTAGGAATCAAAAGCAGTTCAGCCAGCTTCATCCTCTTCTGAAAATGAAGAGTCAGATGATTAGAGGGAGGAACCTCGTGAAGGGCCAAGTAATGAGCCCCTAGAACCTATTGAATTGTTATAAATAACTCTTGAAGAACCTCCAGCCAAAAGGAAGCCAGGGTGACTTAAAGAGATATTGCAGGAAGCAGAAAGGATAGTTTCTCCCAAAGGAAATTTCAGGGAAAGGAAGAGGCCTCATAGGTTTGGAGGCTATGTTGCACTAATGAGAAAAATTAGTGATGTTGAACCTTATTCATTTGAAGAAGAAGATAAATTACAAGTATGGAAGGATTCCATGCTTGAGGAATACAAGTCTATTATAAAGAACAATGTTTGGGACATTGTGCTGAGGCCAAAAGACAAATCAATGGTTTCTTCCAAATGGATCTATAAGATCAAACATGCAGTTGATGGAAGTGTGGAAAAGTTCAAAGCAAGATTTGTAGCCAGAGGATTCACTCAGAAAGAAGGAATTGACTATGAAGAGAGTTTTTCCCTTGTAGCCAGGTATATCTCCATTCAAACTATTATTTATTTAGCTCCTGTTCTTGGTTGGAAGCTACATTAGATGGATGTAAAAACAACATTATTGAATGGAAATATTGAACAAGAGGTCTTTGTGGAACAACCAGATGGTTTTTTATTGCATAACAAAGGAACTCATGTATGCAAGATAAGGAAGGCCTTGTATGGTCTTAAGCAGGCTCCCAAATTTTGGAATGACAGGATTGATGGCTTTCTTAAAATCTTGGGCTTTCAGAAAAGTGATGTTGATGCAAATCTATACTTCAAGGTAAGAGGTAACCAACCTGTTATACTAATCATGTATGTTGATGATCTGTTTCTAACAGGAGATGAAGGGCTAATAGCCTGGTGTAAGAGGGATCTAACCTTAGAATTCGAGATGAAAGACTTAGGCTTGATGCATTACTTCCTAGGATTGGAAGTATGGAAAAGATAGGGCAAGATATTTCTGGCACAAGGAAAATACACAGTGGATGTACTAAAGAGGTTTGGTATGATGGATTGCAAATCCATGTCTACTCTGATGATTAACAACTTGAGGAAGCTGCATGATTCTGATACAGGTTCAGATTTGGTGGATCCCACCATGCATAGGCAGTTGATTGGATCATTGATGCACATGATCCACACTAGGCCAAATATATGCTATGCAGTGATTGCAATGAGTCAGTTCATGACTAAACCGAGACAGAGACACTGGGTGGTAGTAAGGCACATATTGAGATATCTCAGAGGGACCATTACTTATGGTCTGAGATATACATCTAGTGGTGGTTTATTTTTGCATGGGTATGCAGATGATGACTGGGCATGAAGCCTAGTGGATCGGAAGAGTACTTCCAGATACTGCTTCAGTTTAGGATCCGCTATGATCTCTTGGTCAAGCTGGAAGTAGGGATCCATTGCACAGAGTACAACAAAGGCTAAGTACATTGCAACAAGTGATGCTAGCAAGGAAGCAGTATGGCTCAAAAATTTGTTTTCTGGGTTTTTTGGTGACAAGGTCGAGACGAAGGTGGTTCACTGTGATAATCAAAGTTGCATAAAATTGATAGAGAACCTGGTATTTCACGACAGGTAAAAACATATTGAAATGAGGTACCACTACATACGAGACTTGGTCTAGAGAAAAAATGTAAAGTTACAGTACATAGCCATGAGCGAGCAGGTAGTTGATATCCTGACCAAGCCTCCGGCGTCAAGACAATTTGTGCAGCTGAGAGGAAAACTTGGTGTGGCTGAGAATGACTCTCTCGCTGAGAGGGAGTGTTAAATTTGGCAACATTGACAATCATTCTCCAATGAGAGGCCATATGGGCCACCCTGAGGCAAGCCAGCGAGATTTAGAAAATCAACCAGTCTTGCGAGGTATTGACAAAAGCTAGTGGGAACATACAACCTCTGTGATTCAAACCAAAATTCAGGACGAATGAGATGTTATGTGAGTCTAATGAAAAAGTCAGGGGGAACATACAACCTCTGTAAGCATAGACAATCTAGTGAATAAGTTAGGGGGAACATACAACCTCTGTGAGCTTAGACAGACTAGTGCAAAAGTCAGGGGGAACATACAACCTCTATGAGCCTAGTCAAATGTTGTGAGCCATGAGAAAAAGTCAAGGCATATAGAAAAAGTTAGGTTGAATATAAAATTCCTATGATCTAGAAACAAACGATATTCCTAATATTGAAAATGATATAAATGTATTGATCTAGTGCGTTTGCATGTGTAACATTATCCACCATGAAGAGAACTTTGAATTGCCTTGTCAAGAGTCGAGTTGTAACTGAAGTCTCAAGTCTAGTTCTATTTTCAAACTAAAGTGTAATGATGAGTTGTAACTGAAGTCTCAAGTCTAGTTCTATTTTTGAACTAAAGTGTAATGTTGAGTTGTAACTGAAGTCTCAAGTCGAGTTCTATTTTTGAGTTAAAGTGTAATGTTGAGTTGTAACTGAAGTCTCAAGTCTAGTTCTATTTTCTAACTAAAGTGTAATGCTGAGTTGTAACTGAAGTCTCAAGTCTAGTTCTATTTTTGAATTAAAGTGTAATGTTGAGTTGTAACTGAAGTCTCAAGTCTAGTTCTATTTTCAAACTAAATCATACCAGTCTCAAGTCTAGTTCTATTTTCAATCTAAACTGTAATGCTGAGTTGTAATTGAAGTCTCAAGTCTAGTTCTATTTTCAAACTAAAGTATACTAGTATCAAGTCTAGTTCTAAGTTCGAACTAAAGTATGAAGATGAGTTATGATTAAAGCATGTAAACAAGTTACTATTTCGAGCCTCTCCTCTTCTCCTCTTCAGCCTATATACGCAGAGGTCGACCCCTCTCTTCAACACAGTTTTGATATGCAGGTTAAGGGTGAATCAATAGAGGCACATATCAATGATAAAGAGGCAACATACCAAAGAAGCATATCAGTGTTGTATATCAACAATAGAGGCAACATATCAGAGGTGTATTTCAGCAAGGTCTCTTAGGTCTTTGTCAGGTCAGAGTCATCCTTGCAATATATTTAACAGAAGAACATTCATGGTGGATATTTTTAAGTGATCTTACATTATTTATGGAATAAAGGAATATCGTTTGCTGGGGTTTTTCTCCCTGTACAGGGTTTCCCTAGGGTATATGTGTTGTTGATGTGCATGTTTACTTATCTACATAGTTATTTCTATTCGGTTATGATTTGGTATTGATGAATTTTATTAAGCTGGAATCAAAGTGTTGAAGAAAATAAAAGAATTAATCCGCATAAGAAATCAAGATCATAATTTAACATCTATAGCATGTCATATCTCATCCTATTCAACCAATGGTTAAAGAAGTGGTCGTGCCGATGCAATCTTCGACCGATCCTACTCTTCTCTTGGAGAGTGACAAGTCTAAGGAAGTGACATTGTCGATGCAATATTCGGTAAATCCCACTCTTCTTTTGGGGGGTGATGCGTCTTTTGACCATGTCCTTAGAATTTCTAGTTCTATACCTTCTGAATAAGGGAACATTCCACTCTCTCCGATTACACTCCCTCCAAGTCCTATGATGTTTTCCTTTGATTAGAATGATATTGTAGAGTCTYAGATTCCTTCTCTGCAAGMATTTTATCCTCCTYGGCTTGGAAAGCTTTGGGTTCTCCCAAKATTGTGTCAACTACCAGTGAGTTGTGGGATTTTGATAGAAGTCTTGCATGGGAKCCTTGGCCTCCCCCATAATATGATGCTTAGAACAACATCCACAAGTCTTGGTTMAGYTMTTTTTYGACTYTTTAAAAAATGAAAAGATTGCCYAGTGAACTTGTCTCTTTCACACACRTTAAATGGATTTGAAAGGAAATATATTTGGTGTAAGTTTAACCCTTTTTACTACCAAGTAGACTAATTATGAAAAAGGAACACCCTAGGGATCATTGGCTAGAAGAGTTCTCATGGGTATTATTTATACTTTTTTGGGCCTAGGGGACTAAATCTATGAAAAAGGACATTATTTGGAGTTAAGTTGTAATCACATTCCATCCTCCTACTTACAGTATTGAGATTATTTTCGATTCCCGCTTTCTCATTGTAAGCCTCTTACCTCAACAATTTTCATCACCAACCAAGTAAATCTTTGTTTATATCCTTTGTAGCTTGACACCCTGTACCCTAAGAGGAAACATTCCCTTGAGTTTCCATGCCCCATATGCACTTCCTTGCATTAAGCGTAGGTACATTCCACTATTTGGAGCTAGTTTCTTACTCGTGACACTCATTTCCTCTCTTGTATCATAGCATTTATTTTCCCATGAAAAAACAAACGGGCGCGAAAAGAATATTATCTCATATCGACTTCAGTCGTGTCACCTTTGAACTGCTGATTTTTCATTAATATAGGTTCAAGCATGAAGTTCATTCCAATTTTAGAATTTTACTTGAACCATAGACAATTGTAGTTTACACCATAAACAATTTGTTGTAGTAACCAAGCTAACAAGAAGAAACACCATGCACAAGTACACAAGAAGTATCTTGGGAAACCCTTCTCAACAAGGGAATAAAACCCAACCAATCCTTTGATATATTATTCAAGAGAAAGACCTCCCACACCATAAACCTAGCACACAAAAGGGTGCTCACAAAACCTAGAAGACCAGCACCCAAGAGAGGTGCACACTTCAACCCAAGAACAAGTACTTGATGAAATTTCCAAACTCACACTTGTGTTATGTTTCCTTAATGAGGAAATTACCTTTATTTATATTAGATTGGACATATCAAAAGTAGTGTCTATTGGAACAACAAGGCTGAACTCAATAACTCATAATATAATTAATAATTACCATATTAATTATCTTTTACAATAATTATCTTTCACTTTATGGTGGGGCCGACCTGTACACTTTACATCACAAATAGGGTTACAGGTAAGTACGACTCTTGGAAAATATAACAAGGGATCTCATACACCCACTAGTGCTAAGCCACTAGGGGCATGTCCATTTGTGCTCAACCACAGGGACTTCGACGTCTCTATCTCACTATGTTTCATAGGAGAATCATCAGAATACACACTCACTAGTGCTCAACCACTAGGATCATGTTCACCGGTGCTCAGCCATAGGAACATCTTACTCAACAGATCTCTTTCTCACTATGTCTCACAGGAGAATCATATGGAGTATCACATCATCTCAACTCTGTGCACATAGGAGACCAGTACATCATTTCATCTCCATCTCAAAGAGAACGACACACCCAACTCATGGGATTCTTCACCCCACACAAGGGAACAAAATATTCCATCTCCGTCTTAGAGAGGAACCACACACCCATCTCATGGGTGTTGAGGAAAAGATACGAAATGATCTTACTCAAGCATTTTCAGACTCTATTTGGCTAAAGAAAAATATATGGGAATGTCACCCTATGTTTATAGCCATCAAAATTGATATCCTAACTCACAAGTATTGATTACAAGTGCTTAGGCTAGTCTTTTTATAAATAAAATCTTGCTGGAAAATTCATTTTTTATATGATTTTCTAAATATAACAGTTTCTGAAATAAATTTAGAGACAGAAGCAAAGACAACAAGATGACAATAAAGATACATGAGACATAAAGCAACCCTTTATTTCATTCCAATTCACCAAAGATTCATTCTCTTTACAAAATTTCATGAAGAAGTTTTGGACCAAAGTCAATCTTAGACGTACTCGATGGAACATACAAAAATACCTCTGACAAAAAAAAAAAACCAAACCTCTAAAAGCTAGATCAGCTTGTCACAGACTGCTTCCCACTTGAATCTCTGAAAAAGAAGTGTTTGAATAAATCTTGCTATCTACAATAAGACCCTTAGCATGCTTCTCCTTCTATCCTCCTCTTGTTCTGCCCTTTCCTTTTGCCTTTAAGAAAATTATAATTGGTTGAAGTAGTTCAACTACTTCATTAGTTAAGTTAACTAAAAACTCAACCAACCTTTTAGTTAGGGGGGAAAGTAATAAATCATAATAAGGGTTTTAAATAAATAATAACTAGTAGGTGGGACCCCTTGTGACTCCCTTTATCTTTTAACAATCATAACACAACTACTTAATTTAACAAACATCCCTCCTTGTGACTCCCATCATCACATTCACGTTTGATAATGATCTCAATGATGTTTTCAATTGTTTCCAAAATATATTACCAATATATCCAAAACATGTTGTCCAAAAAAAAAGCAACTGAAGTCAATTGTCCTCAACAATTAATAAATAAAAACAACTTAAAATCCATATTTTCCAGTCTGTGAGGCAATCTTTCCCTTGTTGTTGTTATCACCTTTTAATCTCTCTGAATTTTCCTTTGGATGTCTGGAGCCTTTAGGCCTAATCTCACTGATCACATGAGAGAAATCGTCCCTCAAATGCATGCGGGAGGAAACAGATTCATCAGAATCATTTGAAGGTGAGAAAGGGGCAGTAGTGGCTTTCCCTTTGTCAGGGGACTGGTGGGCCTCAGTTTTCAACATTTTGCTTGAAAAGCTCATTCCTGTATGCATAATTGATTAGAAAATAGTTTCTTTATCAAACATACATGACAACTCTTTTTAAAAAATATGAAATAAATTTTGTCTTAGCAACATATCAGACTCATGCAATCCAATCCATATAAATTTTTTACCCGTAGTCAATGAGCAAGGGGTGAAAATTTTTTCTGGGATATACGAGGGGTTTGTATTGAACGAAAAATGTTAAAATGAGGGGAAAAAGAATCATGGTTAATGCTCAAAGGGAAAAAACAATCAATTGTAACACAAACCAAAGAACATGTCACTGTAATCCATCCAAGAAACTGCGATTTCAAATTGTTACCATACATAAATCCTCTTAACTGTAATTAAATTTTAGGAACAGGGAGTGAAAAATGAATATGGGAAGGTGAGGGGATTGTAATTAGAGAAAAGTGAAATAATGGTAGGGAGGAGAGCAGATACTTTTCAAAAAAATAATTAAGTAATCCATAACCATTATATATCAACACAGATGATCCAACACTAACCAAATAATCATTGTAATCAATTTTAACAACTATTGTGCATAATTTAATCATTCTTGTGTATTAACTTGTTCACTGTACGCAATTAAATATTTAACACAGTGTCATCAAACTCAAATAATATGCCCTCCAAACAACCTGCACAAGAGTTCTGTTTCTTCACATTTGTCCCATTTAATATTTAAAACAATTCCCAAATGAACACACAGTCACTTGTTCCGATTCTGTTCAGCATCAAAACATCAACCACTACCCATGAATTATTTCTTCAATAAAAAGCAAACACAAAAATCGTGGCCAATTCCATTCCTGTAGACAACTTAATAATCAAATTGCAATGAAATCATATTGTTATAAAACCCGTTCTCATCCCTGATGGTGTAACCAAACGATAACCATAACCATATGCATTGGACAACCAAGTCACAACTATTACGATTTTAAAATTTCAATACTCCCGATTGACAATTAGAACACCCAGTAACAACAACCATCCATTCAAATTAACTGTGTTGTAGGAACCCCGGACCATTCAAATAAACGCAAGAGAATTTATGTGACTATACATGTCTAATTTCTTCGAGTCAAAACATCAAACGATGTTTAGCTATCAATCTAATACAAGGAGACAACAACTGTATGCCCAATTCCATTTCTCAAATCAATCAATTCAAACCATGCCGAACTATCGAGTCAATTGCCACAATACAAGAATACAACGATTATACGCCAATCTTAAGAACCACTATGGAAAATATTAACAAATATGACCAATAACCAACCACTATCGACGATACTCCACCAACTCATAATGGTCAAACATGTGCCCGACATGATAAAGATGACTCCAAAACGGGCTTTTGAATAATCAAGGGTTCTCTCTATGGACCAACATAGGAAGATTGGAGTTGACCCCCAACAACGGGTGAGAATCTCTGAGACCATACGGTGGACACTCATGCCATACCACCAATAAATTTGTAGACAAGGTGACAGTTCACGAGATAGGAGAGGCTATGAACATAGGAGCAAAGGATTCATTTTTGTCTGTAATAACATCGAGAACATGTAGGGAATTACCCTCATGGATTTTTCCAATCAACTCGAAAAATGACGAGAAAAACATATCCATGAAATAGCAATCAACCTTAAGCAAACCCCTTGGCATAATAGCCATTGTGAAAATATCAATAGCATGAACGAATCCATACCCAGGTGAAATGATATGCATTGCCACAAGGTGGTTCGAAACAAATTTAGCAACCCCATAACAACAAAACGACTAGGCATGGTGACAAGAAAACTATTGGGACAACCAGCAAACTGGGACCAAATGAAACCCTCCACCCAAAACCAATAAGGACGACAAAGAGACTTCATGGCTTCTAGTTCTCAGAAATCAATGAACCCGTGACTTCAATCATCATTGCAATGAAAACCACACAAAACATCTATTTCAGAGAAATATCACAAGTTTACACAGTTTCCAGTCTCAAGAAAATCGAAGACCCATACATCACCGAGCCAATATCTATTTCATAACCAGAGCAGGTTTATGGATGGTGAAAAATACATACTTGTAACCAAAATCCTTAAAACGCGAGCTTGGTTGAGAGGTTCTTCCCTTGCTTGCAAATACGAGCTTAACTACAACATAACACAATTGAAAATAACCAAGATAGGGTGACAACCAGTGGGGGGGGGTATGGAGTGATGTGTAGTAAATGCACATCACTTCCATCCCTTACTCATTTAATCACTTAGTACACGCCAACCAACCATTCCATTAATTCATTCAATTAAACAATGCATCAAAACCAACATCCAAAATGTGCCACCATACTAACCATTGCCAACCAATAACACATATCAAACGTGCCTTCACATGAATCAATATATAACATAGCCATTTTACATTGCTATTTTGGATTAACACCATTCCCCTTACACTCCAAATGGATATTGCAACATCGTATAGCATAGTAGCACAGTTCCTCTCTTTTGGATTTCGTTCATATTGATTTATTTCTTTTCAATTTATCTTATTTGTTGTTACTAACATGTATCTTTTGCAGGTGTCACATTAATAATTCAAGGAATAACTAACAAAGGGAACAACGGATATCATAAGCCATTTTAACATGACATTAGAGCCTTAAGAAATAGAACCAAAACATAACATGCATTATCCCTCATCCATTTGTCGTGAATAGGACCAATCATTGATAATGCTCAGACCTGTAAGTAGTGTCAAACAACATTAAAACATCAAATGAGAACCAGATCTGATCCTTCAATCTACAAGGGGTCCCACCTACTAGTATTATATATATCATTTATCTTATAATTAATAGGCTTTAGCAATACTTTGCGGCAAAATGCTGGTTGCGATTTTTATTGTCAACAAATTGGCGACTCCATAGGGAAATTTGTTTTTAACAGATTTAGAACTCAGAACTCATGGTTTCACAGACCAAGAACAACAGATCAAGAATATATAACCAGGAAGATTACGCAACAGGGGGAAGTGAGCAGATTTAATTGAAAAATGACTGGGAATTTGGGAATAAATCATGAAAAATGTTAAGTATGAAGGGGTTTATCCCTATATGCATAATCATTCAAACGACATCTTCTCTTTTTTTTAAGGAGAAAATTATGGATTTTCTCTTTTGAATCTCAAATGGACGAAGAAATGGAAACATAAGTGGGGAGTAACCAATTTATTTATAAGACAACAATGAAAGAAGATAACAAATTCAAGTGTGTTTTCAGGGGAAACATTGTAACAACTGTGTAAGCTTGATTTTTATTGACCAACAATATCTTGCAGGAGTGTCACTGTGGTAGAACTGATCCAACATATTACTCTTGAACAAAATCAACTAAAAGATGGGAAACAATAAAATCATGATAGAAATAAAATTGCAAAATTTAAAACAACAGAAATAAAATGACAGAAATGCAAAAGCAGTAGGAAATGTTTTAAAACAGAAAGCAGAAAACAAACTATTGTAAGGCAAAAAAGAAAAATTGTGAAAAAATGAAAGTAGAGCTAGACTCTTAATATACATAAAATCCAAACAGCGTTAGAACTTTTCAAGCTGGTTCCACATAATGATTCAAGTGAGAACCATTAGTGTTGTAGGAAAACAATCACTCCTGTAAATCTTTTAGAATGTAAGAGTTAGTACCTAAGACAAAAGTGATCTTGAAGGGACCCAACCATAATTTTTGAAATTTTGAATGTCTTCCCCTATCGGCGTGAGCTAAATCCCACAACAATACTTTTCATTGAACTTAAATTTGACGGTCTTGACAGTCTTGTTGAAATACTTCTTAACAGTTTGTTGTCTCCTTTTAATATTATCCAAAGCAAACATCCTTTGCTCTTCCAAAGTTAGGAGTGTGTTTATCCTTTGCGAAACATCGGAATAATTTAATTCTTCGATCTATAGAATCAACCTTAAGTAGGAAAGTTCCAACTCAGTCGACAAGAGGGTTTCTTGACCATAAACAAGATGGAAAGGATTGCAACCAGTGCTTATCTTGGTGGTAGTTTGATCTACCCCAAGGGCGTAAGTGAGGAGGGTGTGCCACTGATGAGGCTTAAATTTGATGAGCCTTTTGACGATTCTTACTAGATTTTTGTTGGTAGACTCAGCCTGCCCATTTCCTTGGGGAAAATAAGCTGATGAGGTGAAATGTTTAATGCCCAACTTAGCTAAAAATTGGGCCAGCTTAGCAGAAATGAAAGTGGGACCATTGTCTATAATAATTTCCAATGGAAGACCAAATATGGAAAAAATGTTATTTTCAAGGAAAGAAATTACCTGGTCATTTGTTGAATGCTTAAGTGGGACAACTTCAACCCATTTTGTAAAATAGTCTGTGGATGTCAAAACAAAAACTTGTCCTGCTGAAGATGGAGGATTAAAAGGACCAATAAAATATAATCCCCACTTTGAAAACGGAAATTTTGGGAGGACGAGTTTTAATGGCATGGCTGAAAGGCGTTCTTTCCCTGCAAAGTTTTGGCACTTGTCACAAGATCTCGAAAAAACATAAGAATCATGGAAGATCGGAGGCCAATAATATCCCTTCCTAATAATCTTGAAAGTGGTGGTTTTAGCAGAAAAATGGCCTACTACATCAATGAAAGAACTTGAAGAACCATGAGCTTCTTGCAACAATTTATGTGCGTCCTCATTTTTTACACAACGAAGCAACACACAATCAACAAGTCCTCGAAATAAGAAGTCTCCTATAATGACGTATCTTGCAGATTCAAGATAGAGGCTTATCCTTTGATGAGTGTCTAAGTTGTTCGGACATCTTTGGTTTTGTAAATAGTAAATTAAATTCTTATACCAGGGATGTTCAGACATGGGGAGGATCTAGTTATCAATGTAAAGGAGAGTTGATATGAAACTATCCTCTTCATCAAGATATTCACTATTCTTAGCATGCTGAGCTAAGTGAAGAGCTAAGTCACATCCCCTGATAGTGGTAGAAGTCACGATATTCAAATCATGCTCCTGGATCTTGGCAATCCAATGTGAAATCTTCCTTGAAAGATAAGTCTGTGATAGAAAAAACTTGATAGTAGGTAAAGGGACTTTTACCAATGTCCTCTTACCTAAGATGAAGTGGCAAAACTTTTCAAAAGCCTTAAAAAGAGAGAAAGAATGTTTCTCAATAAAAGAATATTTAAATTCATCATCAAACAAACTTTGACACATGTAAGCCATCGATTTTTCATTACCTTGGTCATCGATTTGCATGAGGACAACATAATATGCTTCCTCAGTGACATTAGTATATATCGTGAATTCCTTCTCAAAATCTAGCTTCGCCAAAACCGGTGCGAAACTAATTTCTTTCTTAATCCCTTCAAAAGGATTTTTGATATCATCTGTCCAAGAAAAAAATGATGTTGCTTAAGAAGATTGTGAATTGGTTTGACCATCACAACAAAATCTGGAACAAACCTACGGAAAAAGTTAATAACCCCCATAAAATCTTGAACCTCCTTCTTGGAAGTGGGAGTAGGCAAGTTAAGGATAGCAACAACCCTTTCAGGATCAATGCTTATTCGTGAATCAGAGACAATGTGTCCAAGGAGATTTCCCTCGGTAATGTCGAAAATGGACTTGGAAGGATTTAGAGAAATGCCAAATTTCCTACAACGTATGAGAACTTTTCTCAGATGACCAAAATGATCTGATTGGATTTTAGAGTACATCGTTAAGTCATCAAGGTAGATCTGAATGATCTTACCGATCAAATCGTCAAAATTTATTTGCATATCTCTTTGAAAGGTGGCACCTACATTGGGTAATCCAAAAGGCATACGCTCATAAGAAAAGGTACCCCAATGAGTAATAAAGGTGGTTTTGTATTTATCTTCTCTTTTGACCTTGATTTGATTGTAACCGGAAAAACCGTCAAGTAAGGACATCATTTTTGACCCTACAACTTGCTGCAAAATCATTTCCATGTTAGGGAGAGGGAAGTGATCTTTTATACTAGCCCAATTTAATGTGTGAAAATCAACACATAATCTGATCTGCCCAATTGTTTTCTGAATAGGAACCAAATTGGAAACCCATTCAGAGTACTTGACCAGAAAGATGATTCCAGCCTTCAAGGGTTTTTCCAACTCCTTTCGAATAGTTGCTTCTAGCGCAGGGTTGATAGGTATTTGTTTTTTCCTAATTGGTTTTATGCCTTCCTTAATGGGGATGGCATGTTGTATAATAATGGGATCAAAACCACAAAGATCCTCATAAGACCAAGCAAAAAGATCTTGAAATTCACCAAGTAGCTTGGGAAACTTCATTTTCTCTTCATATGAACATTTGGCACCTATTTTAACATTCTTTGGAGCCTCAGGTGTCCCAATGTTCAAGGAGATGGTTTCACCCACCTTCCTTTTCGACTCCTCTTCTTTATGTTTCTCTTTATTGCTTACATCACTCAATGAAAATGAACTCTCTAGAGGAGTCAAGCCCTTAGGAATCTTGTTATCTTCTATGGATATAATTTCCTTAGGCTTAAAAGGTTCTTTTTGAATGAAATAACAAATGATCTCATCATTTGGGAAGACCTGCCAAGATTCTATATTGTTGGGGATATGTGGATGATATAGAGATTGAAAGGAACAATCAGGTCCATGTGGCAGAATTTGTCGATTAGGACAGGCTGCAAAAAAAACTAATCGATCAACCATTGAGTTTAACTCCCTCTTGACATGAGTGATGTTGAAAGATAATAGGTTTGAGATATGTGCCCAAAAAGTTTGGGTGTATCATTTTATCAACTTGTTGCTAGGAGAGTAAATTTTACGTACAAAGTTCACAACAAGCTCGAAATCCCCAAAAAGTAAAAGGTGACCACAACCAATATTATAGGCATTCTCAATTACCAATAACAAAGCTTCAAATTCGGTGACATTGTTTGTGCAAGGAAACTCCAACCTATACGAAAAGTTATGGATTTTTCCTACAGGAGAAATCAAGATATTGCCAGCTTCATTACCTTCATTAGAGCATGAACCATCAAAGTGAATGTGCCACATACCATCATCTATATCAATTTGTTCCAAAGGAATGTTATCCTCTTCAGCAAAGATGGAATAAACCCCTAGGTCTTCTTCGATATAGTTCACATTAGGTTGTGGGACACTCTCTATGTAAGGTGAAATCCTTTCCTCTCTAAGGACTATAATATTTTTACCATCCCGAGGAATGGATAAATGTGTTCCATTGAGCGAGAGATATCCACCCGTTAAAGCTTGCCAATATCTTCCCAAGATGATTTAATAATTGCTTACTGGCATATCAATTACCTGAATGCTAAGGGTTGTCCTTATTTCAGGGTGTGCACAAAAAACTAAGGTCACATCTTTAATCTCACCTATGGTCGTTTGTTGTAGACTATTATAGGAGAGCATGCTTCTGGAGTTTTCATTTGTACAAGACAAGCCTAGCTTATTCATAATAATCCTCGACATCACACTTGGGCCCGAACCTCCATCAAGTAGGCAACAATGGGCAATCTTATCCATAATCTTTACAGAAATATAATTTTTTTTTTTTTTATAGGGTATCTAAAGTTATGTGCACCTACTTTATTTACAGATGAATCCTCTTTGTTCACCTCTTCAGAGAGGTTGGCTACAAAAAAATATTTTCCTTCCATGAATTGTTTCAGATGCCTCTATTGTTTAGGGACAAAAACCATGTCTAGAAGGGTTGCATATGCTTTGATGTTGTCCAACTGATTTAAGATATTTTACTTGGACGAGGGCAAAGGGGGAGTTGTTCCTTCACTGTCAGGCACCTTAGGAACATGAACCGTAGCAGCGGGTGAGGATGAACTTGGGCCAGAAGAATTGCAGGCAGGGTCAAATTTTCCTTTGGGAGCATAGGCTTTGTTCCTAGTATTGATGGTCATGACATCTTCTGGCTCTACAAAATATAGAACATAAATTTTAGTCTCTGGTCTTTTACCAAATATCTTATCTCTGACACTCTTCCTTACCTCACATGTGGCTTCCTCGTGGTGTTCCTCGCAAAAGTTACACCAACTTCAAGGAAAGATAGCTTTAGGTTGAAAATGATTTTTGATTGGATTTCTAAAGGGAGGTGCAAAAGAGGATGAAGCTCCAGGGGTGAGAGGGGAGACAACCCCCTTTCGATCTTATGCTATCATATGATTGTTCATATCTTGTACTAGCTGTAAGATTGAGGACATGTCTGTCTGTTTAACTGATTCTCCCTAGGGAATACCTGTTCTTTGAAGTTGTTCTTCATACTCTAAACAAGTATGCAGAGCATAACCGAGATTATCAATGGATTTTTCCTCAATCCTATGACGGTAGGGGGAATGTAATGCATTGTAGTAATGCATGAAAGGGGCTTGGTTCTGAGGTCAAATGAGTTCAGGGATCTGATTGTATAACTTAGTGAAAAACAAGTTGAAGGACTTGATGGTTTGACCATCCTTGTAGGCAATGTTATTGTATTCCTGTAACTTCTCGGCTGGGATTTTTTTATTTCCCATAAGTGGATTTGAACCAATATATTAAATCCTCCCAAGTAGACATAATCTTAGGAGGAAGGTAAAAGAAATCGGATGCAACCTTTCCTTCAAAGGAATTGACGAATAAGCGCATGTAAGTATCATTGTCATTGGATCCTATGTTGTGAAAGGCATTGGAAAATGCCACCAGGTGTTCATTTTTAGTGACAGTTTTGTTTCCCGAAAACCTGGGAATATTTTCTTTGAATTTAGGAAGTGGAGGAGTAGCAGGTGCTAGGTTAAGAGGAGAGGACACACGCCACAATGTGGTTGTGTCATCTTCTTCAAACTGAAAAAGCCCATACTTTTTAACGACTTTGGTGGGATTTGTGGTAGATTGGATAGGGATGTGGCGACTATATAAGCTACCAATCACTGACAAATATGAAGACTGAGAAGAGGAAGCACTTCCAGTGCCACCAAATCCACCACTAGATGCCATCTTGTGGATGATAGGTGAAGGATAAAAAGACGATGTTGAAGAATCAGACAAATTTCTACTTATAGCACTTTGTTTGGTAGATAACACAACGTTCCTTCTTCCTATTTCAGCAATAGGATTAATTTTGGGTGATAAGCCTCTTCTTCTTCTAGAGGCACGAGAGTCTAAGGACATGAAAGAAAGGCCAAAACTGAAGGAAAAAGAAGGCTACTGTTTATTTATAGGTTGTCTACATCTATCTTCCCAACATTCTTGGGCACTAATATCTCGTCCAATTGCTTCCCATGAATGATTAAGCTCAGCACAAGTATTGGCAGTGTCTAAAATGGTGTTAAACAGGTTCAAAGCAATGATGTTATGATCTTGAAGACCAAGCTCAATATTGGGCTGCCTTGCAATAGGCACAGTCATTAAGAAATAAAAATAGTCAAAGAATCAATATCAGAAAAATAGATGTATTCGATGATAATCGAGTATAAAAATTAACCAGAGAGATATTGAAGATCTCCCCAGTATGGTTGCCAAATAAATGTTGAGGAAAA
>JZKD02S1673383.1:527429-539685 GCA_000966675.3 Picea glauca
CTGTATTTTTACAGTCTCTGTACATTTCTTTCATTAATAGAAATCATGTATTATTGTATCTCTGTGTTTATGGTTGCATCTTTGATATATTTCTGTTATATTACTGGATATACGTAATATCTCTGTGCATTTCTTTATTATATCTCCACTCTCATTTCGTGCCGAAAATAATCCGGATCAGAGGTGCTCTCAAATAGTGAGGAGGAGGAAGATGCAGATAAATTACATGACAATGAGCAGGATAGATCAACCGAGGAGTAGAAACATGAAGAGATCAAGGGTGGAGATATTTCCACTCTATCAAGTGTCTCCATATTTCACACCTTAGGATCTGCAGTGTAGTATAGGTTCAACAAGTCACATTAATTATTGATGGTGGGGAAACCCACAATTTCATTGACTCAGCCTTGGTGGCTAAGAGGGACATTCCTGCAATGAATTTTAAGGGATTTGATGTAGCAGTAGCCGGTGGGTTTGTTATGCCTTGCACACAAAAAATTACACAATTATGCTTAGCATTGGGAAATTACGTAGTGACCGATGACTTTTATGTATTTGAGTTACAAGACACCAATGTCATATTAGGTGTCCAAAGGCTTTTTTCCATAGGAAAAAAATTGGTTGACTACAAGGCCATGGAGATGGATTTTAAAGTAGTAGATGGTGGGAACGTGGTCTTGAGAGGCATGTCTCAGCTAAATGTATGGAGTGTATTTTCAGACATGGGTATGTTTCTTATGCAACATAGCGTTTGATCACTACTGAGAAACCTTTAGACAACAACCACCAGTATCATACAGACATATAGGCACCGTTGAGCAGACATGACTGAGTCTTTGGGTAGATACCTCTAGGGAGACCACCTGACAAAGGATTTGAGCACACTATTGAATTGGAAGAGCGATCCAAACCTATGATCACCACTCCCTATAGAAATCCAAAGAAATTCAAGGATGAGATTGGAAAGGCCATTAAGGAGCTGCTAGAGATGGGGAATATCAGGTTGAGCTCTAGTCCATTCACTTGTTTTGTAGTGTTGGTAAAGAAAAAGGATGACACAATGTGGATGTGCATTGACTACATGTCATTTAATAAAAATAAAATCAATAACATGTATCCTATACCCATGATTGATAATATTTTGGATGAGTTGCATGGGGAAATATATTTTTTGAAGATTGATCTTCGATTGGGCTATCACTAGATCAAAGTTAGAGAGAAGGATATTCCCAAAAATTCTTTCCAATGCCATTATGGCCATTATGAGTTTTTGGTCATGCCATTTGGGCTAACCAATGCACCAACCACCTTTTATTCCTGCACGAACCATATATTCAAGATTAAATTGAGGAAGCTTTTATTAGTATTATTTGATGATCTTATGATATATATCTAGACATGGTAGGAACACTTGGCGCAATTGGAGGAGATCTTGAGCATTATGGAGGAACAGTCACTATATTCCAAAGAGTCAAAGTGTGAGTTTGGAATGATATAGATCCTATACTTGGGATACATGGTCAATGCAAAGGGAGTGCAAGTGCATAGGGAGAAGATACATGATATATTATATTGGACACCACTGAAAAATATCACACACCTGTGAGGATTCTTTGGGATTTACAGCTACTACAGATGATTTGTGAAGGGGTTTTCACATTTGGTTGCACCTCTCATAGACCTCACAAAGAAATGGGTGTTTAGGTGGACTGATGAGGCTCAAAGTATATTAGACAAGATGAAGAAAGTGATGAGAACTTACCTTGTTTTAGCACTTCCTAACTTCACTCATCCCTCTATTCTTGAGTGTGAGGCATCGAGTGAGGGGAGAGGAGAAGTCTTGATGTATCAGAGGCATTTGATAGCATAATATAGTAAAAATATTACAGAGTTGGAGATACTCTACTCCATCTATGACAAGGAAATTCTCGCCATAATGCATGCCTTGGTGAAGTTTAAACAATACTTGGTAGGTGGAGAATGTGTGGTTAAGACAAACCATAATAACTTGAGGCACTTTTGGGGGAAAAAGTACTTGAATGAAAGGAAACATAAATGGGATAGAAAAATGTAGACATATTATTTCGACATTGAGTATGTAAAAGGGAAGAACAATGCAGTTGTTGATGCTTTCTCTATGAAATAGGATATATGCTCACTTGTATATATTTCAGCCGATTGGAAATCCCATCTCTTGGTGGAGTATTCCAAGAACAAATTTACTTGTGAGTTGATGGATTGCAATGTACAGGATGACATGTACAAATTGGTGGATGGCATCATCTACTACAAAGACTGTATATACTTAGTCCTAGAATCTACACTGAAGGAAAAACTCATAGAGGCTATGCATGATGCACCATTGGCAGGTAATCGAGGATAATTTAAAAAATACATGAAGATTAGGGAGAGGTTCACTTGGAAGGGCCTCAAAGATGATGTATTGAAGCATGTGAGAGAGTGTGTGACTTATCAGTAGAACAAGTCAGAGAAAACCCATCCTGCAAGATTACTATAGTTGTTTCCCATCCCAGAGAATAAGTGGGAAAACATATCTATGGATTTCATCATAGGTTTACTAAGGGTACAGGGAAGAGACTGCATAAATGTGGTGGTCAATAGGTTGAAAAAATTTGCACATTTATTTTCCATATCCTTTGGATACAAGGAAACACATGTAGCATAGTTGTTCTTTAGAGAGGTTTTCAGACTCCATGGGTTATCGAGGTATATTGTCAGTGACAGGGACAACAATTTCCTTAGTGCATTTTTGCAGGAGTTACTTAGGTTGGCTGGAATAGATTTGTCTCCCAACACTAGTTATCACCCTCATATAGAAGAACATACAAAGATTGTGAGCAAGTGGCTAGAAGGGTATTTACGTAACTACATGTTTGGGAAACAAAAGGCATGGGTGAAGTGGTTTCATTTGGGGGAACACTTCTAGAACACCACTTATCACATGTCCATCGGTATGACACCATTCCAATCATTATATGGTTATGATGCTCCTTATTTTGTTGACTTGGAATTTGGGGATAGCAAGGATCCCAAAGACAAGGACTATATCTAGGAGATCTAGGACATACTCAAAGTTCTCAAGGAAAATATACAGATGGACTAAAACCAACAGAAGATATATGCATACAGGCACAGGGTCGAACACACCTTCGAAGTGGGAGACTTGATATTTCTAAAGCTACAACCATATAGGTAGTCTTAACTGAAGAAAAGTGGTGCAAAAAAGCTTAATCCATGTTTTTATGGCCCCTACAGGGTGATTTAGAGGATTGGTGAGGTGGCTTATGAACTAGATTTGTCAGAAGGAAGAAAAATACAAAATGTGTTTCATGTTTTGTGCCTAAAAAAGGCATTGGGACAACAGGTCACTACTTTGACAAAGTTACCACCATTGGATGAGGAGGGACAACTAGTATTGGTTCTTGAGGAGGTATTGGATGTTCGAGAGAGGAATTTGTGAAACATGGTGTTCTGAGAGTACCTCATCAGATGGAGATATTTTCTAGCAAAGGATGCCACATGAGAAAGCGACTAGATCTTGCAGCATCCAACTTTTCATTTTCTTGAGGACATACAATATTCGGAAGGGAGGACTGTAATGTCCATTTCCAAATGAGCTCTTGTTACGAGGAAAATATCTCTATGGATAGGGAAAACCACAACAGACGGAAATGACTATAGAAATCAACTCTATTCTCAAGTATGCTATATAAACGAATATGCCAGCAAGACAAGATAAAAGGCCTACCTCGTCCAGATGTTCGATGAAGTCCACCATGGAGCACTTGACCCAAAGAAATATACCTACAAATAGTCCTCAACAACCAAGAAAAGAAATCATATGGTGATAATATATGATGTTATCACATTCAATAGCATAACCCATTAATATACATAACAAATACGCCCATGGAATAATAATTCAAATATTTGCAAGATATCAATTGGATGGGAAAATAGTATTTCAATTAATATATGATCAATAGAAGTGAAAACGTTACAGACTTTTGTGTCAGCACAGTTTGTAACCGAGAAACTAAGTTCCTTCCAGCTGGGCCTCCACCACTTCAATCCTCCACCAAAGGAAAGCTCATAGAAGAGAGACAATGCAGTTCTCAATCAATAAGGGAAGAGCTTGGGGGCTGAACACTGTGTTCAGAATTAAAGGACGAAGGGATGCAGACTCAATATGAAGTAGATAATTTCTCCAAAGTAACTTTGCTCTCAAAGTTGAATTCTTTATCCTCCTTTACATAGCTCGAAATTGGCCCATTTATAGCCTTCAAATGGAACTTAAAGGGCTGAGTTGGAACATTTCCAATATATGGAAGGCCAAGGATCATTGATCTCCTATCGTGACATGGAAAATCAACACCATTTTTCATTTTTGGGAACAAATCTCAATGTACGCAGGCTATAGTGGTGCAGCCTGTGTATACGCATGTTGTATAGTAGGAAAGGTGCATACATGTGGAAACAAAATGTATTTTTAGCTCTGGGATTTGCAAAAAGGGATGAAAATTCTGCACAGGGAAATGGAAAAAGGCCCTTTGTGCAATATTGCATAGGCTGAGGTAAATCTTTCTATAACAGATGCCCCCTATTGTGTGAGGTTAGAGGAGTATTTGCGATGGTCAAAATACATTATAAAAACTCAGAAGTGGAGTGATGGGGAACCGGGTGGAAGAACTAGTTGTTCATTACATTCTGCACCAACTTTTCATACATGGCTGCCAATTTGAATTACACTGCAGATCCATGTAAAACTATACCAAAAAACTATTTGTGGCTATGAATAGGAAAATATAAATGTGGTTACATGCGATAGTGTGTCATAGTCATGAAAAAGGCCTAGTAGAGCCGGTATCAAAATAAATCTAAAGATATATGTATACCATGGAGTAAAATATGATCTCCCATGATCACTGAAGTCATATAGGTACTGGTCCAATGAAAAGGAAGCAACAACTCAGGAAAGTTGCGGACAAATACTGATGTCTTCAAGTATTCTACACAATCCGCCAAAAGTGCAAGTATACATCATGTGAATAAATGAGTTGAGGTAAAACACAATGAGACATCGTTTGATTACCAATCATAGAGGTATACTATTAACAAACGCGAGACAACCTACCAATGATGAAAGTAGGTATCAAGGCACCAAGTACATTATTACAAGTGTGAATAAAGGATTCGGGGTCGAACACTTGAAGAATCCATAGATCAGGAGACATTTATGTATTCCCAACTATCGATGGTGAGAGAACCTGCCACTAATGACTACAAGCCT
This sequence comes from Picea glauca, assembly GCA_000966675.3. Taxonomy (NCBI): domain Eukaryota; kingdom Viridiplantae; phylum Streptophyta; class Pinopsida; order Pinales; family Pinaceae; genus Picea; species Picea glauca. Next base: position 532,741 of record JZKD02S1673383.1, read on the forward strand.
CAAGGAACTCATAGGACTTTAGGTCTCATTTCCAAAATAGATGAGGTGAATTCGATGGAAGGAGACCCTTTGAAAGGAGAGAATTAAGGCATCTCTCATCATTTAAAATGAGGTACAAAGCATGAGCTTCATGATTTGGAGGAAATCGAATGAAGAACATGTTCATGAACCAATGACCCTATGCATATTTCGTGTGTGCGAAGTGCAAGGGGTACACAAAAAAGACCCTCTAAATAGCAGCCAATGAGGAAAATTGTTGACAAAGGCTAGGAAACCACCAATAAGGCTAATGGCATCCAAGATACTTCATGAATCCTAATGTGTGAATATATATCTTGCCGTCAAACACAAGGGAAACAACCCAGTCAATGACCAATGATGAAATGTCAACTCTTGGGTTCAAGGTTACCTACCGATGATGAAAGTAGGACCAGGGTGCGTGATAGGACTACAACATCATGTGATTCTGAGAAAAACTGAGGGTATGGTCGACATGCAAAGTCAAGAGTTCTAAGGAATGGCCGACACACATTGATAGACTTCCTTTGAAAAAGAGAACGAGACATATGGAAGACTTTGACAATATAGACTCAATCATGAAACCATAAGATGCAGGAGGCATCAATGAAATTATCCATAGGGACTGGAAGAGGAGCTAGTTGGTGGAGAAAACTCTTTGTAACGAGATCAGCTTCCTAAGGCCATGCTAAACCCAAAATTATGATGACAAATGGACTCAATAACTTTATGCTCTATTCAAAGGCGACACGACTGCTGGAAATATAAGATAACACTCCCTTCTCGCCTGTCGTTTTTTTGTTTTTTCATAGTCAAATGAATGTTATGATACAGAGGAGGAAACAAGTGTCACAAGTAAGAAAAATTAATTCCAGCAGTGGAACATACCTATGCTCAATGCAAGGATATGCATGCGGGAGATGGACACTCGAGGGAATGTTCCCTCTTGGGTATATGGTGTCAAATTGTGAAGGATATAAACGAGGCTCTTCTTAGTTGAGGATGCAAAAACTGCTGAGGAAAACAGTTTATAACACAAAGTGAGAACCGACTATAGGCTCAATGCTGCAAGCAAGGGCATGAGATGCAATCACAACTTAACGCTAAAAATGTCCTTTTTCATGATTTTAGTCTACTTGGTTTGAAAAAGGGATAAACTTGTACCAAATAGACATCCTTTCAAATCCAATTTACAAGTGTGAAAGAGACAAGTTCACTCGACAATCTTTTCGCTTTTTGAAGAAGAGATGGAAAATAGCTTAAATTAAACTCGGTTGGGAGTCCTCTAGGTATAGGGAAGCATGTTTATGAGTGATAAATGAGGCTCAGTATAAATTAATGTATTAGCTATAAGGGACTCCCGGTCCTACAGAAAAAATCTTTCCATTGGCACCAAATGAAGCAAAGGATCTAACTAGGGTACTCATGTTTGGTAAGTCTCTACCACTTGAAGGTTTTGTGTCGCAACAAATGGGTTCATACCTAAGGCATATGAGTGACAGTTATAGGACGATGCAAAAGTGCATGGTGGAATGGATACCTATCCTATATGTTGGGTAGTGAAAATACTTGCTCGTGGTTATGAACAGTCAACATAACGTTGAAATCTGTAAGAATCCTTGGTGAAAACTACAAAATCCAACTCAATCCACTGCTATATTAGCCCATTAAGAGAAAAAATGGCTCAAAACTATAGAAAGTGGGTAAAAACTGCTATAAATAGTAACAAAACCAAAATTTACTATGTCATTTTGACTTTTTACCCAGATAGTGAAAATTGGACAAAAATACCTCCAATCTTCAACTGGTGATTGCGGGAGCGTCGGGTGACAAAAACAGAAACTGTCTGGACCAAGTAATTCCTCTTCCCCTCTTCTTTCTTTATAGTGGATTAGATTTTTAAATTAGGTTTCAAAATTTGAGTAAATTAGGGAGAAAATTGAGTATTTTAGTGTATGCTAGCTACCATTCATCGAGTCACGTATACGTGAGGTTATACGCAACTGTGGGAAAATATCTTTATGGCTAGAGAAAACCACAATAGACGGAAATGAATACAGAAATAAACTCTATTCTCAAGTATGCTATATACATGTATATTCTAGCAAGACAAGATAAAATGCCTACCTAGTCCAGATGTTCGATGAAGTCGACCGTGGAGCACTTGACCCAAAGCAATATACCTACAACTAGTCGTCAACAACCAAGGAAAGCAATCATATGGTGATAATATATGATGTCAGCACATTCAATAGCATAATCCATTAATATACATAACAAATACTCCCATGGAATAATAATTCAAATATTTGCAAGATATTAATTCGATAGGAAAAGAGTATTTCTATTAATGTATGATCAACAAAAGTGAAGAAGTTATAGACTTCCATGTCAGCATGGTTCAGAACCGAGAAACTAAGTTCCTTCCAATTGGGCCTCCACCACTTCAATCCTCCACCAAATTCAAGATCATAGAAGAGAGACGATGACGTTCTCAATCAATAAGGGAAGAGCTTGGGGGTTGAACACTGTGTTCAGACTTAAAGGACAAAGGGATACAAACTCAATATGAAGTAGATAATTTCTCTAGAGTAACTTTTCTCTCAAAGTTGAATTCTTTATCCTCATTTCCATATCTTGGAATTGGCTCATTTATAGCCTTCAAATGGAACCTGAAGGGCCGAGTCAAAATGTTTCCAGTATATGGAAGGCCAAGGATCATTGATCTCATGTTGTGACATGGAAACCCGACACCATTTTTAATTTTTGGGCACAAATCTCGATGTACACGGGCTGTAGTGGTGCAACTTGCATATACGCATGATGTATAGTAGGCAAGGTGTGTACATGTGGAAAAAAATGTATTTTTAGCTCTGGGATTTGCAAAAAGGGATGAAAATTCTGCATAGGGAAATGGAAAAAGGCCCTCTGTACAAGATTGCATAGGGTGAGGAAAATCTTGGTATAACAACTCTCTGGGAGAGTGAAATAGTTTCCTAACTGATTCCCGTAGGATATAGTGAGGGGAAAAAGAGCGAATTAAGTAATTATTTAATGTCACAAGTCGAAAAAGTAAGCCTTTAAAAGTGACATTGATTAAATTAATAAAAAGGCACCTAAGTGACTATTGAGATAATGAAAATTCACTTAGCTTATTAAAAGGGTAAAAATGGAGAAAAAGGGTCAACAAAGGAATAAAAGGGGAAATGAGGGGCACCCTCTCTCATTAATCACTTGTCATTTTCTAAAATTGAATTGAGAGAGCTCTTTGTGGCTTTGGCTCTTGGGACGAAAAACCCTAGAGAGTTTTTTATATTGGTTTCAGTGGTGGGACTATCCACCCTAGTTGGTCATTATGAAGATATCATTCATAGTTCTTTAATGCACTTCATTGTGGCTGAGTCTTTATCATTTTGGTAGCTGTGTTTCTTGTGGTGGTTTAGATTATCATTGTGACAGATGCGTTTACCAATAGAGGTTGATTTTGCTAGAGTGTGGGGTGATTTGTCCTTGAGAAGTTCGAATAGAGTTTGAAGGTTGTTTATCTTGAGTTGGAGGTCGAATATAGGTTCCTTGGAAGATGATTTGAGTGCTGGATAAGGTGCAATTCCTTTTTGGGTGCATTTCCTCTATGTTGGACGAGTCGTCTCTGATCTGGGTTGAGTTGCTACACTGATGGGTCATGCATTTCCTTGGGATGGTATTTTTTCTTGTGCTAGGTGCTTTCAGAGTGTGTGGGGAAGGCACAAACTATTGTGAGATGATTTCTTGGAGTGCCATTTTTCATTTTTTGTGGGAGGATATTCCCCTTGCTAAGTCTCACTATCATCTTTTGTGGCTAAGTGTTCTATTGAAGACTGGATCACTTTTGCAAGAATATTTACTTCTAGACTGAGAATGAGTTCATATTTATCAGTTGATAAACCATTAACTTTCTAGCAACTGCACAAATTTATTCTACAGGGCTATATATCTTCTATGTGTTTGTTGTATATTTTCTGCTAATTTATAGACAACCCCTTGTTAATGAACAATCCAAAAATTAGTCTTTATTTATGCTACTATTAGAATATTATGAGATGGAAAAAATGTATTAATGTTATATAATTTTGGAGTGATAGGTGATGAGTATAGTTTTTCACACTTTCTTTGGCATTGTTAATAAACAACCATAAATGTTACCTGTGGTTAAGAAATTTACATACAAGTTGTTTGAACAAATGTTCATATCAACAAATTGAATGAAAATTTGAAAAAATTAGCAAGGTTCATTACACGAATTAATGTTGGCTCATATTATGGCCACATTAATGATGAGGACGGTATCTTGGAGAAATTTGAGTGGCCCGCAGAGTAGGAGATGTGATGCAGAGCACTGAGGAAGTGGTAGAGGATCGAGTCCATGTGCTAAATTATGAGAGACATCGAAGAGTGACCTATGTTTTTTCCTTCGCAAATCCAAACCTCCGCAAAACTTTAATTGTGGAAGTTTTCATATGTACTTTGTCAATTAAATTGTTTTTCGATGTAGTTTTACATAACAACCACTTCGTGTTCTTTCAATAGCACTGGTGCACTATAAACAGTATAACACACATGTATATTTTTTTTTTTTAAATCATGTTGATGTTGTTGTTGTTTGTGATGGGTGTTTTAATCACCTTCCTAATTTCTTAGAAAGACAAGTAGAAATATTGTGCATTTAGTTATCAACTGGGATTGGTATAAAACTTGCAAACTATCATGCAATGTATATGCAGGAACACCTATTATTTCAATATGTTGTAGTCATAGTATCAATGATTACTTTTGTAGTCAAAGTATAAACAATTCTCAAGCTCTGGCAAGGATATACATATATCCATACTTGTAGGAATTGAAAGCACACTTTCGAAGAAATGGAATATCACACTTGCTTGAAAAGGAACACACAATTTTCATAGGTATCATGAGTATGACTCATCTGTCTCCTGAATAAACCCCAACTATGTGCAGTAAAACTGATTGCAAAATTGAAATTCTAAATTACTTTTGCAGAAATTGAAATTCACACCACACTTGTTGAAAATAAAACACACACGGTGAAAGGAAATTTATTAGCCACTGGCTCAAAAAGAAATTAACTAAGTCCTCAAAATCAGAGCCTAATCCTTGCCAAGATCATGATCCTGTTCATTACCCAGACCAACAAATATATTCATTTCGTTAAACACAATTATTCAAAACTTATAGGAATGCAAACTAAATATGAAATGTAATGGGAAATAATAAACAAATACAATTCTACGTGAACAATAAACTACATAATTTAAATAACAAATAACAATTAAACATGTCATATTGCGATAAATATAATGAACAAATAAATTAATTACATATATCAGTCTACTATAAATTTGCAAAACAAATCAAATTAATTAAGTCAAATGCTATGGAAACTATAAGTCAATAATTAAAATAAAAGCTCAATAAATTATTCCTTCATCATTTGGACATTGCTCTAAGAGTCCCCCTTTTTTGCAGAGGCAAATGGCTTTTTTCATACATGAAATTCATACAAAAACAAAATCCTTGAATGGGAAAATTACCCAACCAATTCTTGTTTAATACACAATTGGTTGTGGTCTGTTAGCTTGTTGAAAAAGGAGGAATGTGGAGTTGTGGACAAATCTTTGTTGTTGAAGTGGATGCTCCATTTGACAAGTTTGAAAAATGGATGCAATAGTAAATATGGGCAAGTTTCCTTCAAATAATCGTCTGTACCATCCACCTCATGCATTTTATTGGGAAATTTATTACATGTCACCTAATTGGGCATGTTATGCACAAAACCCATGTCATAGAATGTTCTAATTAATCCCCAACGCTCCAAAATCTTCGTATGAAAATCGTTTTCCTATTTGGACGCCTTTAATTTTGGGTGTACCATTAATCATGAGCAGTATCTTCCCAATCGTATTTGGATTTGATAAAAATATATTTCATCATTTATTAGATTCCCCAAATAATTGTAATACTAGATTCATGGAATCACAATTGATTCTTTGAGTGGATGCTTGGATTAACATTATTATTACATGGATCCATAATTGTCACATAGAGTAGTAACAACATGGATCACGGTTCCGATGGCTCAAGGTTCCAATTGCAACATCATTCTTTAAATGAGTTGTAGTGCAGAATGGTTCCCTGGCAAGTTTCAACAACTGTTGTAAGGTGTTGTAACAACTGGAAGATGTGCTGCAACAATTGGAAAACGTGTTGCAACAACTAGTGTTTGGTTCTAGAACAATAAAAAACTAACGCATTCTTCAACGATAAATGAAAAATATGTTATTTCTCTAATATTTAACCATAATTCATATGAAATACTAAAGAAATGAAATGGAAAACACCTTGGTTCTAAATCTCATATATAAACATTTAAATGGATTAACAAACATTAATACAAGGCTACGGGTAAGGAACAAGGGATTGAAAATAGGGAAAAAGGATGACAATTCCATGACCCATAATATCTCCCAAACTGAATATTTTGCATGTCCTCATGCAACCTAATACCTTTATATCAACCAAGATGTAGGGACCTATTTGAATGTTGCTTCCAATTTTCAATGCCTAATGACCAAAACCACTTGTTGATACCTCTATGATTTCCCAACTGACGGTGTTTCTAAAATACAACACTTCTTTCCCAATATCACCTTGAAACCATTTCAAATAGTGGATTGAAAATTAGACTCCAATTGATTTATAGCAATTCGTGTGGAGTTGCAACAAATCTGATGGAGTTACAACAAACCTTGAGGTGTTGCAACAAACTTCTTTGACCATTTCCTCCCAAACTACAAACTGATTTTATTTGAAATTTTTTCAAGCATACTTATCCAATTTTATTGCTTCTCTTCACCAAAAATCATGACCAAC
>JZKD02S1673383.1:554558-573486 GCA_000966675.3 Picea glauca
TTAATAAAAATTTCCAATGTAGAGTGATTTACATACAAATAAAACGAAAAATAAAAAAAAATAAAAAGATTCATCACAAAACAACAATAGATACATCTTTATTCTTATTTTAAAATCTCAAAGTCAAAACATTTTAGTTATAGCTCATAAACAATTTGCAAAATTGAGTATCGTCTTCAAAGGCATCTTAAAACTAATCAACAATATCATATATCCCAAATTCATCATTCTCAACAAACAAATTATCATCTTCTTCGATATCATTTTGTGCTTCCATTGTGTCATTTTGTTCTTCCATTGGTTATTTGATATCTGCAAGTTCTCCAAAGTGATCCTCTCCAATTGTTCCTCCTAATGGTACTTGAGGTTCCTTTGACAATTTTTCCACCTTTGATTCACTAAAATCTCCTTTCCTCAAGCCAACTTCTTGCATTTCATCTGGAAGAGATGAAATACCATTAATTCTTTGTTGAATAAAACTGCACTACATTGGGTCACTTTCAATGGCTATGCAATTCCTTTTTTTTTGTAGGAAACATGTTAATGTTGTACCTAATCACCAAATACAAAATAAATAATGAAGTTAAATATTGTAAAAAGACATAAATTATAAATAATATAAGGTTGCAGTATGATTTCATAAATATTAGATCATAATTCGTACCTAAACCCAAGAACAAATCTAAAACCCAATATCCTTCATTTGAAAATGTATCTATAAGATAATTAATTAATTATTGTGTTTTTTGATAAATGTTAACCATCTCTCCTTTCAAATCTTTTTCCTCATATGTTAGCTTTCTAACCGCAAGATTGTATACCAATATACTACTAGGAGTCTCTCTATCATTTGCATTGACAGGAATAGAATTATAAGAATCATATTTTGTCCAGGTTGCAAGATGTATACTCTCAAAATCATGTTTAAATGATTCTCTATTGGAGCTCTGAATATTAGGCTTGTGCATGTAACATACATAAGTGAAAATTCAATTAACTTGTGAATTAATAAAATTGTTTTCTAATCTTAATTACTAAACATACACTTTCAATATCTTACCAAACAAACTGCATTCTTATCTTTTTTTTCCCCTTGAAGATTTATTTTACTAATCCTTGTTGTGTGTCTAAATGAAATACTAGAAATCTCCAAAATGGTGATGTTGTAACTTATGTAAATCCCATAACCACTTTATTGAAAGATTGGTAAGTATAAGGCTCAATATCATATCTAATGTTTTGGATATTATAACCATGAGGGATATCTACAATAACTAGGGAGTATTATTTTTTAGGAGCAATATTTTCAAGTTGTTTACAATCACCTAATATCACTTTATATTGAACAATGTCGAGTTGTAATGTACCTAGCCACCCCTAGGCCAGGCATGCCACTTCAATCCCACTTCTGGACTTCTTTCGACTTCTGATCTAACTTTTAATTGATAAAGATGCATGGAGTATTCACATGCATAGATCAGGATTCATGCTACAACATAATAAATGAGACATATGTCATGCACACCAATAACCAACAAACATGCATATTATAGATACATATTTCATAGATAAATAAATACACAGGTAAATAAAACCATGACAAAAAGCACTTATCTTTCATAAAACGAATAACCAATTGGTTGCAGACCAAGGATGTTCCACTCAATCCTACACACTATTGTTCCAAGTATCAACAGCAGTGTCACCCCCGAGCCAAGGCTATGAATCCACAAGGATGTTTCCAAAGTGTCACTCTCCTTCCCAAACTAGTCAGCACTCAAGCTCTCACAAGATTTTCAACATCCACAACAATCCAAGTACAACAACTCTCTTCTTCCCAATCTCCACAACCTAAGAGATTGGATCCCCTTCTATGCCATGTAGTCCCTCAGGATGTCCACCTCCTTCTAGGTCTCCAGTGTAGCTGGTCCAAAATCTCCATGCTGGGACTCTCGGGATTCACATCTATGAGAAAAAATGAACATAGTCCAAAGCATCCCAGACATGAAGGCCTTAATTCATGGCTGGAATACACCAACTATCTTTACATCCAATAAAACTATGGCTCATCTTCAACAATTCGTTTTCCCTTCCCAATCCAAGCGTGAATGAGGAAAGATGAGTGGGTGAAAGAGTGAATGGAGAGAGAATAGGATGAAAGGTGTGAACAATGGACAATGAACCATGGGTGAGTGAGTGAGTGAAGAAGAAGCAACCCCCACAACAAATCAAAGATGGATTTATATAATTATTGGAATCAATGAACCACTTGGCCTTCCCCCCAAGAAGCTCATGTAACTTTTATTCTTCATTAAAAAAAAAATGGGTAAATAAAATATAAAATAAATACTTATCCCCTCAAGCCCCCTCTCTTGTGGAATGATAGCCCCCTATAACTCTTATTATTGTCCGTCTAGCAACCAATGATGTATTTATTATTAATAATGATAAAAAATTACATTTCCTAGGCACACTGACGTCTTTCAATTGTTTGGGCACTCTGGCCTTTCATAGATTAACAAAATAAATTATTTAATATGGGACCCAAAACCCTAGGTGTTACATCCCCTCCCCCTTATTTTGGCACTGTCCCTAGTGCATATAAAAACAAGAAACAAAATTTCAAAATTTATTCAAAATGTTGTGGGTACTCTGTTGCATGGCATATTCATGCTCCCAAGTAGCATCTTCAAGACAGTAGTAGGTCCAATGAAATTTTACCATCTCTATAACTCGATTCTGGATAATTTTGACTTTTATGTCCAATATTCACATTGGATGGACCTGAAAGTCTCCCTTTGTCTCTACCCGAATCAAATGCCAATCAATAACATGGTTAGGATCATGTACATATTTTTTAGCAAAGAGACATGAAATACATTATGCACATTCATGGAAGCAGGCAATGGTACAACTACCCAACTTCAAAGAGATCTTCTTGGGCTTCACTTTTAAAAACACATGCTCCCCCACTTTAAATTCTCTAGTTGTCATGTTCTTATCTGCATAAATGTTCTGTCTATCTTGAGTTGCCTTTAAATTCTGCTTAATTCTAACCATCTTGTTTTCCATATCCTTGAGCAATTCTAGCCCAAGTACCACTTTGTCTGTTGGGTTGTCCCAACTCACTAGAGTATTGCATTTCCTACCATACAATGCTTCAAATGAGCTCATTTTCATTGAAGCTTGATATCCATTATTATAGGAAAACTCAACCAAGTGCAAGTAATCTTCCCACTTAGATGACTTATTCATCACATAGATTCTCAACATGTCTTCAATTACTCGGTTAATTCTCTTTTTCTACCCATCTGACTGTGGATGGTCTGTTGTGCTAAAGTTCAGATTTGTAGAAAATCCTTTAAAAAATCCCCTCCAGAAATTTGAAGTATCCTTTGTATCTTTGTTTGAGACAATTTTCTTAGGTATCCCATGCAACCTAGCAATCTCCCTCGTGTAAATTTCTGCAATATTAGTTGTTGTATGAGTTGTTTTTACATGAACAAAATGAACAACCTTTGTCAATTTATCAACCACGACCATGATTGAATCATGGTGTCTTGTTGTCCTTAGAAATGTAGTTATAAAATCAATGGTTACCACTTCCCACTTCTTCTTTGGAATTGGTAATAGCTATATAAAACCCATTGGGTGCCTATGCTCAGCCTTCACTCTCTGACATTCCATATATCTGGAAATGCAATCAACAACATATTTTTTCATTCATGGCCAAAATAATTGGCTTCTTACTACTACAATTGTTTTTTGGTAACCAGGATGTCCAACATATGGAACATTATGCATTTCCTTTAATACCAAATTCCTAAGTTCTCTAGAACTAGGAACATAAATTCTATTTTTATGCATAAGTAATCCATCTTCCTTCATCTCACATTCTTTAATTTTCTATTGTACATTTTCTTGTTGTAATCTTTCTTTTACCTATAGGTAATGTTGATCTATGACAACAACATCTAAAATTATTCTCTTTAAATATGACTAATGCATAATAATAATCGTAGCATGCATGAGATGTACTTTTCTACTAAGTGCATCAACAATTTTATTTTATTTTCCTTTGATATGCTTGATGTCAAAATCGTATTCACTTAAAAATTCCAACCATCTCGTTTTCCTAGCATTTAAAGTTGGTTGATCAAAAAGATATTTTAGACCATTGTGGTATGTTCTTGATTCAAATTTCTTCCCCATGAGATAATGCCTCCACGTCTTCAATGCATGAACAATAGAAACAAGTTCCAAGTCACGTGTGGCATAGTTCCTCTCATGTTATTTATGATTTCTGGAATCATAGCCAATGACATGTCCATTTTGAGTGAGGAATCCACCAAGTCCTTCCTTGCATGCATCTGTACATACCAAAAAACTTTCATTTGGGTTAGCAATCTTTAAAACAAGTGCACTAGTAATTAATTATTTCAACAAATTAAAGTTTTCTTCACACTCCGCTATCCATTCAAATTTAATTCTCTTGTTTTTCAAAGAAGTGATGGGATGAGAAATATTGGAGAAACCTGCTATAAATCTTCTGTAGTAACCAGATAACCCCATAAACGATATGAATTTTGAAACATTCCTGTGTATTGGCCATTCTCTAATGGATTCAATCTTCTTTGGATCTACTGTTATACCTTGTTATGAAATAATGTACCCCAAGTAATGGATCTGTTCTTGGTAAAACCAACACTTACTAAGATTGTCATACAACTGATGTTCCCCCAGCACTTTCAATACCAATATTAGGTGATGTTCATTCTCTTCCTCCGACTCGGAATAGAAAAGTATGTTGTCCAAGAATACTATGACAAACTTATCCAAGTAATTTCTAAATATGCCATTCATTAAGCACATAAAGAAAACTGGTGCATTAGAAATTCCAAATGGTACCACTATAAATTCATAATCCCATACCTGGATCTAAAGGTTGTCTTATTGATGTCTTCTTCCTTGTTTCTTACCTGATGGTATCCCAATATCAAGTCTATCTTTGAAAATATATTTTCCCCTCTTAGTTCATCAAAGAGGTCATCAAATATGGGTAGAGAGTACTTGTTATTTACAATGGATTTATTCAACTATCGAAAGTCAATACACAACCTCAAAGTTCCATCCTTCTTTTTGACAAAAAGTATTGGTGCTCCCCAAGGTAAAACACTTGAACGTATGTACCCTTTCTTCAAAAATTCTTCCAACTGTGTTTGTAATTCTTTTAATTCTGGTGTAATCATTCTATAAGGTGTTTTTGATACCGGGGAATCTCTTGGCACTAAATCAATAGAGAAATCTATCTCCCTCTTTGGTGGTAACCCTGGTATTTCTTGGAATACATATTCAATTCTTTTAGTACCGAAAAATCTTAAAGTCTTGGCCCCTTTGTCTTTTCTAGATCCTCCACACAGGCTGCATACAATTGAAATCATTTTCTGAAACATCTCTTCAGCTATAAGGATGGAATCTCCCTTATAGAGATGGGTCTCATAACTCCTTTCATACTGCTCTATTTTCCTTCTTCATTAAGACATGTAAATGTCTTGTTATGACAATCTAGGAAAACATGATGCTTGTCCAACCAATCCATTCCAATTGGAATATCATAATATCCCAATGGTATAATATTTAGATCAACATTAATATTCAAACCATTAAGAATTATGGTACAACCTCTTAACTTATCATGGATTCTCCTTTTGGTTCTAATGGCTATGTTATAACCCTATAATTTATAGGATCAACTGGTAACTGAAATGTTATCACCTTAGTATCTTTGTTTGTCAAATGATTTTCCATTTTGCAAATAATTTGAGAAAAAAAAAAGGAAAAGAAAAAGAAAAAGAATAAAAGAGGGCATAAAATAAATTCAATAGAGCCCCATGCAATAACAATGATTTGGTCCATACAGTTTAAGCATGACCAAGTCCTTTTAAATTGATGTTGATAGGAGTAGTGAATAAGCTTGGCTAAACTATTTAATCTTAGCCAAGTGATTTAGGTTAGCTAGTGAATAAATTTGACCAAACTGCCTAATCTTGGTCAAATAACCCCAGGATAGAGTAATTTCTTAGTCCAACAGTTTAATCTGGGCTAATTGTCATATGTAATTATGTTAAAACATAGGGTGGTTTTCTTTATCCCAATAAAACAGGCATGATGATTGATGTTCAACCATATCTTTGAGGTTTAAAGGTTTGATGTCTAACCCCCATGGTGATGAAAACAGGGAAAATTTTGGGAAAACTCACATGATGCACTTATCCTAAGTTTCGGAGAAAATATGATTTTGCGCTCACAAATTAAAAATAGCGCATAGATGAACGGATAAGATGTTGGCGCCCATATCTACGGTTGACAAGTTTTTCTGGACCCCCCTGATCGTTCTACCTTTAACAATGGGGGGGCTCCAGAATCACAGATAACGAAAGTGCGCATCTGAACGGTTGAGGCGCCAGTGCTTGGATCGACGGTCGAAGATTGAATTCTGGACCCCCATGAACGTTCTGCTTTTAATGGTTGGGGGGGGTCCGGAATGTGGTTTAAACATCGCGCACAGATCTACGGTTTAGGAGCAGGCGCGCTGATGGACAGCTCATGGTGTTTTTTAGACCCCCCCAACCGATCTGTTTTTAACGGAGGGGGGGGTCTGGAATGGATTGTTCTTCTGGTGGGCCCCTTTTCCTCTATGTGGCAGGAATCCATCGGTTCAGACTCCCACCTCTTACCATGATCTAACATATCCTGTCACCCCATGACGTCATCTTCCACGCTTTCCCCTAAAGATCACATCTCATTACTATGTTAGTTATTTCACTCTGTCACAAGTCCCTTCACCATGCTCAAGTCCCAATCAACTCCCTCCACGTCACTCAGTCATATTTGTCATTCATTGTCACCTTTCATCTCACTCTCCAGATGACCTGTTGGAAATTTATTACAGGCTAACCTATCTGTTAGCCTGTTGAGCTGTCTCCCGCGCCCAACGAGAATCTGTTTGCTCAAAACTACCTTCACCCTTCATTCCCCCATCATTTACCCTGTCGCCGCACCAGAGAGTATTTTTCTCCATTTTCCTCTTTGTTTCAGTCAGTTGTCCAAAGCCACAGTCGTCCCCGCTAAATTTTTGTTTTACTTGTAGGTATTTTCACAGTGATGGTGCCAAAATTAAAGAAAGCAAAAGCTAATGAAAATCCTTTCCTCCCGCCTCCTATCGATCTCGATAGGATTCATTTGGCCGATAAAGATCATTTAATCACAGATACCAGATGCGCATTCGACTTCACAGATTTACAATCATGGCTAAAAGACATTTTCTTGGACCAGAGTGATGAAATTGGACTCTGGGAATCAAACCTTCCCCTGTATCTTTTCCCCCAGGTTCACCATTTCCCCGAATTCGCCCTCAAATGCCAAGCCCACTACATTCCCGACCAAAGAGCCATAGTATCTTCATCATGAGAAAATCTGTTTTTTATTACACCTGAAGCCATCGATCAGATGATGCAAATACCCAGAGCTGAATCCTCCTCCCCTTTCAATATTGAAGTCATCACAGAACTATACCAGAAACTATCATTCCCCCAAAGAGCTCAGATTTTCAAGCTTTTTCTCCCACGGGCCACTCAACTCCCCAAGACAAATCCCCCGTATCCTTCCTCCTTGTTCTCAGTGAAGGGAAAATAGGTCATATCGTCGCTCTGCGCTCTGCTGGGGTATTTTTCGGATCAATGGGTGGATGAACCCATATTGAGTTTTCTGTCCATTTTCTCCACCAATGAGAGACCCACCACTCAGTTCGACTACAGTGCTTTTCTGGCGAACAATATTCATGAACAATTCTCAAATTTTTCCACAGAGAGCATGTTTTGGTATTCCTCAATATTGTCTTACATGTTCACTTTCTTTCAAGAAGACAAATTCTTCTTGTCAATGCAGAATATGGACAAAGACGGAAGGCCGCAGGCGGTAACAACTTGGACTTCACTACTTAGGCAAAATTCTATAGAATTCAGTTTCAAACAGTTTATCGAGCAGTTTTACCATCCAGTGGTGAGAATGCTCAGTGGTAGACCTGAACCAAGAATAAACGAGGAGATTCAGAGGATCTTACACCTCTCAGATCTTGTTAAAACTGGTGATTGGTATCTTTACCAAAACCACACTGAGATCTGAGTTTATGGATGTGAGTTGGCTCCATACAGACTTCCCAAGTACTTACTCATGAGGATATTTTCTCTGGAATACATAAGGCAAATGATTAACTCATATGGCATACATTTTGTGTCTCTAAAAAAGAAGCAGCGGCTTAGAATCAAAGGGCAAATAGGATCTTTCATCTGCAATAGCCGAGGCGCTGGAGAGGAAGCACACAGATTGCTAAAAGAAATGAAGTTGTAGGTCAGTTTCATATGGCACTATGACCCATGTGAGATAATTTCAGAGATGAGGATTAAAAATAAAAACATTCCATATGTTCATACACCCAAGCCTGAGATAGAAAAATTCGTGAATCAAACAGAATCGGAGCTGAACACTCTGGTTGAAATAGAATAGCAAGATCCTCTGGTCACTGTCTCACATATGACTACACCATAGGTTCCCAAGGAGAAAAGACCCAGAAAGGATGCCTCACATTCCATCACAGAAGTCAAGGTTGAAGATTTCCAATTACACACCAAAAGGCCAAAATCCAGTCATACACCTGACACGGCTGGTGAAAAGGGAATCCAATCCACTGAAACTATGAAATATGATCAGTCACTTCTTGGCACAAGTAGAAAACAGATTATTTCTACATTCTTTTCCAAGAAACCCATGGATACTCCACCAGTCAACTAGCCGAGAAAAATAGGACCAAAATTGGGTGTTTTTGAGAAGTATGATATGGTCAAAAAGAAAAATCAGATGTTGACCAGCAATACTTATGCTCAGTTCTGGAAGCAAACATCAACTGCACAACACAGACTGTTGTCTGCATTTGATACTAAGAAGGGTAGAATGCACATGGCATTTCTACAAGCACAGGTTCCATATTCAAAAGTAATCACTGATTACAAAAGGGCAACATTCGAATTTCAAACTAAAGATGTGCATCCTGCTGATCAAATGGATCTGCATAGGAAAACTGGAGAAATGGTTTTCTCCACATTGGCAAATGCTTCTACTATTGCCTCTAAGTTACAAGTATCTCTGAGCAATGTCTAGACACAACTAAAATTAGAAAAGATATCATCCTTTTCAAAGGATAACATAATTAAGACGTTGGAAGAACTGGTCCTTAAGATTGGGTATGATCCCTCGAATGTGAAAGAAGTCAAGGATATGCTTAAAAAGAAAAATGTCGATATAGCATCTCTGAGGAAACAGTTGAAACTACCACCAACAGAAGATTCATAGGCAAAGGAGATAGATGAGACAGAAGGGGAAAAGGATGAGATGCTCAAGTTGATCATGGAGCAGAATGCACAGTTGAAGGAGATGGAAGCAGAATTAGAAAAACTATTGAAAGAGAAGGAACAATCAAAGCCCGTAGAGGTCATTCCATTGAGTGCAGTTCCACTCACAGGAGTAAGCACAACATCTGCAACAAAAATTCCCTTAGCATCTCCACTGACAGCTTTGGAGAAGATAGTAGAATTGGAAAAATCCATGGAAGAGATGAATTTGCAAGAGTCAGAGATTAGCAAACTTAAAAAGGAGGTTGAGAACATTCAAGAACTCAAGTCTTCTTACCAAGCTAGCTACTCCAAGGAGAAACAAAAATCATACAAGCTCAAACATAAATTGCAACAGCTTCAAAAGAAAATAGTGGCAAGCAAAACACTTGCTGAGGTCAAGGAAAATGTCTGGATGGATATCACCAAATCCATAAATGAAATATGGCCTATGGTACAAATCGTGTTTGAGCAGAACGAACTAGTGCAAAGAAGCAAGCAGGCGATTGAAAAGATAAGAGGAGAATTGGGAGAGATGCCCGCAGAAGCCACTGAGATCATTAAATTCCTGAATTCAAAAACCAGAGAAGAGTTAGAGGAGTTGAGAATTGAAGATAGGACATAAACCATCCTCGAGGTCAAGAGGGTCCTGACTAAGAGAGGATTGATGATACAACTGGAGGAAAAGGTCCAGGCTATGGACATAGGAGTGCAAAGATTTTTCAGCAAAATTGAAGCTCTGCAGAAGAAAGGCCTCCCTAGCTTAAGGGTCATAAATGACAATTTAATGACACTTTCTGATTATAAAAAGAAGCTAGCCACTATGGCTAAAGATAGTTCGAAGTTCTCGGGAATACAGGGCAGTATCACAGGCAAGGCATTTTTAGAAGCTTTCCAATATGATATCAGCATACAGCACGAGATCCAGTACATTTTTATCATCAAGCCAACTTTTTCCAAGTATACAGAGATGGATGAAGTCTACCGAAGATTTCTTAAAGTCAGCGTCCCCAGTAACCTTCGATGGGAAGAGTTATGCAATCTGATCGAGTAAGAGATGAGGTGTCCAAGCCTAGTCATCTATCCAGTCAGATGAGGTCATGCAGAAGCCTCACCAATGGTTTACCCCAGAAATCAGCATGAAGTTTCAACACATCATCAAACAGTTCCTAAATTTTTGTATCTTGTTGAGTTAGTTAGCTAAATTTAGATTTCCATGTCCTGATCTTTAATGACAGGGTCGTATGTAATTTTTGATTATAAATACTTCAAACTGTGAAGTACATAGGGCTGATCTTTACACCCTGTAAGCTAGAAAGACTGTAATTTTTGTCAATAGATCTTCCAGTAATACAAAGGGACGTTTCACAGGATTCTCGCGTGTTGTTCATTGGTGATGTTATTCTTTTCTATGTTAAATGTTTTTCTCTCTCAATTGTCATATTATTTTCTAATCTAATCTTTTAAAGTAGCGCATGTTGCAGGATTTATCTTTGTATACCCTGTTTCCGGCTTTGAAAGATATTAATGTTTATCTTTCTAATATTACAGTGAATAAATTCTTAAATGCTTATTTACTTTAATTGATATTCTCATCTTTTCTTCTTTTCATCATTTTATTGCTAAAAGAATCCAATGAATGCATTATCTTTCCCTGTGAAAAGAATCTTTTAGTTTCTATTTAGATTTTTATCTTTATAATATAGACCCCATAGCCCAATGGAAGTGTAAACTCTTTTCAACCAACTTAACAAAAACAACAACAAACCTTTTCAATCTTATTTTATTTAACTAGCCTAATATCTTAAAGTTAAAACATAGCTAAATCATATAGAGAGATCCCTCTCTGAAGCTGGTAGGGCTAGATTCCAGTTTCGAAGTGGTTGGATAAAGTTACCTCTTGTAAATTTCTTCTACTCTGGCAACCTCTTGGGAATTTACAGAGCGTTAACATAGTGGCAACTTTATTGGGGAACTAAACAAACATTCAACCCCACATTTTCTTTTTCCCTAGAAGAAAATTCTGTTAAAAAAAATTATAAATCTGAGAAAGAAATAATGTTCAGAGGTTGTTAAATGCTTGTACATAGTAATTTCAGATTCATAAAAAATAAAAATATATAAAAATTAAAAAATATGTCTCCTAAAAGAGCTTATACTCGATCCCACCCAAACCCGGAACCTGTGATAGCAATTGATAATCCAGAATAGTTACTCAGAAAGAAGACCATTGCAGAAGGTTCAGGGAGTCACAGTCCCCTTCACGGGTTCCCTTCTCTTCCAGAGGAACTTGTTTCCCTTCAATATCTCGACTTCGACACAATATTTGAACAAAGCCTGTTTAAAACGAAATCTGATAGCTTTGTGACTGAAACCATTTCAAATCCAGCCATCCTGCAACCCCAGACCCCTTAAGTACTATCTCCCACTGTAAAACCTCAAACCTCTCACTCTGTGCCAGCTAGTCCCTCATCCTCCTCATTTCCTACCATTGCCCCACCTATCATCCAGGTTACTATCCCACCTCCTCCACCTATCATGGTAGCCAGATATGCTCCCTTGGTGTTGGTTGCAACTTTACAGGACATGCCCCAGGACTATCAAACGAGAATCCCACAGTTCGATGGTATAGGGCCCTTAAACGCACAACAACACGTTGATAAAATGAATGACTATTTTGATTTGTAGGAAGTGGATGAAGAAAACGTTCAAATGAGACTTTTTGCGCAGAGTCTGACTGGGGACATTAAGAAGTGGTACAAAGGCTTACGTGATGCTTCAGTGGTCGACCTTACAGCGTTTCAAAGAATTTTTCTGGACAGATGGGAGGTAAAGAAAAATCCTCTCGAGATCTTGTCAGAATACAAAAACATCAAAAGGAATCAAGGGGAGACAGTACAAGACTATTGCACCCGCTTCAACAATCTGTACAATGTGATTCCAGCTAACATTAAACCCCCACAAGGTTTGGCACTGATAAAATTCCCTGACGGTTTCGACGCTGATGTGTCATATCAATTAAGGGAAAGAAACTCCACCACCCTGGAGAACATGTAGAAAAGTGAGATAAGTGTAGAGGCCAACCTTTTGGCTAAGAGGGCACAACAGAGGATGGAAAGAAGAGTCATGATTAAAGAGGAACCTTCCACATCTTCTTCTGATGCCAAACTAGATTCCTTAGCTAGAGCAGTGGAGAGGATGATGGAGAGACTTACTGTAACCAAAAGAAATCTTCCTAGAGAAAACCAACCTGCTCCACAAATTCAGAATCCTAACTTCAAAAGAAATCCTCCTCAAATCTGGCAGAGAGATCCTAGGGATCAAAGAGAACAGAGGGGTCCTAATCAACAGATCAGACCACCCCTACAGAAAAATTATGCCGATGAAGGTGAGGAGGTAATTGAATAATTCGAACACACACACATAAACCTCATGGGCATTCACGATAACGAGACCATTTTCCTTACTCAAGAAGAGAAAGAACTTTTCCTTGTTTCTCAAACAAAGGTGAGTGAGGAAGCCAAAGAGACTGAGCAGTAGGCATTTGAAAATGCCATTCTGGAGGTACACAGGTAGTACAATCTGTGAAGTAAAAAGACAGATGAAAATTCCCCAAAAAAGGTAACCGAAATGAAGAAAACAGTTGAAACCAAGAAAGCCCCTGAGCCTTCTACTAAGAAGATCCCTGAGAAAGGTAATCTTGAAGCTCCAGCAAAAAGAAACCCTACCATTTTACAAAGATCAACGCAAACTGAGGTTTCATCAACCAACCAACCAAGTGCTTCTGCCCAAAAGACTATGGTGGACAAATCAGAATTGTTGAGCCAAAGAAAAGCATCTACCCCTTTCAGCCTCGAAGGGGAATTAGCCAAAGTGAAAATTCCCATTCCCCTTTCTCATTTGATGAGTAAGAATACTTACCGATCGTAGGTGATCAAAGAACTGAGCATTGAACCTGATATAGGCACGAAGGCCTTAACCATTGGATTGGTGAATCATTCAGACATGGTAAATCTTACCGATGATCAACCAGAACTCTTGTTTGGCCCTAAAGTTGATGGTCAGACTGACACTGGTGTTGTCGCTCCTTTTTACATCAGCCTTAATATACACAACCTGATTCTGCACAATGTTATGTTAGATTCGGGTGCTTCTCGTAACCTAATGCCTAAAGCAGTGATGGAAAAACTGGGACTTGAGGTCACCAGACCTTACAAGGATTTACACTCTTTTGACTTCAGCAAAGTTAGATGTATCAGGTTGATCAAGGACTTATGTATCACCCTAGTTCAAATTCCATCAAAAGAATGGTTATTGATGTTGTGGTCATGGACATTCCCCCGAAATATGGTATGTTGATGTCCAGGTCTTGGGGGGGCAAGTTGAAAGGCATGTTGCAGTTGGATATGTCATATGCCACCATCCCAGTATTCAGACAACAGATAATACTGTATAGAGAGACGCTGATGAAATATATGGTCAACAGCCAGGAAAAACCACATAACTATCCTCTGTACTCTGCATATTCTGATCTAGATTCCTTCATCTTATATAACGACGGTGATATGGGAGAAAAAATCGCTCAGCTGGAAGAAGATACATTTGACCCGAACGAAGGCTAAGAAATCACGGAGGCAAAAGGGAAGAAACTCGTAATAAGTGAAGAATTTCCAGTAGATTTCTGGAGCATGGACTTCGATGGAGCTGTAAGCAAAGAAGGAGCTAGAGCATGAGTTTGGTTGGACAATCACAAATCTAGGTATTCGAAAAACCATTCTTACACACTGAATTTTCAATGCACTAACAACATAGCTGAGTACGAAGCTTTGATGCTCGGTCTGAAACTACTAAAGAAGGTTGGTGCCAAACAAATCATGGTAAGAGGCAATTCTAAATTAATTATCAAACAAATTAAAGGTGAGTATGCAACAAAACATCCCAGGCTTAGAGCTTATAGAATTTTTGTTTTGGATGCCCTTAAATGTTTCACTGAAGTTGATTTGCAGGTGATGCCCAGGGGACATAATATTTTAGCAGATGGGTTAGCTACGTCAGCAACTACATGCAAGATACCCTTTCATTCTACTCGCCCATACATGGTGGAGGTGAAATGCAGACCGACTGTCATGGACAACATCAAATACTAGCAGGTATTTGGGAACGATGACCAAATCAAAGATTTTCTACAATGTAAAAATGATTTTGAGTGTACAAACATAGACTTAGAAAATGATGATGAAAATGTGAATAAATCTAATTTTGGAAATGACAGTGTAAATAAAGTAGATTCAGAAGAGTTACGTGAAGATGAGATAGAATCTGATGTTTTTCATTTAAAGAGTAATGTTTTGCCTAGGGGTTTAGTTCCATTAGAAGACTTATTTGATTTCAATGATGTAGCTAAAAAACCTAAAATTGAAGCCAGTGGGAAAGAGGTTGAAAACGTTAACATAGGGACAGAAGAGAAACCCAGGATAGTAAAAATTTCTAAATCCTTACCTCCTGAGAAAAAACTCAAATACATTGACCTTTTCAAGGAATATGCGGACATGTTTGCTTGGGGATATGAAGATTTAAAATCTTATGACACGAGCATCATACAACATAGGATCCCGATAAAAGAAGATCAAAAACCTTTCAGACAGAAACTTAGGGGAATCAATCCCAAGTTACTTCCCCTGATAGAAAAAGAAATCAAAAAGATGTATGATGCTAAAATAATAGTTCCCTTACGATTTTCCAAATGGGTTTTAAATCTGGTCCCAACCCAAAAGAAATCTGGGGAAATCAGGCTTTGCATTGATTTCCGAAACCTGAACAAGGTTTCCCTAAAAGAAAACTACCCATTGCCAAAAATGGACCACATATTACAAAAGGTAGTTGCATCCAGCCGAATCTCTTTATTGGATGGCTTCTCAGGCTATAACCAGGTTCTCGTTCACCTAGATGACCAAGAGAAAATAGCCTTCACAACACCTTGGGGTACCTTCATGTACATGAAAATGCCTTTCGAGTTGATGAATGTTGGGGCCACTTTCCAAAGAGCGATGGACATTGCTTTTGTGGAAAAAATTGGCAAATTTATTGTCGTTTATCTGGACAACGTAACTGTTTATTCCCAATCCGATGACGAACACTTAAAACATCTCAGACAAGTGTTTGAAAAATGCAGGAAATTTGGGATTTCTCTGAATCCTAAGAAAATCCTTTTCGGATTAGAGGAGGGTAAATTGTTGGGGCACATAATCTCTAAGGATGGAATTAAGATAGATCCCAGCAGAATAGAAGCCATTCAAAAACTAGAACACCTAAGGAATATCAAAGAGTTACAGTCTTTCATTGGAAAAATAAACTTTCTGAGAAGATTCATACCTAACCTGGTTGAGCTTCTCAGGAACATCACCAAAATGTTAAAAAAGGACAAAAAAATAAAATGGGACTTTGAATCCAAGCAATCTTTTGAACAAGTTAAACATGCACTCACACAGGCTCTAGTCTTGATCAGTCCTGACTTCACCAAGGATTTTTGTCTTTTTTCTTTCGCTTCTGAACATACCATTGCAGCAGTATTACTACAGAAAAACAACAAAGGGTATGAACAGCCCATAGCCTTTTTCAGTAAAAAGTTAAGAGATTCTTCTTTGAATTATAAAATAATGGAGAAACAATATTTTTCCCTGGTAAAATCTATAAAGGATTTTAGAGTATATATTCCCCATTCCCACACCATTGCATATGTTCCAAACGTGGTAGTAAAAGACATTTTAACCCAGGACAATCCAGATGGCTGAAGAGGAAAATGGATTGCTATCATTCTGGAGTATGACATAGAGATTAAGCCTACTAAAATGATTAAAGGTCAAGGTCTGGAAAAGTTAATGGCTGAGTCTAATTTCCATGCTCTTGATATTAATTTCTTAGCTGCAGTAGATGAATAGGGAGAGTAGGCGACTCCAAGCATGAAAGAGGTATTTCTGAACTCTCCATGGTACGCAAACCTGATATTTGTTTTGCATAACTTACAAGCTCCCCCTGGTTTGACCAAAACTAAAGATAGGTTTTTGAAATTGAAAGCATTAAAATTTTTCATTATAGAAGGCAATCTATATTGGAAGGATCCTGGAGGTATTTTGTTAAATTGTCTGTTAAAGGATGAAGCTGACAAAGTATTGCAGGATTTTCATGCAGGAGACTGCGGTGGTCATCTGAGCTGGAAGACCACAGCTAATAAAATTGCAGAGCTAGGTTCTATTGGCATACACTATTTGTTAATGTGCATCAAAATGTGACTTCGTGTCATAAATGTCAGGTGTTCGAGGGCAAAAGGAAACTCCTTCCTTTACCCCTGAAACCAATCTCTGTTGAAGCTCCTTTCCAGCAATGGGGATTAGACTTTATCGGATAAACACATCCTCCCTCTTCGGGCTAGCACAGGTGGATTCTTACTTCTATGGACTATTTCACAAAATGGATCGAAGCTGTACCAAGTAGGCAAGCTACTGATTCTGTCATTATTAAATTTCTAGAAAATAATATATTGTCTCGTTTTGGTTGTCCTAGAAATATTATAATTGACAATGCAATTGTTTTTCGATCTAAGAAGCTCATAGATTTTTGCAACCAGTACCATATTGGTTTCGGGCATTCCACAGCCTATTACCCTCAGGGAAATGAACTAGCGGAGTCATCCAATAAAACCCTGGTGAGCATTATTAAGAAGACGTTGCAAGAAAACAAAAATTCATGGCATAACAAGCTAGTTTTCGCACTGTGGGCCGACAGAATGACCACCAAGAGGTCAATTGGTATGTCCCCATATCAGTTGGTCTATGGCACTGAAGCGGTTGTTCCTACCTCCTTAGGGGTTCCTTTCATGAAACTGCTGCAAGAGATGCAAGATGATCCGAACGACTCCCAAACAAGGATAAACCAGATGATCCATTTGCAATAGTCTAGAGAAGAAGTATACAACAAAACTCAGGTTGTCCAGGAGAGCATTAAAAAGATCTTCGACAAAAGAACTAAAGAAGATGACTTTGAGCTTGGTGACCTGATTCTGAGATGGGATGCCTGAAATGAAAATAAGGGGAAGCATGGAAAATTCGACAACCTATGGAAGGGACTTTACATAATTCATGCATTCAGAGGAAATAATGCCTTCCTACTCAACAAAAGCAATGGGACCAATATTCCAGGAGGACCTGTGAATGGCAGAATGCTGAAGCACTATTCACCTCCTCAGTAGGGACCTTTCGGTCACCCTTTTCCATTGTACAAATCATTTCATTCTGCTTACAAGTTTTGAGTGAATAAATTGAATCATATGGTTGAAGCCTGCGGAGAAGGCCCTAAGCCACTGAAAATTGTCATCAAATTTTAAAAATAAAACAAATCATACAACAAAGGAAACTATGGAGAAAGTTTTTCAAAACATCAAAAAACAGGATTCTTGGCACTTCACAAGGAGAGTACCATCCCCAGGTGGAGCTGTTGTTATAACCCTATAATTTATAGGATCAACTGGTGACTGAAATGTTATCACCTTAGTATCTTTGTTTGTCAAATGATTTTCCATTCTGCAAATAATTTGAGAAAAAGAAAAAGAAAAAGAAAAAGAAAAGAAAAAGAAAAAGAAAAGAAAAAGAAAAAGAAAAGAAAGAAAAAGAATAGAAGAGGGCATAAAAGAAATTCAATAGAGCCCCATGTAATAACAATGATTTGGTCCATACAGTTTAAGCATGGCCAAGTACTTTTAAATTGATGTTGATAGGAATAGTGAATAAGCTTGGCTAAACTGTTTAATCTTAGCCAAGTGATTTAGGTTAGCTAGTGAATAAATTTGACCAAACTGCCTAATCTTGGTCAAATAACCCCGGGATAGAGTAATTTCTTCGTCCAACAGTTTAATCTGGGCTAATTCTCATAGATAATTAGGTTAGAACATAGGGTAGTTTGCTTTATCCCAATAAAATAGGCATGATGATCGATGTTCAACCATATCTTTGAGGTTTAAAGGTTTGATGTCTAACCCCCATGGTGATGAAAATAGGGGAAATTTTGGGAAAACCCACGTGAGGCACTTATCCTAAGTTTCAGAGCAAATATGATTTTTCACTCACAGATTAAAAACAACGCACAGATGAACGAATGAGATGCTGGCACCCATATCTACGGTTAGCAAGTTTTTTCGGACCCCCTCGACCGTTCTACCGTTCTATCAATCTTGCAGTCCAAATCCCATGACTAGGGTTGACATAAATGACAACAACCAATGTTCCAACAATCTCCCCCTTTGTCATTGATGGCAACACTCATGCTCCCCCTATCATCATGATCCCAATTTCTCTCCCCCTTTGACATCAATGGGAAAGGTTAGGGCTGCTCCCCCTGAGTTTAATGGAAAAATGTAACTCTCTTCTTTGGGGTTGCTCCCCCTGAACATGTGGCACTCAATAATAATTCATCCTTATTTTTGGTCTTTG
>JZKD02S1673383.1:587403-599819 GCA_000966675.3 Picea glauca
GATTTTTCTTCTAGTGGGCCCCTTTTCCTCTATGTGGAAGGAATCCATCAGTTCAAACTCCCACTGCTTACCATGGTCTAACATACCCTGTCACCCCATGACATCATCTTCCACACTTTCCCCTAAAGATCACATCTCATTACTCTGTCAGTTATTTCATTCTGTCACAAGTCCCTTCACCATGCTCAAGTCCCAATCAACTCCCTCCACGTCACTCATTTGTATCTATCATTCATTGTCACCTGCCATCTCACGCACCAAATGACCCGTTGGCAATTTATTATAGGCTAACCTATCTATTATCCTGTTGAGCTGTCTCTCGTGCCCAACGAGTATCTGTTTTCTCAAAACTACCTTCACCCTTCATTCCCCCATCATTTACCCTGTCGCCGCACCAGAGAGTATTTTTCCCCGTTTTCTCTCCATTTCAGTCAGTTGTCCAAAGCCATAGTCGTCCCCACTAAATTTTTGTTTTACTTGCAGGTATTTTGACAGTGATGGTGCCAAAATTAAAGAAAGCAGAAGCTAAGGAAAATCCTTTCCTCCCGCCTCCTGTCGATCTCGACAGGATTCATTTGGCCGATAAAGATCATTTAATCACAGATACCAGATGCGCATTCGACTTCGCAGATTTATAGTCATGGCTAAAGGACATTTTCTTGGACCAGAGTGATGAAATTGGACTATGGGAATCAAAACTTCCCTTGTATCTTTTCCCCCAGGTTCACCATTTCCTCAAATTCGCCCTCAAATACCAGGCCCACTACATTCCTGACCAAAGAGCCATAGTATCTTCATTAGGAGAAAATCTATTTTTTATTACACCTGAAGCCATCGATCAGATGATGCAGATACCCAGAGTTGAATCCTCCTCCCCTTTCAATCTTGAAGTCATCACAGAACTATACCAGAGACTATCATTCCCCCAAAGAGCTCATATTTTCAATCTTTTTCTCCCATAGGCCGCTCAACTCCCCAAGAAAAATCCCCCGTATCCTTCCTCCTTGTTCTCAGTGAAGGGAAACCAGGTCATATCGTCACTATGTGCTCTGCTGGGGTATTTTTGATATCAATGGGTGGATGAACCCATATTGGGTTTTTTGTCCATTTTCTCTACCGATGAGAGACCCACCACTCAGTTCGACTACAATACTTTTCTGGCGGACAATATTCATGAACAATTCTCAAATTTTGCCAAAGAGGGCATGTTCTGGTATTCCTCAATACTGGCTTACATGTTCACTTTCTTTCAAGAAGACAAATTCTCCTTGTCAATGCAGAATATGGACAAAGATGGAAGGCCACAGGCAGTAACAACTTGGACTTCACTACTTAGGCAAAATTCTACAGAATTCAGTTTCAAACAGTTTATCGAGCAGTTTTACCATCCAATGGTGAGCATGCTCAGTGGTAGACCCGAACCAAGAATAAATGAGGATATTCAGAGGATCTTACACCTCTCAGATCTTGCTAAAACTGGCGATTGGTATCTTTACCAAAACCACACTGAGATCAGAGTTTATGGATGTGATTTGGCTCCATATAGACTGCCCAAGTACTTACCCGTGAGGATACTTTCTCTAGAATACATAAGGAAAATGATTAACTCAAATGACATACATTTCGTGTCTCTGAAAAAGAAGCAACGACTTAGAATCAAAGGGCAAATAGGATCTTTCATCTGCAATAGCCGAGGCACTGGAGAGGAAGCAGACAGATTTCTAAAAGAAATGAAGTTCCAAGTCAGTTTCATATGGCACTATGACCCATGCGAGATAATTTCAGAGATGAGGATTAAAAATAAAAACATTCCATATGTTCATACACCCAAGCTTGAGATAGAAAAATTCGTGAATCAAACAGAATCGGAGTTGAACACTTTGGTTGAAATAGAACATCAAGACCCTTCAGTAACTGTCTCACAGATGACTACACCACATGTTCTCAAGGAGAAAAGACACAGGAAGGATGCCTCACCTTCCATCACAGAAGTCTCGGCTGAAGATTTCCAATTACACACCAAAAGGCCAAAAGTCAGTCATACACATGACACGGCTGGTGAAAAGGGAATCCAATCCACTGAAACTATGAAGGATGATCGGTCACTTCTTGGCACAAGTAGAAAACAGATCATGTCTACAGTTTTTTCCAAGAAACCCACGAATACTCCACCAGTCGACTAGCCGAGAAAAATAGAACCAAAATTGAGTGTTTTTGAGAAGTGTGATATGGTCAAAAAGAAAAATCAGATGCTGACCAGTAGTACTTATGCTCAGTTCTGGAAGAAAACATCAACTGCACAACACAGACTATTGTCTGCATTCGATACTAAGAAGGGTAGAATGCACATGGCATTTATACAAGCACAGGTGCCAGATCCGAAAGTAATCACCGGTTACAAAAGGGCAACATTCAAATTTCAGACTAAAGATGTGCATCCTGCTGATCAAATGGATCTGCACAGGAAAACTGGAGAAATGGTTTTCTCCACATTGGCAAATGCCTCTACTATTTCCTCTAAGTTACAGGTATCTCTGAGCAATGTTCAGACACAGCTGAAATTAGAAAAGATATCATCCTTTGCAAAGGATAACATAATTAAGACGTTGCAAGAACCGGTGCTTAAGATTGGGTATGATCCCTCGAATGTGAAAGCAGTCAAGGAGATGCTTAAAAATAAAAATGTCGATATAGCATCTCCGAGAAAACAGTTGGAACTGCCACCAACAGAAGATTCACAGGCAAAGGAGATAGCTAAGACAGAAGGGGAAAAGGATGAGATGCTCAAGCTGATCATGGAGAAGAATGCACAGTTGAAGGATATGGAAGTAGAATTGGAAAAAATATTGAAAGAGAAGGAACAATCAAAGCCCAAGGAGGTCATTCCATTGAGTGCAGTTCAACTCACAGGAGTAAGCACAACATCTGCAGCAAAAATTCCCTTAGCAACTCTACTAACAGCTCTGGAGAAGACAATAGAACTGGTAAAATCCATGGAAGAGATGAATTTGCAAGAGTCAGAGATTAGCATACTTAAAAAGGAGGTTGAGAACCTTCAGGAACTCAAGTCTTCTTACCAAGATAGCTACTCCAAGGAGAAACAAACATCAGACAAGCTCAAACAGAAATTGCAACAGCTTCAAAAGAAAACAGTGGCAAGAAAAACACTTGCTGAGGTCAAGGAAAATGTTTGGATGGATATCACCAGATCCATAAATGAAATATGGCCTATGGTACAAATCATGTTTGAGAAGAACGAACTGGTGTAAAGAAGCAAGTAGGCAATTGAAAATATAAGAGGAGAATTGGGAGAGATGCCCATAGAATCCATTGAGATCATTAAATTTCTGAATTCAAAAACCAGAGAAGAGTTAGAGGAGTTGAGAATTGAAGATAGGACAAAAACCATCCTCGAGGTCAAGAGGGTCCTGACCAAGAGAGGATTGATGATACAACTGGAGGAAAAGGTCCAGGCTATGGACATAGGAGTGCAAATATTTTTCAGCAAAATTGAAGCTCTGCAGAAGAAAGGCCTCCCTGGCTTAAGGGTCATAAATGACAAGTTAATGACACTTTCTGATTATAAAAAGAAGCTAGCCACTATGGCTAAAAATAGTTTGAAGTTCTCGGGAATACAGGGCAGTATCACAGGCAAGGCATTTTTAGAAGCTTTCCAGTCAGATATCAACATACAGCACGAGATCCAGTACATTTTTATCATCAAGCCAACTTTTTCCAAGTATACAGAGATGGATGAAATATACCGAAGATTGCTCAAAGTCCCTAGTAACCTTCGATGGGAAGAGTTATGCAATCTGATCGAGTAAGAGCTGAGGTGTCCAAGCCTAGTCATCTATCCAGTCAGATGAGGTCGTACAGAAGCCTCACCAATGGTTTACCCCAGAAATCAGCATGAAGTTTCAACACATCATCATACAGTTCCTAAATTTTTGTATCTTGTTGAGTTAGTTAGCTAAATTTAGATTTCCATGTCCTGATATTTAATGACAAGGTCATATGTAATTTTTTATTATAAATACTTCGAACTTTGAAGTACAGAGGGTTGATCTTTACACCCTGTAAGCTAGAAAGACTGTAATTTTTGTCAATAGATATTCCAGTAATACAAAGGGACGTTTCACAGGATTCTCACGTGTTGTTCATTGGTGATGTTATTCTTTTCTATGTTAAATGTTTTTCTCTCTCAATTGTCATATCGTTTTCTAATCTAATATTTTAAAGTAGCGCATGTTGCAGGATTTATCTTTGTATACCTTGTTTTCGGCTTTGAAAGATCTTAATGTTTATCTTTCTAATATTACAGTGAAGAAATTCTTAAATGCTTCTTTACTTTAATTGATATTCTCATCTTTTCTTCTTTTCATCACTTTATTGCTAAAAGAATCCAATGAATGCATTATCTTGCCCTGTGAAAATAATCTTTTAGTGTTTGTTTAGATTTCTATCTTTATAATACAGACCCCATAGCCCAATGAAAGCGTAAACTCTTTTCAGCCAACTTAAAAAAAACAACAAAAAACCTTTTCAATCTTATTTTATTTAACTAGCCTAATATCTTAAAGTTAAAACATAGCTAAATCATATAGAGAGATCCCTCTTTGAAGCTAGTAGGGCTAGATTCCAGTTTCGAAGTGGTTGGATAAAGTTACCTCTTGTAAATTTCTTCTACTCTGACAATATCTGGGAATTTACAGAGCATTAACATAGTGGCGACCGTATTGGGGAACTGAACAAACATTCAACCCCATGTTTTCTTTTTCCCTAAAAGAAAATTCTGTTAAAAAAAATTATAAATCTGAGAAAGAAATAATGTTCAGAGGTTGTTAAATGCTTGTACATAGTAATTTCAGATTCATAAAAAATAAAAATATATAAAAATTAAAAAATATGTCTCCCAAAAGAGCTTATACTCGATCCCACCCAAACTCAGAACCTGTGATAGCAACTGATAATCCAGAACAGTTACTCATAAAGAAGACCATTGCAGAAGGTTCAAGGAGTCATAGTCCCCTTCACAGGTTCCCTTCTCTTCCAGAGGAACTTGTTTCCCTTCAAGATCTCGACTTCGACACAATCTTTGAACAAAGCATGTTTAGAACGAAATCTGATAGCTTTGTGACTGAAACCATTTTAGATCCAACCATCCTGCAACCCCAGACCCCTGAAGTACTATCTCCCACTGTAAAACCTCAAACCTCTCACTCTATGCTAGCTAGTCCCTCATCCTCCTCATTTCCTACCACGGCCCCACTTATCATCCAGGTTATTATCCCACCTCCTCCACCTATCATGGTAGCCAGATATGCTCCCTTGGTGTTGGTTGCACCTTTACAAGACATGCCCCAGGACTATCAAACGAGACTTCCACAGTTTGATGGTACAGGGCCCTTGAACGCACAACAACACGTTGATAAAATGAATGACTATTTTGATTTGCAGGAAGTGGATGAAGCAAACATTCAAATGAGACTTTTTGAACATAGTTTGACTGGGGACATTAAGAAATGGTACAAAGGCTTACGTGCTACTTCAGTGGTCGACCTTACAACGTTTCAAATAAGTTTTTTGGACAGATGGGAGGTAAAGAAAAATCCTCTCGAGATCTTGTCAGAATATGAAAACATCAAAAGGAATCAACGGGAGATAGTACAAGACTACTGCACCCGCTTCAACAATCTGTACAATGTGATTCTAGCTAACATTAAACCCCCACAAGGTTTGGCACTGATAAAATTCCCTGATGGTTTCGACGCTGATATGTCATATCAATTAAGGGAAAGAAACTTTACCACCCTGGAGGACATGCAGAAAAGTGCGATAAGTGTAGAGGCCAACCTTTTGGCTAAAAGGGCACGACAGAGGATGGAAAGGAGAGTCACGATTAAAGAGGAACCTTCCACATATTCTTCTGATGCCAAACTAGATTCCTTAGCTAGAGAAGCGGAGAGGATGATGGAGAGACTTACTGTAACCGAAATAAATCTTCCTAGAGAAAACCAACCTGTTCCACAAATTCTGAATCCTAACTTCAGAAGAAATCCTCCTCAAATATGGCAGAGAGATCCTAGGGATCAAAGAGAACAGAGGGGTCCTGATCAACAGATCAGACCACCCCTACAGAAAAATTATGCTGATGAAGGTGAGGAGGTAATTGAAGAATTAGAAGACACACACATAAACCTCATGGGCATTCACGATAACGAGACCATTTTCCTTACTCAATAAGAGAGATAAATTTTCCTTCTTTCTCAAAAAAAGGTGAGTGAGGAAGTCGAACAGACCGAGCAACAGGCATTTGAAAATTCCATTTTGGAGGTACACAGGCAGTACAATCTGTGAAGTAAAAAGACAGATGAAAATTTCCCAAAAAAGGTAACCGAAACGAAGAAAACAGTCGAAACCAAGAAATCCCCTGAGCCTTCTACTAAGAAGATCCCTGAGAAAGGTAATGTTGAAGCTCCAGCAAAAAGAAACCCTACCATTTTACAAAGATCAAATCAAACTGAGGTTTCATCAACCAACCGACCAAGTAGTTCTGCCCATAATACTATGGTGGACAAATCATAATTGTTGAGCCAAAGCAGAGCATCTACCCCTTTCAGCCTCGAAGGGGAATTAGCCAAAGTGAAAATTCCCATTCCCCTTTCTGAGTTAATGAGTAAGAACACTTACTGATCGAAGGTGATCAAAGAGCTAAGCATTGAACCTGATATAGGCATGAAGGCCTTAACCATTGGATCGGTAAATCATTCGGACACAGTAAATCTTACCGATGATCAACCTAAACTCCTATTTGGCCCTAAATTTGATGGTCAGACTGACACTGGTGTTGTTTCTCCTTTTTACATCAGCCTTAATATACATGACTTGATTCTGCACAATGCTATGTTAGATTTGGGTGCTTCTCATAACCTGATGCCTAAAGCAGTGATGGAAAAATTGGGACTTGAGGTCACCAGACCTTACAAGGATTTACACTCTTTTGACTTCAGCAAAGTCAGATGTATCAGGTTGATCAAGGACTTATGTATCACCCTAGTTCAAATTCTAGCAAAAGCATGGTTATGGATGTTGTGGTCACGGACATTCCCCCGAAATATGGTATGTTGATGTCCAGGTCTTGGGGGGGTAAGTTGAAAGGCATGTTGCAGTTGGATATGTCATATGCCACCATCCCAGTATTTGGACAACAGAGAAGAGTGTACAGAGAGACGATGATGAAATATATGGTCAGCAGCCAGGAAAAACCACATAACTATCCTCTGTACTCTGCACATTCTGATCTAGATTCCTTCATCCTATATAACGATGGTGATACGGGAGAAAAAATCGCTCAGCTGGAAGAAGATACATTTGACCCGAACGAATGCCAAATAATCACGGAGGCAAAAGGGAAGAAACTCATAATAAGTGAAGAATTGCCAGCAGATTTCTGGAGCATGGACTTCGATGGAGCTGTAAGCAAAGAAGGAGCTGGAGCATGAGTTTGGTTGCACAATCACAAATCCAAGTATTCGGAAAACCATTCTTACAAACTGAATTTTCAATGCACTAACAACATAACTGAGTATGAAGCTTTGATGCTCGGTCTAAAACTACTAAAGAAGGTTGGTGCCAAACAAATCATGGTAAGAGGCGATTTTGAATTAATTATCAAACAAATTAAAGGTGAGTATGCAACAAAACATCCCAGGCTTAGAGCTTATAGAATTTTTTTTTTGGATGCCCTTAAATGTTTCATTGAAGTTGATTTGCAGGTGATGCCTAGGGGACAAAATATTTTAGCAGATGGGTTAGCTACATCAGCAACTACATGCAATATACCCTTTCGTTCCACTCGCCCATACATGGTGGAGGTGAAATGCAGATTGACTGTTATGGACAACATCAGATACTGGCAGGTATTTGGGAATGATGACCAAATCAAATATTTTCTACAATGTAAAAATGATTTCGAGTGTACAAACATAGACTTAGAAAATGATGATGAAAATGTGAATAAATCTAATTTTGGAAATGACAGTGTAAATAAAGTAGATTCAGAAGAGTTAGGTGAAGATGAGATAGAATCTGATGTTTTTCATTTAAAGAGTAATGTTTTGCCTAGGGTTTTAGTTCCATTAGAATACTTATTTGATTTCAATGATGTAGCTAAAAAACCTAAAATTGAAGCCAGTGGGAAAGAGGTTGAAAACGTTAACATAGGGACAGAAGAGAAACCCAGGATAGTAAAACTTTATAAATCCTTACCTCCTGAGAAAAAACTCAAATACATTGACCTTTTCAAGGAATATGTGGACGTGTTTTCTTGGGGATATGAAGATTTAAAATCTTATGACACGAGCATCATACAACATAGGATCCCGATAAAACAAGACCAAAAACCTTTCAGACAGAAACTTAGGAGAATCAATCCCAAGTTACTTCCCCTGATAGAAAAAGAAATCAAAAAGATGTATGATGCTAAAATCATAGTTCCCTTACGATTTTCCAAATGGGTTTCAAATCTGGTCCCAACCCGAAAGAAATCTGGGGAAATCAGGCTTTGCATTGATTTTCGAAACCTGAACAAGGTTTCCCTAAAAGACAACTACCCATTGCCAAAAATGGACCACATATTACAAAAGTTAGTTGCATCCATCCGAATCTCTTTATTGGATGGTTTCTCAGGCTATAACCAGG
Organism: Picea glauca; assembly: GCA_000966675.3. Taxonomy (NCBI): domain Eukaryota; kingdom Viridiplantae; phylum Streptophyta; class Pinopsida; order Pinales; family Pinaceae; genus Picea; species Picea glauca. Next base: position 596,107 of record JZKD02S1673383.1, read on the forward strand.
TTCTCGTTCACCTAGATGACCAAGAGAAAACAACCTTCACAACACCTTGGGGTACCTTCATGTACATGAAAATGCCTTTTGGGTTGATGAATGTTGGGGCCAGTTTCCAAAGAGCGATGGACATCTCTTTTGTGGAAGAAATTGGCAAATTTATTGTCATTTATCTGGACAACGTAACTGTTTATTCCCAATCCGATGACGAGCACTTAAGACATCTCAGACGAGTGTTTGAGAAATGCAAGAAATTTGGGATTTCTCTGAATCCTAAGAAAATCCTTTTCGGATTAGAGGAGGGTAAATTGTTGGGGCACATAATATCTAAGGATGGAATTAAGATATATTTCAGTAGAATAGAATCCATTCAAAAACTGGAACACCCAAGGAATATCAAAGAGTTACAGTCTTCCATTGGAAAAATAAACTTTCCAAGAAGATTCATACCTAACCTGGCTGAGCTTCTCAGGAACATCACCAACATGTTAAAAAAGGACAAAAAAATAAAATGGGACTATGAATCCAAGCAGTCTTTTGAACAAGTTAAACATGCACTCACACATGCTCCAGTCTTGATCAGTCTCGACTTCACCAAGGATTTTTGCCTTTTTTCTTTCGCTTCTAAACATACCATTGCAGCAGTATTACTACATAAAAACAACAAAGGGTATGAATAGCCCATAGCCTTTTTCAGTAAAACGTTAAGAGATGCTTCTTTGAATTATAAAATAATGGAGAAACAAGCTTTTTCCCTAGTAAAATCTATAAAGGATTTTAGAGTATATATTCCCCATTCCCACACCATCGCATACGTTCCAAACGTGGTAGTAAAAGACATTTTAACCCAGGACAATCTAGATGGCCGAAGAGGAAAATGGATTTCTATCATTCTGGAGTATGACATAGAGATTAAGCCTACTAATATGATTAAAGGTCAAGGTCTGGAAAAGTTAATGGCTGAGTCTAATTTCCATGCTCTTGATATTAATTTCTTAGTTGTAGTAGATGAACAGAGAGAGAAGGTGACTCCAAGCATGAAAGAGGTATTTCTGAACTCTCCATGGTACGCAAACCTAATATTTGTTTTGAATAACTTACAAGCTCCCCCTGGTTTGAACAAAACTAAAGATAGGTTTTTGAAATTGAAAGCATTAGAATTTTTCATTCTAGAAGGAAATCTATATTGGAAGGATCCTGGAGGTATTTTGTTAAACTGTCTGTTAAAGGATGAAGCTGGCAAAGTATTACAGTATTTTCATGCAGGAGACTACGACTATCATCTGAGTTGGAAGACCACAGCTAATAAAATTATCAGAGCTAGGTTCTATTGCCCTACACTATTTGTTGATGTGCATCAGAAGGTGACTTCGTGTCATAAATGTCAGGTGTTCGAGGGCAAAAGGAAACTCCTTCCTTTACCCCTGAATCCAATCTCTGTTGAAGCTCCTTTCCAGCAATGGAGATTAGACTTTATCGGATAAATACATCCTCCCTCTTCGGGCTAGAACAGGTGGATTCTTACTGCTATGGACTATTTCACAAAATGGATAGAAGTTGTACCAAGTAGGCAAGCTACTGATTCTGTCATTATTAAATTTCTAGAAAATAATATCTTGTCTCATTTTGGTTGTCCTAGAAATATTATAACTAACAATGCAATTGTTTTTCGATCTAAGAAGCTCATAGATTTTTGCAACCAGTACCATATCGGTTTGGGGAATTCCACATCCTATTACCCTCGGGGAAATGAACTAGCGGAGTCATCCAATAAAACCCTGGTGAACATTATTAAGAAGACGTTGCAAGAAAACAAAAATTCATGGCATAACAAGTTGGTTTTCGCACTGTGGGCCGACAAATTGACCACCAAGAGGTCAATTGGTATGTCCCCATATCAGTTGGTCTATGGCACTGAAGCGGTTTTTCCTACCTCCTTAGGGGTTCCTGTCATGAAACTGCTGCAAGAGATGCAAGCCGATCCGAACAACTCCCAAAGAAGGATAAACCAGATGATCCATTTGCAACAGTCTAGACAAGAAGTATACAAAAAAACTCAGGTTGTCCAGGAGAGAATTAAAAATATCTTCGACAAAAGAACTAAAGAAGATGACTTTGAGCTTGGTGACCTGGTTCTGAGATGGGATGCCTGAAATGAAGATAAGGGGAAGCATGGAAAATTCGACAACCTATGGAAGGGACCCTACATAATTCATGCATTCAGAGGAAATAATTCCTTCCTGCTCAACAACAGTAATGGGACCAATCTTCCAAGAGGACCTGTGAATGACAGAATGTTGAAGCACTATTCACCTCCTCAGTAGGGACCTTTCGGTCACCCCTTTCCATTGTACAAATCATTTCATTTTGCTTACAAGTTTTGAGTGAATAAATTGAATCAGATGGTTGAAGCCCATGGAGAAGGCCCTAAGCCACTGAAAATTGTCATCAAATTGTCAAAATAAAACAAATCATACAACAAAGGCAACTATGGAGAAAGTTTTTCAAAACATTAGAAAACAGGATTCTTGGCACTTTACAAGGAGAGTACAATCCCCAGGCGGAGACGCTGTTATAACCCTATAATTTATAGGATCAACCGGTGACTAAAATGTTATCACCTTAGTATCTTTGTTTGTCAAATGATTTTCCATTCTGCAAATAATTTGAGAAAAAGAAAAGAAAATAAAAAGAAAAATAAAAAGAAAAGAAAAAGAAAAAGAAAAGAAAGAAAAAGAATAAAAGAGGGCATAAAAGAAATTCAATAGAGCCCCATGCAATAACAATGATTTGGTCCATACAGTTTAAGCATGGCCAAGTACTTTTAAATTGATGTTTATAGGAATAATGAATAAGCTTGGCTAAACTGTTTAATCTTAGCCAAGTGATTTAGGTTAGCTAGTGAATAAATTTGACCAAACTGCCTAATATTGGTCAAATAACCCCAGGATAGAGTAATTTCTTAGTCCAACAGTTTAATCTGGGCTAATTCTCACAGGTAATTAGGTTAGAACATAGGGTAGTTTTCTTTATCCCAAAAAAACAGGCATGATGATCGATGTTGAACCATATATTTGAGGTTTAAAGGTTTGATGTCTAACCCCCATGGTGATGAAAACAGGGAAAATTTTGGGAAAACCCACGTGAGGCACTTATCCTAAGTTTAAGAGAAAATATGATTTTGCGCTCACAGATTAAAAATAACGCACAGATGAACAGATGAGATGCTGGCACCAAAATCTACGGTTGACAGGTTTTTTTGGACCACCCCCCCCCGACCGTTCTACCGTTCTATCAATCTTGCAGTCCAAATCCCATGACTAGGGTTGACATCAATGACAACAACCAATCTTCCAACAATCTTCCCCTTTGTCATTTATAGAAACACTCATGCTCCCCCTATCATCATGATCCCAATTTCTCTACCCCTTTGACATCAATGGCAAAGGTTAAGGTTGCTCCCCCTGAGTTTAATGGAAAAATGTAACTCTCTTCGTTGGGGCTACTCCCCCTGAACATGTGGCACTCAATAATACTTCATCTTTATTTTTGGTCTTTGGGACTTTTTCTTCCTTAGAATCCTTTTGTGTGGCTTTTGTCTTCTCTCTCTTCATGTCTAGGATGTATATGTTGTTCAGTCTTCTTGTTGCAGTTGCAACCAATCTTCTTGAGTTATTTTCTCTGATTTTACATTTTCGGGAATCAAACGTAAGAGTGTATCC
>JZKD02S1673383.1:637748-661296 GCA_000966675.3 Picea glauca
TATATATATATATATATTAGATTTGTATATAGTTTGCAGAAGTTGTTTTTCACTTAGATTAGTTTCTTTAGCTTAGTTTTCCTTTCATTTTCCTAGGACTTAGATCGGATAACGGAGCCACTAAAGCTGTCGGAGTGGATTATTCCAAACGTCTTGGGTTATTTAGACAACCCCGGACCGGATCCACCCCTCCAGTTGACGAGCGGTCTATTTCGCCCGTCAACAAATGGCGCTTGAAGGAGGGCCTGAAAATTATTAATGGCATGAGGCGGTCGTAAGACCCCTCCACCACCCAACCGCTCACCTATAGTGACAAGAAGTCACTCAAACGACAACATCGTCTGTCAAACAACAACCACATCAAACGATGATCTACGGATCACAGTTGAACCAGTAACCCCAAATCCTACAGGTGGTGACGTACAAGAGATTGTCCACCAATATCTCTTAAGAACCCATAGTGCCTTTGCCCGTTTAAAGAAACCAAATTGACCTTTGGACCAACCTTTAGACTTCTCTGATATCAGAGAACAACTTGGAGGCACTAACCTCACTTTAAACCCTTCAGATCCAACCCTCACTCCAGTTGTAGGAGGATCTGGAATACCACCCTCACCACCTCCATCATCCCCTTATTCTTATGGAGAAGACTCTTCAGATGAGGGCAGTTCCTCTTCTCAGCCTTCCACACCGCCCACATCAATGGCCAACCAGAACAATCCTTCTAGACCTTGGCTTGACCAAGATGTTGTAGTCGTACTCGGGCCTCAGCATCCCTTACCCAAACATCTGGAGAAGTGTCCCCCCAAGTTTGACCCTGACTCTAAACAGATCGCCGAATATCACATTAAAAAGTTTATGTTATCCATTAGACTCCGTAATGGCGAGCATGAAGACGTAGTCTGTAGATTGTTCCCCTACACTTTCAAGGGCAATGCCTCTACCTGGTACTTTGCCCAGCAACCCCATACGATCGTGTCATGGGAGAAGTTTGAATCCTGCTTTCTGGGAAATTTTGGAGACGATAAGTCCCCAGAAGTTCTAGTCATGGAGATTTATAGTTTAAGAATGAATCCCAAAGAGAAAATCAAAGACTTTAACCAAAGATTCTTAACACTAAAGAACTGAATCCCTACGGATTCGATGCCTGCTGAGAATCTTATCATAGCATACTATACTAAAGCCTTACATCAAAGTATATCCATTTGGGTAAAGCGATCTAAGAAAGCCACGTTGTTAGAGGCCTTCGAAGAGGCCAGTCAGATTGAGAAAGACATCCTTAGTTTAAAAGACACTACTAGCAATGAAACAGAGACTAGTTCATCTTCCAAAACGAAAATCGAAATCCTCCCTAGACCTGCTCAAAATAAAACACAACCTGAAAGCTCAGATTTAGAAAACTTAACAAAAGTCATTCAAAAACTATCAAATCAAGTTATAGATTTGAAAAGGACGGCCGAAGAAGCTTCTTCGAGCAAAGGGCCTTACAAACCCCCGTTTAGGAAGCCTTTTCCCACCAACCGACCTAATTCAAATACTGAGGGCATAAATCTAGAAAGCCTGCAATTCTCTCTTCAAACGATTCTAGAAGCCTAGGATAACTTGATGCCCCCTGAGATCCCTGAGGAAGTAGTTGAACAAGAGACAGTTGAAGAAGAAGAATCTTCTCCGAACATCTTTGGACACTTCTCGAATAGCATTTTTCAAGCTAATTTCGAGACAGTACATCCCTACAATACTAGGAGTAAGACAACAAATAAACCTTCTTTTGAAAACACTACGACTTTGCCCCAAAAATAGTCTAAACCAGCTGAGACTAAACAGAGTCATGTAAACCCAAATTTAGATTATGATTTAGTTGAAGATCTAAAAAAGTTAAGGGCTAACATTTCTGTTTATGAATTATTAAAATTTATGTTTCTGCTACAAAAGATGTTACAAAATATCGTAGAGAATAGCAAAAACGGTAATCCAAGTAGTAACAAGGTTGTTCAGAACAATCCAAAAGTTCCTCAGAAGGCTTTCACTAAGAACAATTCTGATCCTCACGAGAAGGGAGGCCTTCCTGTAAATAATGTAACAAATGTAGATAAATTAGCTTTAGAGGCTGCGAGTAAAAAGCCACAAGCTTCCACCATTAGTACTCACATAAATGTACCTCCATTTTTGTTAACTTTCGAAATCTTTAATAGGAACGTGCACAATTGTATGGTAGATTCAGGAGCGTCATCCAATGTAATGCCATGGTCTGTGTGTCAGAAGATTAATGTCGTAGTTGAACCATCCACCTTAAATATCATCCAACTTGATAGAACTAGTGTTAAAGTTATAGGCGAATTAAGAAATGTGCTTATAATATTATCGTCTAACCCCAAAGTTCATCAAGTGATTGATATTATTGTTGTGGATATTCCAGAAGTTTATGGTTTGTTTTTAAGCAGAGACTGGTCAGAACAACTACACGGCTATTTTGTGACAGATTGGTCTCACCTGTGGCTTCCCGAGAACGGCAAGCCCAACAAAATCAAGGTAAATCATGAACGCTACCTGAAGCTCATAGTCACAGATTTAAACGATCCCAATGAACCATTTACACCTTTTGCCGATTCACCCGAAATACAAGGGATGGATACCTTTTTCGACAATTTCATGGCCGAGACTTCCGCTATCATTAATCCAGAATAGCAATCTGAGATTGTAGCATATATGTAGCCAACAACTTCTACACAATGGTCTCATGCACCCGATAAAAATCAAATATGGTCTCTCTACTTTGACGGGTCAAAGTCCAAGGAAGGAGCTGGTGCGGGCTACGTTATTATTGATCCAACAGGTAACAAAACCCTGATTGCATGCAGGTTAGAATTTGAATGTACTAACAACACAGCAGAATATGAGGCTTTATTGCAAGGCCTCAGAAAAGCATTAGATATGGACATTCAAAATTTGACTTTCTTTGGCGATTCAGAAATCGTGGTTAGACATGTAAGAGATTCTATCCACTGTCTGTCTCCGCATCTTAAAATCTACCAATCTGAGGTATGGAATTTAATGAATAAGTTTTATGCTTTCAACATAAATTCTATTCCTAGATTAAATAATTCGGAAGTCGATTTATTAGCTAACGTAGCTTCGAAACTCTTTCCTGCAGAAGGCTTGTCCCCGAATGCGTTCTTCATCGAACTGTTGTTCAGGCCATCCATTCCCGACAACATCACGAATTGGAGAGTCTTCGACGACAATCAACAAATTATTAGTTTCATTCATTTGGAAGAAACTTTCCAAGGCGCGGTGATCGACGAATGCACTCATGATGACAATCTACGTGATTTCACGGTAATAACAGATCCGAGATCTCCTGAATCTTCATCGGACATGGTAAATTCTATCCCTAAATCTGTAGTTAGATTAGAAAAAATTTATGATCTTCAAGACAAATTCAAAAAATTGGTCAACTATAAAACAAATAGTTCCTCGTTATCGTATGAAAAAGTAATCTTGGGAACTAATGACAATCCACAGTGCATTAATTTAGGGGTGGGGTGTCTTGAACAAGAGAAAGCCGCGTTCATTAAATTGTTTAAGGAATTCAAAGATGTTTTTGCATGGACGTATGACGACCTAAAAACCTTTGACCCTAACATCATACAACACGTCATTCCTATGAAACCCCAAACCTTACCGTTTCAATAAAAGTTAAGAAAAATGCACCCTAAGCTCGAACCAACCGTCAAAAAAGAACTAAATAAACTCCTGAATGCTAAGATAATTTTTCCAGTTAGGCACACGCAATGGGTTTCTAACCTTGTCCCTGTCCGGAAGAAGAGTGGTGAAATCCAACTATGCGTCGATTTTCGAAACCTTAATCGAGCGTCTGATAAAGACAACTACCCTGTCCCACCCATGGAATAGATCCTTCAATAGGTATATGGTTCTGAAAGACTATCCTTATTGGATGGTTTTTTAGGGTACAACCAAGTCCCGATGTCTCCTCCAGACCAACTTAAAACTACCTTCGGCACTCCATGGGGCACCTACGCTTACAGAAAAATTCCCTGTGGACTCATTAATGTCGGTGCCACTTTCCATAGAGCGATGGACATCACTTTCCGAAGCTTAATCAATCAATCTGTCGTAGTTTACCTAGATGATGTTACTGTATTCTCGAAAAACAAAACTGATCATCTATCTCATTTGAGAGTTGTTCTACAGCGATGTCGTAAGTACGACATTTCCTTGAATCCTAAAAAATCTATCTTCGCAGTAGAACAAGGTAAACTCTTAGGATTTATTGTGTCAAGCAACGGGATGATTATCGACCCTAAAAGGACTCAAGTCATCTCGAAACTCCCCCCTCCCTCATCCAAAAAGTCTATGCAGTCTTTCTTAGGCCAGATAAACTTTGTCAGGAGATTCATCCCCAGTTTCTCTGAAATGGTGAGACCTTTACAGAATTTAATTAAGAAAGACGCACAATATCATTGGGGACCCTTAGAAAACCAAGATTTTAATTCAATAAAAAAGGACATAATAGACACTCCTCTCATGAGCCCCGACTTTTCGCAAGACTTCATGCTCTACACATTTGCTTCTGACCGCTCTTACACTGCTGTCCTAACTCAAAAGAATGTTGAAAACAACGAAGTCCCAATTGCCTTTATGAGCTCTGCTTTCAAAGGCACGAAACCTAATTACCCAGCAGTAGATCAACAAGCCTATGTTGTTTTTAAAGAATTCAAGAACTTCTGATCTTATCTTTTGAAATCTAGGACGAAAATTGTTGTCCCCTACCCAGTCGTCAGAAAACTGTTAGTACAGAAAGAACAAGGCGAAAAGAGGGTGAACTGGGTTACCTCCCTACAAGAGTATGACATATAAATCACCCCAGCACAAATATTGAGAGGCCAAGGGTTATGCAAGTTAGTCGCTGACTTAGTAGCAGGACAGCAAGAGGAAAACAATATGTCAAACCTAGGACAGCACAATCAAAATTCAATCTGTTGTGCACAAAACTCTGTCATTCCCTGGTATGACGATATAAAATTTTGTCTTGAACATGGGTCAGCCCCCCGTCACCTGGATCTCACTAAAAGAAGAGTGTTAAGATTAAAATCTGCCTCCTTTCAGTTGATTAATGGTATTCTATTTTGTCAAAATTTTGATGGAGTACTAATGCGTTGTCTTGAGAAAGATGAAGCAGAAAAGGTCTTACTAGAATTGCACGCAGGAGAAGCTGGTGGGCATTTTGGTGGGGATACCACTGCCCATAAATTTTTAAGAGCAGGTTATTACTAGCCTACACTTTTTAGAGATTCTCATGCCTTGTGTCGCAAGTGTATTATTTGTCAAAAAACATCCGGGCGGATACAGAAACCAACCTTTCCTTTGCAGTCTGTTTCAGTAGACTCCCCTTTTCAGCAGTGGGGTCTTGATATTATAGGTCCAATCAATCCGCCATCCTCACAGTAGCATAAGTTTATCATAACAGCCACAGATTACTTCACCGGGTGGTCTGAAGCTGCCCCCTTAAGAGCTGTAAATACCAGTCAGGTAATTGCCTTTTTAAATTCAAACATTATTACTCGTTTTGGTATCCCTGACTGTTTAGTATTCGATAATGCTTCTTATTTTTCGTCTCTCGAGATGAGTGATTTCGCTCTAGAAAAAAGAATTAAATTGAAATATTCTGCTAGCTACTACCCTCGGGGCAATGGATTGGCAGAATCAACTAATAAGAATCTGATTAAAATCATCAATAGAACGGTATCTGAAAATCACAAAAATTAGCATAATGCACTGTTAAATGCAATATGGGCTGATAGAGTAACACCAAAAACTGTTGTGGGTAACTCTCCCTTCTTTCTCGTCTATGGCAGAGAAGCAATTCTGCCACCACATATTCTTCTTCCCCCACTACAGCTATCACAGAAAATACAAGAAGAAGATTTCCCCCCTTTGGAGAATCAAATTAACGCTTTAATAAAACTAGAAGGGGTAAGGGCTCAAGAAAAAGGTAAGTTAGTCAGCATCAACTAGTGGTCAAAAGCTGGTTTGATTCCAACTCTGCCTTTGACAGGAACTTTGAAGTAGGTGACCTTGTCTTGAAATGGGACAGACCACATGAGAGAAAGGAAGAACACATGAAGTTTCAGAACTTATGGCTAGGACCGTTTTTAATTGCTGAGAAATTGGGTCCCAGGTCTTTCTGATTACAGAATCTAGAGGGACAGCCAAACACCTATCCGGTGAATAGCCAAGCTCTAAAAAGGTATTTCGCTTGATAACAACCCTGTGTATAATGTGTAAATATTTTTCTTTTGTTTGCTTTTCTTTTGTTGTTTTGGTTTTGATTTTTCCCTTACGCTTATCAGTTTTTGCTTTTGGAAATACACATACCTGCATTATGAACTATTCAGACAAAGAAAACAGAAAATTCTTTCTCCGAAATGACTGTTGAAAAGTTGTCTAAACATCAATTGTAATATACTTTTGAAATTTACAGCCATGTTGAGGAAAGCCTGTTGTTTGAAAGAAGTTTATTGATTTCAATCTGTAAGTGAAGCCTGTCACGATCATCCATTTTCTTCTTACGTTGTCCCTGTTCCTTAAGGGAATAACTCATAAGATGTCTCCCTGCTTTCGAAGGTCGGTTTTGTAAACAAACCATCTCTGAATCTTAATGAAGGACAGTTTAAAAAATTCTTTCAAGGTCTGTAAAAATATGTTTAAAATATCATAATTTTCAGCGTCACCCCGCTCAATTATATATCTTTAAAAAACAAACAAATCATTAAAGAGCTGTGGGAAGTGCTTATAAACCCACCGAGATACTGAATAGGTCTGCTGGCAGCGGGTAAATGCATGCATGACGCCAAGACAAATTCTCCAGGGTACTGAACAGGCACGATGGCAGCGAAGCAATGTCGGGTATATGAAAATTTGCAAATATGAAATCTCTTGACCTTGAAATGTCCTTTATTCTGATCTGGAACTTCTTGGCAGGATACAGATATCAGAGTGGGTTAAATGGCAACCCTGTCGAGGCTATGGACGCCTACTGGCAGTAGTGGCTCTGTCAACAGTATTGGAGATTTTATCTTTAATATCATGACTCGCTTGTCTTAAGACTGTTATCAGTTTTTATCTTTTAAGCACAGCTAGAATTTTTCGATTAATGATGATGTTTAAACAATTTTCTGGTTGTTTTTTAGTTAGAATTATTCTCATTATCCTAATCTGTATTTGTTCTTTTGGTAGAGATAATTGCTTCTACCAGTGTGTCACCATTGTTGGCAGCGATTTTGCAATTTTATCTTTTCCTTACAAGCTGCCTACACGAGGGTTTTGAACCCCCAATACTCGTCGCAATTCTTTAAAACAAGCGACACTATTATCTTTCACTTTCACACACCTGCCTTTCGTTTTCATTTTTCACGACTGCAAGCGTGAAAACCTTGATTTGGAGGTCATGTTGATAGCGTTAAAATCATCTTTGGATTATTACAGATCTTTTTGTTTATGTTGTCATGAATCTTTTACCTCCAACTCACTACTGATCATACATTTATCAAAACACCAAGCCTTTACTCACTTTGCATTTGACTTTTGTTAATATGGTTTCATTTTATAAGTTCGTGTTGCAATGATATTCTGGTGTCTTTGATTGAATCCTTGATACAATGGTGATATGATATTCTGGTGTCTTTGATTGAATCCTTGATACAATGGTTTCATAGAATGCATTAACTTTGTGATTAAAACCTTGGTGCAATGTTCAATATAGTGGTTTCTTTCATATCATACAAATGCTATTGTTGATTTGAATATTCAGATCAAGTTTTGGTTATGCGATTATGTGATAATCCATTTGATATTTGGTTTACAATGCTTTGATTGTGATTTGAATGAAACTATTACCAAGGCATCGTCAATTGTACATGCCAACATCATGGTTTTGCATGGTTTCAATCCACTCCACCACCCTCGCACGCATAAGCATTAACGTCTACCTTGCACCTCGGGCTACCTCTGTTTGTTTTGGGAAAACCTGGGAGAAGTTAGTCCTGTGTCTACCAAACAAACCCCCTCACCAACTACCCTGTTGACCGTGTGTTGTCTCCTATGGCTCATGTAGTGTGCATAGAACCTAATGGCATCCAAACGCTGTTGTTATTTGATAACACTCGTGAGGACCTGGAGAGTAATGGTTGGTTATTTTTCATTCAAAAATTCGAGGGTTTCAACCTCGCAGTCGCTCAACAATTTTCCCTCACATTTGATGGTTGCAGGGCCAAGGTTGGGGACATCCAACTCGAATTGAATGAAGAATTCCTCGGCTCAGCCATTGGTCTGCCATCCAAGGGGAAGAGATGGTTTAAGAATTCGAAGGTGGATGAAGTGCCATGGCCGCTCCTGTTTACCTCGAGGAAAATTATCAGTTGTGACAAAGGTATGCGAGTCACAGCCCTTAAGTCTAGGTGGCATGATTTATTGGCCATTATCAAGCAATTCATTATGTGCGAAGGTAGATACGGTTTATTTTTTCTTTACCATCTCCGGTTGCTTATGAATTTTATAGATTTCCCTTTGAATATGCCTCATTATCTCCTTCGTAGTCTGTATAAAATGGCTAAACGTTACAAGAGGGAGAAGGTCGATGACAGCCTCTTCCACCATTATTTGATTAAAATCGTCATAGTCCATCATTTGAGGTTGAGTGGGGACTGTTGGGAAGCTCTCTTGTTGAGGAATGGCTTTTCCACTACTGAAATTGGTCAAGTGGACAAAACTGTGGTCACCAAAACCCTTGTCGGGCCTATCGGGCCCCCTCGTACCCTCCTACCCATTGTTGAACCCTCGACCTACCCTAATGATGACCTACCCGACACCCTGCCTGACTCATGTTTAAAATACAGTGCTAATACTGTTAAGAGGCCTGGAAGAAAAAATGGCAAGGGTAATACCGATGTCAATAGAAAGGGTAAGAAGGCTACACGCTGGGTATCTAGGTGTGCTCGCAATAAACCCAAACAAAACACGGATCAGAAACCTATTGTTTTGAGTGAAGACTCAGATTCTAAAATCGAGCAATTTCTGACCAAGGAGTACCCATACTCACATGGCCTGTGTTTTGTCAAGCCCTATGACTACATATCCAACCTCCCACCGTGCCTTAAGGATGACCCCAACTTCCCTGGGATCAAGTTTGACAGTGGAACCCCTGGCAATTTAAAAGATTCATCACCTATAATGACATGACCCGATTAACCACAGTGAAATGAATGAAACTCATGGCTCGAACGATACTATACAGATGTCTCTCTGTTGCAATCCCGAATTAAGTCCTTGGAGGACCGAGTTGACTGTGTTAACCAAAGAAAATGATAGACTGCAAGATAACGATAAGAGGCAAAAGACCACAGGTTCTGTCGTGTTCAAAAATGTAGAGGCAGCCACTGCCATTTTTAATTCGAAAATAGCCTGACCGAATCGTATCCCTAAAGCCAAGGTATGATATTTCAACAATGATTTTAGAACGATTATGTTTGTTTTGAATTAGCATAAATGATTCTGTTGGTTTTGAATTAGTATAAACGATTTGGTTTTCTTTGAATTAGTAATAAAGGATTTGTTTGATAGATCGCATACATTTATGTTACCATTGGATTAATTTAATACGATTTTGTTTGTAAATATGACCAGCTACAGAATCGTGAGATTCTGTAGCTAGTCATAAAATTAGAATTTATGTTGATTTTTGCAATTGAACACTATCTAAAATCGTTTATTTTTGTGCACCTACACTTACACACAAATTTCAATGGGATTTGGATTGATAATGGCATTTTAGAACATGCTTTTTGTTACACAGTTTTGGGATTAGGCTGTTAGTCTTAGGTAGAAATAGGAATCTGGGAGATTGTTCCCATATTTTTTGCAAACAGTTTTTGATAATTTCCACAAGGAATGTTTCATCTTGTGGCCTTTATATACTTATTATTTTTTGTAAACAAACCATCACTGTTGGGAGAACAGAGACTATGGACTGATGATTATACAGACTCGAATGAAAGTGGATGTTTTGTAATAGCTTTAGCTTTCAATTTATTATACTTTTGTTCAAGTTTTTTGTGCATTTTAATTTGTAATCAAATTATTGACTACTTTAGATATCAAGATTTGTTACAGGTTGATGCGATAAGATTTAAAGTATTGTCCATATTTGATGTATCTCATATTATTTACAACAATTACCCTGTTTTAATTTAATGAACAGAAGGTTAATCTTCTTGGTTAAATAAACAGTTATGTACAAATCTTTGCAGAAGGATTTATCTTGATGTGATTATTTGTAAAATATAAAATTGTTGTTGCTATATGTCTTGTTTGTTCTGTCATTCGTATTCAAGAGCGTCGTTGATTCCTGTTTACGAGAAGCTTTTGGAAAATCTGGTGCGGGTTTCCCCCATCGAACAGCTAAATTGAATACTGTGCACGGGACAAATAGGAAAGCGTTACTACAGGTCAGTCTGTTAGTGCTATTTAATTAGTTTAGTTAATATATAAATTTCTTGTAATCTAAACACGTCTCACTGTTCATCTCTATAGTTCAAATTTACAGTTAGGATTTTTATGTTATTACTTAGCTTAGATAGTGGTCATTTTATTTCTGTATCATAAAAATTATAAAAATAAAAAATAATAGCTTCGTTGTCGTAAGACAATTTACATATGATTTTTGCAGATTTCGATCAAAATTTGTATATTGTAAATATTGTATATATAATCGGGAATTAATTGTATTGACAACTGAACATTTAATAAGTAGAATTATTTTTTTATATTAGTTAATAAACTGTATATATATTATATTTGTATATAGTTTGCAGAAGTTGTTTTTCACTTAGATTAGTTTCTTTAGCTTAGTTTTCCTTTCATTTTCCTAGGACTTAGATCATCTAATGGAGCCGCTAAACCCGTTGGAGTGGATTATTCCAAACGCCTTGGGTAATTTAGACAACCCCAGACCGGATCCACCCCTCCAGTTGACGAGCGGTCTATTTCGCCCATCAACACCCTTCAATATATTCTCTTGTTTTAGTCATTTTTTTCCTAAATTTAGTTTTCTATGGTGATGAATTGTGGAAATACATTCCAATTGGGTACTCAAATTGGTTGTACTTTTGAATCCCATTGACTAGATTTGTGGTCACTTGTTGGACATCAAAAAAATGATCTTATATCATCTTATCATATCTAAATTAAGTAGTAAATTTCCATGTCAATATAAAGAAACTTGGAAGGGTAGATAACAAAATGTTAGCAAGACAAGTATAGTCAACTTGCAAGGTAATTCTTGTACCAAGAACACATAGATATTCGAAGGAGTTATAAAACTAAAATACCCGCAATGCATTGTATCACTGTAATTTTGCTTCCAAACCCTAGGTACCAATAACTCTTTTGAAGGACATCTATATCTATTTCTACTTAGGGTACTTAAAACCTATGTACAATACTCCCTTGACAAGGTGATCTCACCATTTTCTATCCACTTTGATTTTCTTTCAGGAAAAGAATCAAAGTGGTGGGGGGATATTAGTGCCCTATTTTACATAGTTTGGGGTATGCATACATAGTCCATGTCAATTCAACAACATGTCAATGCGTTGGGGTGAGCCGCATTGTACATGATTATAACTAATTGGAACTGTAATATAATGAATTCATGTTATTATTTATTTGAATGAGATTGAGATTGTTAGGGTTGGTTCTTTCATGTTAGGATTGGCTATTGTAAGTTAGGATTTTATATGGAGGAAGATGAAATTATATTTTGAAACTCTCTAAGGATATTATAGAACATATAAAGAGATTGTATGACTTATATTGTGGATTGTATTGGAAATGAATGTGATGTGGATCTGCCTTTCATATTTTGATTGTCTCTTGTGTATGAATGCTTACATGCTTTATGGTTGAGTTATGTCATATTATGTTTTCTATAATCATGTACATTTTTTTATGTATTTCTGTCAGTGTCTCAGGAGACCTTATCCTTCATAAGGGAATTCAAAATTCCAACACTAATGGATTATCGTTGGCTCAAGTTTTGAACCTAGGTTCTATTAGTAATAGTGCCAATAGAGGCATACATGCATCTTCCTAAGGTGAATAGGAAGAAGATGGATAAAAAAGTAGTCAAGTGAATCTTTATTGGCTATTCATAAGAATTTTAAGGGATATGAGATATGGATTCCATTTGAGCATCGACGTAGCTATAATTTGGATGTGATCTTAAAGAAGGATAAATATCATCAAGATCAACACCAAAAATCGATTCTAGAAGAAAATCTACAACATTTGGTGATTCCAAATGAGCATATTTTTTAATATGAAGCTAAATATATTGACGAGAAACTATCATAGGTGCTAGATGTAGATATTCCAAATGCATGAGGTAAAGTTGAGATTCATCTTGGATTCCATCTAAATAAAAATACACATCAACACTAAATGAATATGTATAATCGGGACATCACCAACCAAAGTAGGGGAATATTTTAAGGATCCTTTATGAGTGAAATCAACCTAGAAAATATGGCTATGAGTCACACATGATTTCATCTTTTTTCCTTTATCTTTCATGGGTGATGAGCCTAGAAATTCCAAAGTGGCTCTTAAAGGAGATTACTTCTCATTAGAAGCAAGCCATGGAGGAAGAAATTAAGGCCTTAGAATATACCAAAAAATGGCATTTGCAACAGTTGCAAGGTAGTTGAATGCAAATGGTTGTTTAAGAAGATATATAAGGAAATTGATTATGTTGAGTTATGCAAAGCTTGTTTGGTAGCAGAGGGATACTGTTAATTTGAATGTGTTGATTATGAAGAGGATTTCTCCCAAGTGGCCAAAGTGTCCTATATGAGATTGTTGTTGGAAATTGTTATTGGACTCCATGATTTGGAAGTGGAGAAAATAGATGTGGAGATAGTATTTCTTCACAATGAACTTAAAGAATAAATATTCATGAAACAACATGGAGGATTTGTGGTATAAGGGAGATATTTTGTGAGCTAATTGAAGATATCACTAAAGTGGTTGAAGTAGTGCCCAAGACAATGGTACCAATATTTTAACAAATATGTTTTGGGACAATAGTTCATAAGGAGTGTTGTTGATCATTGCGCTAACTTCAAGAAAGAAGGTAATCACATCATTATTCTAGTTTATATGTTGATGGAGTTATTTTGATTGGTGATAGTGAGCAACTAATAAAGGAGACCAAGTCACAATTATCATGTGAGTTTGACATGAAGGACTTATGTGAGTTTCACTATTGGTTAGGAATTGACGTGAAGAGAGACCTTCCAAACAAGAAGTTGTTAGTCAAAAAAGGTATATGGAAAAGCATATTTGAGCACCCTGTCTAAAATGGAAGGTTTTTTTCAATTGACATGAGTCCTAAGAGAAAATACAAAGAATAAAATATGACAAGAGAACCATATGCTAGTGTGATTGGTAACCTTATGTATACAATTACGTGTACAAGATGAGACATTGCACGTGCAACTAGAGTTGTAAGTAGCTATATCACAAAATTCATCATGTGAATATCAGTTTTTTTTAAACATGTGAATATCACTTGTTTTTAAAATGTGAATATCACTTTTTTTGAAACATGTGAATATCACTTTTTTTGAAACATTTCAGGTCTAAGATCAAGCAGGGAGAAGGTTCACTCAAAGAGTTGACTCCAAAGGCAAGAATTGGAACCTTCGAGAGATGAAAACCCCTTCAAATATCAATTGATGTTTCAGTAAGCCTTTTTGGAGATGAAAACCATGGTGGAAGAATTATATAAGGAGAAAAAGTATATCAAAGCATTTAGCACTAATCTTGGATTAGTCTAAGGTGAATAGGAAGAATATGGACAATAAAGTAGTCAAGTGCATCTTTATTGTATATTCATAAGGAGTCAAGGGCTATAAGATCTGGATTTCATTTGAGCATCAACATAGCTAGATTTGGGATGAATCATTAGCGACTGAAGAAAATGATTTTTATTTCTAAAACTTCAGGATCCCTACAAGAAGAAGCCTCGACTATGAATGTTATAGAAAATCTATATTATTTGAGAAAAAATTAATAGGATATGAAGGACTAGAATACACAATTATAAACTCAATGTCAAAAGGTGCCCACATCATAGGAAATGTAATTCAATGAATATTTTAATGTTGCATAAGATATGTTCAGTGAGTGAAAGATGGTGTGACTAGGTTATCTACCCTAGTTTATTCTAGCTTTTAGCACTAGAACCGCTTATAAAATGTTCTTAATGTGCATGAGAAAGATAACCTAATCAAACAATGGGAGAACCATATTTCATAGAAACATAAGATCCTTAGAGGTTTGTGAGTGGGTGAGCACAAAGACAACATGCATGAAGTGACTATATTAGCTCATAATATTACAACAACATGCTCTAATCAACAAATACTTGTAAATAAATTGGCACAATTTCAAGATCAAGTAAATAAGTGATTCAATAAACTCACTAAAACAAAAAAGGTTGTAGAAAAAGAATCCCAAACAACTGATCAATATAAACCAATTAAATCAATAGCAACATTAGAGATTGTTACTAAATATCAAGAGGTCATACAAAAGACTAAGAAAGTGTATAACCAAGTGACCCAAAGTTTTTCAAAGTTCACAGACTAGATGAAGCAAGAGATTTCCTCATTGGCTCCTATTTTGCATAAATAAGTTTCATTATCTCGAGGGAAAGACAATCAATGTAGTGGGGGCCTATTGGTGTCCTCTTTTACATAATTTTTGGTATGCACACATAGTCCATGTCAATGTGTTGGGATGACCCACATTGTACATAATTATAACTAATCGGAATTGTAATATAATGAACTCATGTTTATTATATATTTGAATGAGACTGGGAGTGACACGGTTGGTTGGTTCAAGTTAGGGTTAGCTATTGTAAATAAGGATTTTGTATGGAGGAAGAGGAAATTTAAGAGTTTGAAACCCTCTAAGGGTATTGTAGAATATATAAAGAGACTTTATAATGTATCATATGGATTGCAATGGAAATGAATGTGATTTGGTTCCTCCTCTCATATTTTGATTGTCTCTTGTGTATGAATGCTGACATGCTTTATGGTTGAGTTGTGTCATATTATGTTTTCTATAATCATGTACATTTGTCTCTATATGTTTGTCAGTGTC
Source organism: Picea glauca (assembly GCA_000966675.3). Taxonomy (NCBI): domain Eukaryota; kingdom Viridiplantae; phylum Streptophyta; class Pinopsida; order Pinales; family Pinaceae; genus Picea; species Picea glauca. The sequence goes on from JZKD02S1673383.1 coordinate 652,998, forward strand.
TCAGGAGACCTTACCCTTCATAAGGGTATTGAAAATGACAACACTAATAGACTATTGTTGGCTCATTTGTTGAACCTAGGATCTATTAATAATAGTTCCAATAGAGTAATACATGCATGTTCCTAAGGTGAATAGGAATAAGATGGACAATAAAGTAGTTAAGTGCATATTTATTGGTCATTCATAAGGATTTTAAGGGCTACAAGCTATGGATTCCATTTGAGCATCGACATAACTATAATTGGGATGTGATCTTCAAGAAGGATAAATCTCATCAAGATTAACACCAACAATCTATTCTAGAAGAAAAGGTACAACATTTGGTGATTCCATATGAGCATAGTTTTTAATATGAAGCTAATGATCTTGACGAGCAAAGTAGATATCATAGGTGCTAGATGTAGATATTCCAAAGGCATGAGGTGAATTCTAGCTTCATCTTGGATTCCAACTAAATGAACATACACTTCAACAAAAAATGAATATATATAGCTTGGACATGACCAACGAGATTAGGGGAAACATTCAAGGAGCCTTCATGAGTCAAATCATCCTAGAAAGTATGGCTATGAGTCACACATGATTTTATCTATATTCCTTTATCTTTTATGGGTGATGAGCCAAGAAATTCCAAAGAGGCTCTTAAAGGAGATTACTTCTCACTGGAAGAAATCCATGGAGAAAGAAATTAAGGTCTTAGAACATAACCAAACATGGCATTTGCAAGATTTGTGAGGTAGTTCAATGCAAATGGTTTTTTAAGAAGATGTATAAGGCAATTGATTATGTCGAGTTATGCAATGCTTGTTTAGTAGCAGAGGGATACTCTTAATTTGAAGGTGTTGATTATGAAGAGGCTTTCTCCCAAGTGGCCAAAATGTCCTCTATGAGATTGTTTTTGGCAATTGTTACTATGTATGATTTTGAAGTGGAGCAAATAGATGCGGTGACGAGATTTCTTCACAATGAACTCAAAGAAGAAATATTCATGAAACGAAATAAAGGATTTGTGGTACAAGGGATATATTTGGTGTGTCAATTGAAGAGATTGCTAAAGTGAGCCCAAAACAATGGTACCAATGTTTTAACAAATATGTTGTGGGACAAGGGTTCATAAGGACTGATGTTGATCATTGCATTAACTTCAAGCAAGAAGGTAATCACATCATTATTCTAGTTGTGCTTCGTATTTACCCTATATGCTGGCAAGAAGGGTTAATGCTGGCAAGTCCAGTTGTGCTTCGTATTTACCCTATATGAAGGTTGTTGTGACTTAGAAAAGTAAGAGGTAAAAGATAACACATGGGGTGAGTAACTCTACTAGAAATTAAAACTGGAGATAGTATTGCACATGCTCTAATTAAGGCAAGGTCAACGAATGGCAGGAAAGTCACTTTGATAATAAGGACAAAATGTTGTTGAAATTGATTTCGAAATGGAAACTTGTTAAAATATGTGCCAGTCACTTTTTTAACAACCCTTAAATCGTTGAAATATGTGACTATCACTTTTTCCTAACATTTAAATTTAGACATTATATTACTTAATAACACAAAAGTTGACAATTTACGAGAACGGGATTTCCTTGTTTGTAGGGCATTGCAATTTTGGAGTGTGGGTCATCCTTTGTACTTGAGCTTTCAAACAAAAGCTGATTGGAGCCTCACTTTGCGTCACCTCAATTATTCATGACATTGTACCATGTGCTCAGCAAAGTCAAATTGTGGCCCTCTATCCATCACATGACAAGTTGCAAAATGAAAAATATTATTTTATAGGTATGTTATAAATTTAGAAAAATAATTAGAATTGTAGATTTCAGTGATTAGAATTGTAGATTTCAGTGATTAGAATTATAGATTTAGAATTATAGATTTCAGAATGGTTGAAAATAAATATTACATTATGTTTAGAAGTTTTTGAGTAAACTGAATCTAGATATATATTAAAAAACAAAATTTGAACACTATAAAATTGCAGCTTCGCCAACTTAAAATGTTTAAACTAGACCTACCTGCATGGTCTTCGTTCGAATCCCGGGAAGGTAAGGTGAGGTGGGATGGGATATAGGATATAAGTAACAGTTGTGCCCTAAATACAATGAATGTATCCTTCCATATATAAAAAAGAATGCAACGGGGACACATGAAATCGTGTACGTTGTCTTAGTTTCTTTATATATGTATTCTTGTTTCTCTCGACCAGTGCAATCTGGTGCATGTTCAACAAATCTCTCTGCTGTATTCCTATACTTCATAAATTTGTGACTTCAACCGAATGTACATCGGAGACTTTCTGTTCTGTTCACGTGTCCCTGCAGATATGGGCTATAAACATATTTTATTTGTTGTAACTTGTATCTGACCCCCCTGAGATCTGGTATTCAGGTAATTTTCTAGCAGTGTTTTCTATCATTTCTACAGTGGTGCAGTTTTGGAAATAATATTATAGCTTCTGTGATATTACAGTCATTGCAGAAGATAAGGAAAAATAATTGTTATTTGTTTGGAGTTGTTTGGAGGCTTGCTTTCTTCTTAGGATCAGATTTACTTCGACACCACCGAGAAATTTAGATACCTGTACTAATTTATTACTAATTTATCTATTATCATATCTTAATGATAGTTGTTGTCAAATTTTCCAGTCTTCGAAAAAAAACTTAGTGCTTGATTTGCATGAGCCTGGTCTGACCACATGATCTGCCACAAAAGCTGACCCCCACCTGCAGCTGGTCATGTTGATCAATTACCACTGATCATCATTTTGTCCTTTGTGCCATTAACAAGCGGAGCAGAGTAAAGAAAGCTCTGGCCGTGCACAGAAATCCCATTCACAGAAATCCCATTCCTTCCCCGTTTATATACTCATTCTCTGCGCGCTGGATTGGGGGCATCTTTGTCTGATGATTTTTCACCTCACATGGCCTGTGCATTTCTTTATTTTTAATTTTACCTTTTCAGCCCCGATAGACGAGGACCACCGCCATCCCATTTGTGTCTCCATCGAAGCTTCACACAGTGCACAGTCCAACATGATTGGATATAGGGAAATCATGATTTACAAGATTAGTTGTAATTAGGGTTAAAAATTATATGGATAGTTTTGTATAGTTTTACAGTTGGGAGTTCAGGGTTATTAAAAAATTAAAATGAATTGTTAATTTAGGTTTAATGGTTAAGATTGTGTGCTTCTTCTTAAGAGGTCACAAGTTCAAATCCAGAGGGGTAGACTTTACCAGTCAAATAGTTGAGCTTGAGGGGGTCTCATACACCAATTTGATGTCTGACTTAGCTGAGTTAAGGGATCTCATACACCAATTTGGTGTCTGGCTTAGTCGTGATCTTAAAAACATATTATTAGTATTAGTATTATATAAAAGATTAATACTAACATAAATATTAAATAAAATAAAAACATTCACTTTTATAAGAGGTTGTGAACTACATATTATAATAATAATCTATTTTTAAGGTCACGGCCAAGCCAGCACACCAAATTGGTGTATGAGACCCCCTTGTTTGTGGGACAAGAGCTCAGCCATTTGACATACCCTACCCCCCTCTGGGTATGAACTTGTGACCTCTTAAGAGGAAACGTTCTTAACCATTAGGCCCACTCAATGAATTTAATAAATATAATGTAATTTATTTAAAATTTAATATGAGATGGTTGAGCATTTTCAAAGTAACCTGGGCTCAACAACTAGAGCATCTTATAAACTTATTAAAGGGCACAACACAGTATATAATTTCAAGGATTTGGATTTGAACTTGAGCTTAGGAGGAGAGAGTAACAATCATTTCTCCCAACCATCAAGAGCATCTTATAAACTTATTAAAAGACACAACACAGCATATCATTTCAAGGATTTGGATTTGAACTTGAGCCGTAACAATCATTTCTCCCAACCATCCAAACAGTTAAATTTATTACCAAAACAAATAAACTACAACACAATAAAAATATTACTAAATTATATTTTTAAACATATTTAAAATAAATCAAATCAAATCTATTTTAATCATAAAATATCATATTCTAGATATTATTTAAGTGTATCATATTCTAGATATTATTTAAGTGTATTGAAGAAATTTATGCTCCAAATTTTAAGCTCCACTGGAACAACTTGTACTCCTTTGGAAACTGGAACAACTTGTACTCCTTTGTAAACTTACCATGGTATCTAGATCTGAGGTTGAGGTTCAGCGCATAATCATTGAGTCCGGACGCAACACACAGCCCAAACAGCTGTCTAGGTTTTGCCAGATTCCCAAATCAAGCTAGGCGATTATATTTTAGCTTGGCATTCATATCTTGTTTAAGATGATTGATTTTGACTGAGATATCGATATGTTGCAACCCCAAGAAGCTACATCAGCGTAGTCTAGAAGGAAAAGTACAAGTGAAACTTCATGGAAAATGTGTAGTCACAGGTTCTTGCATCGAGAGGATCAGCACAGTTTTCCAGCCAAATGAGTTGAAGGAATTGGACTCGGATGGGATGGACATGGATGTGGTAGACTACTTCTTCGTTTGATCTGCGAGCGGAGGATTAATCAGGGCTGATACAGTGGAAGAGGAGTAGGAGCTACTGAATCCATGGGATCATATAATACTGCCATTTTTCTCCAGGGTTCCCAGCTTGCTTTAGGAGTGATGATTCTGCATATTGCAGGCTTCTTCTTGGTGCCCGACGTCATTCCTGCAACATCATTAACACCGACAAAAAAGAAGAGAGGAGGCCCTCCTTCGAGTCCATCTCCTCCTCCTCATCATGTATCTTCATGGGCATTGAGGTTCAAAAAATTTGTGACGTGCATGTTTGATGGCGGTGAGGTTCACGAGCCCGCTAGTCGAAGTGTAGTGATTTCCAAGGGTTCGTATCAAAGAAGGTCATGGATAGACTGTTCTGGGTCAGGCTTGTGCAATATCAGAGATGTTGCCCATGGGAACACGAGGGTTATGCATAGATCTGAAGGAGAAATCTCATCACATGAATCTGGCAGCTGCGCCTACATCCAGGATGATCAGTCGAATCATGATCACCATCACGTATCAGGATCATCATCCTTGCGCTTCAGCCGGGGAATGCATTTGACAAGATGGTCTGGATGCTACGAATGCCGCATGATCGTCGACCCCATTCAAGCCTTCTCCTTCCCTGCAACTATATTCGCCTGCTCCTCATGTGGACAAATATTTACCAACACCGATGCTCTTGAACAGCATCAAGCGATCAAACATGCAGGTGATACTAATTTCCAGCAAGCTAATTAAGTTCAAGCAGATTGTTTTCTGTAATACAAATAGAAGCCGAGACAGACAATAGGGAGAATTTGGAGAAGCCTTGAACTCTTAAAACTTGCATGTCATAATAATTTTTTTTCTGGTGTGTTTGTAAATAAGTTTGAATATGTTATTATTTCTGGCCAGAGGTTAAACTGTAATGAGCAGTATTTGGTTTCATATATATGTAATGAGCAGTATTTGGTTCCATATATATGGAGTGAAACTTAATGTTATTAGAAAGCATATAATTTTATTGGAGGTATTCAACCATGACTACAAAGATATTGTTTTCTTGGGGATATTATTTAGGTTCAAACTGGTTTTTGATACTAAGTAAGATATAAGACTGCTTCAGATTGATTAAGAACTAGTTTTCTTCTGTCCAAACTCAAGAGGCTGGAAACAGTAAAAGTCTACTCCCTTACAAACTATTAGTGATCAAACCCTAGAGGCTGGCAACAGTAAAAATCTACTCCCTTACAAACCATTAGTGATCAAACCCTAGAGGTTGGCAACAGTAAAAGTCTACTCCCTTACTTACAAACCACTTGTGATTATTTTAAGTGACATAGTTTTCCTTAAAATAAAGATGTTGAATCAAAACACACATCCATGAAGAACAAGCAATGATGACAATCCTCTTTACTGATTAAAAACTGAATTAGAATAGGTTTTACCATCTTAGAAACAAAAATTTAATCTATCATAATCTTCTTTTAACAGAGGTAATGAACAGAGAAGTGAGTTGTGACAAAAAAGAAAAAATTGGTTAATTGATTTAGGGTTTGATTACTGTTTCTTGAATCTTCCTCTCCTCTTCTTACATATAAATCTCCAACTTTATACCTGTATAAATCTCAACGTACCATAAAATTATGAAAATGCCTATTTGATATTACTGTAAATCTCTTTTACTTTTTGAACAAAATTTCTGTTAATTTGAATCCCACTTCCGATAGACCTAAAAATCCCCGTCTCTTCTCCTTTCTGAAAAAAATCTTTATTAATTTGAATCCCACTTCCAATTGACATAAATCCCCCTTCTCTATATATGTGAGTTTCACTTCCCATTGATATAAAATCTCCTCACTTACAGTTGGTGTGCAATCAGTTTTGATGTGAGATCTGTCAATATATGGTTTATAGTTTTGGCAACCAAATCATTTATACAAAAACGTGTTGCCATTACTAAGATTGGTGTTGGTCAGTTGAGAATTCTACAGCAAGAATAGCCTAATCAGTCTCAGCTAAACTTTTGTTGAGATTTTTTTAAAATTAAAGTGAAGTTGTGTCGGGAATTCGATCTCAGCTTTAAAATCGGTTGATATATCAGATAACATATGCAAATTCACCACCTGACGAGCTACAGCACTTCCACTTGAGCCAATAATCTGACCTGATCAGCTGTGATGTCAAATAGCTTGAGTCAATATTCTAACCTGATCAGCTGTGATGTCAAATAGTTCTGGAAACTTGCCAATTTAATGTCTCCACGGATCTAGGAGATTTATGTGATGCTTCCATCCTTGGGTACCCACTGGCAGTGTTGACATTCTCTTCCCACACCAGGAGTGTTTGATCTAACTGAATTTTTAGACCAATCTTTCAAAGTGGGCTGTACATATTATGTTGATTATTTCATTTTCTCGGTTTCAGTAAAAAGTGACTTATTATTTTATTATTGAAGCATCAAACATTGATATGCACTTTTCCAATTTATTTAAGGTTAAAAGTGTTTCTTCATAATAATAACTTAACATAGGTGTTTTATATTTTGTCAACAATGGGTAGAAAAAAAAAAATTCATAGGTTTTTTATATTTTGTCAACAATGGGTAGATTACTTGCCTCTGGAGTTTGGTATTAAGTATAAGGTTGATATTTATAAAGTTTTGGGAACCATAGTCACTGTGTGTGAACATATTTTTCAATTTTTCCTGAACATATAGAAAAAAACTAACCCATCTGTCAAATATAAAAACCTCTATATCTCTTTCTTTTTTCTTATTTTATACATGACTTAAGCAATCCAACTATCCATAAGAATTTCTTAATTCGGCTTACTTTGGGCTGCCCAGACTGTGAACATCAATAAATATATAGCCTTTATTCCTACGTTGGGCTACCCAGACTGTGAACATCAATAAATATATAGCATGGCTGATATCGATTCAATATTATCATGAGAGTTATTTATGATATGCCTTTGTTGTTGGTGTTGTGATCATAAACAGTATCGGAGCTGGGTGAAGACGATTCGGCCCGCACCGTGGTTGAGATCATATTCCAATCAAGCTGGTTGAAGAAGGAAAATCCCATCTGCAAAATCGAGAGAATACTGAAGATCCACAACAGCCAAAAGACCATTAACAAATTCGAGGAGTACAGGGACATGGTGAAAGCAAAAGCCAACAAGCTGCCTAAGAAGCATCCCCGATCCATAGCAGATGGCAACGAACTCCTGCGCTTTCACTGTACTACGTTTGCTTGTTCGTTGGGAATGAATGGGTGTTCTAGCTTATGTAACCTGCCTTACTGCAGCATCTGCAATGTTATAAAAAACGGTTTCTCTTCTAGTCCTCCAAAACCGGAGATGGAGGGCAACGGCTCCGGGATTTACACCACTGCAAGCAGTGGGAAAGCTCATGACAACACACAGTTGTTATTGGAAGAAGAAGACGAAGAGTTGGCATCCAAGGGAAAAGGGAAGAGAAAGAGAGCAATGCTGGTCTGTAGAGTGATTGCAGGCCGCGTACAGAAATCCCAAGATCCAGATGACTTTGTCGCAGGTGGATTTGATTCCATTGCAGGCCAGGCAGGACTCTACTCCAATCTCGAAGAGCTGCTTGTCTACAATCCCCGGGCAGTCCTCCCGTGCTTTGTTGTTATTTACCAGACTTCGTGATTGATGTTCATGATTTTGCTGATTCCACCCATCTCACACACTAGACTCAATTCCTTGAGAGCCTATATTTTGTTTTAAATCTTCTTCAACCAAATTCTGTCAG
>JZKD02S1673383.1:662814-673460 GCA_000966675.3 Picea glauca
AAATATTATTATTTTGGTTGTTAATACAATGCAAAATTATATATATATATATATATATATATATAAAAGAAAAGAAAGAATGTGTTGATTGCTATCTAGAATTAACATCTATATATAATGCAAATTTATGTGTTATGAGAAATTTGATTATTAAAGTAAAATTTTAATAATTATTTTTTTTTATAGATTTTAAAAGATATTAAATTTTTTAAATCATTAAATTTTTTTAGGAATTTGATTTTTCTCAATATTTATATTAACTAGAATAGATTCATCTTGACTTGTGATTTATCAAGTGTATGTATGGATCAAATCTACCTAGATGTAAACCTTTAACTTTTTCTTAAATTTTGCACTCTAAAAAAGATTTGTATCTCTAAAGATTTGATCCTTCTCAACCTTTGATGGATTTGAGGTTAACATGGATCTATGTTGGTTTAATACATTAATATTAAAGTATTAAAATATTTTATAATTTATTTGGACCTCCGTAATATATATTTTGTAATATATTAATATTATAAAATATATAATATATATTGAAATATTTCTCAAGTTTTAAAAAATATTAATACTATAAAATATATTAATATATTTTATAGTAACTATTACATTGTTTTAGTGAAAATTAAAACTTAAAATATTTCAACCAAATACATATATATACCAATTGGATTTTAATGGACGTTAATCATTGTAGTCATCATCATTATATATATATATGAACATATGTGTCATACTCGGGCTGTGTAGAAATCTTATTAAAGAAATAAATATAAATTTGATATTTATGTTGATTAATTTTACAAACCATTTAAAAACTATATATTTTATTATTCTTATTATTTATTCAAAACTAAAAATATTTTAATAAGATAGTTTTCCAAAAACAAAAAGGATTTGAATTTGGTTTCATCATCTGAATATGATAAAATAAAAGTTACTAGAAAAACATGTCATTTCAAAAAAACCTAAATTTATTTTGGAGACCAGATCAATGCCAAATCACGTGTGCCAAAAAAACTAATGGGAGTCTACCCCACCAATGCCAGTGCCTGAACAAGCCTGCCACTAGATCTATTGGGTTTCTAACCTCATAGCTATCAATTAACTTACCAAAAGAATTAAAAATGGTTTCATAACTACACATTTGGAAAAATAAGAAAAGAAAAAAAAAAGAATCTTATTTCATAGGTCAATGGTAACTTACCAAAATAATTAAAAATGGTTTCATAACTACATATTTAGAAAAATAAGAAAAGAAAATAATAAAAAGAGTCTTATTTCATAGTTCAATGGATTCATTTCATGTGACTTGGTTTATATAGAATTGATGAGTAAAGTGTCTCCATTCAATGTGTTTTGGGAGTTGTAAAAGGGGGTTAATTCAATATGAACATATGTATGGTTTTTATTTTATATTTGTTATAAAATTATTTTATCAATAGAGTTGTACCTTATAAGAAAGTGACACTCATATATAGTCATGTCAAAATTAATTTCAAACCTCGAATGAAGTGAAGGTTGCAATAACACTATCAATTTATTGACCAATTAGAGGTCATAAAAATACTAATTTTGTTATATTGATTTTTTTTTTTTTTTTTTTTATTAAAAATACTAATTTTGTTATGTTCAACATTAAAATTTATACACATTTTTTAAGTCAACATAAAACTAATATGAAAGTCAATGCTAACTCATTTCTATATACTACCTCTGTGCCTCCGGATTTGGATATTTGGATAAAAGAAAAGTTACAAGAAAGATAAGATTTGGATATTTGGATTTGGTTTAGTCCTTTGAGTAGGTTAAAAGAGAACTTAAAAAAAAATACATTTATTTAGGTTTGGTAATTCTTTGAGTTTAGTGTAAAGATTTGAAAATTTTAATATGTAAATATCATCTAACACTACTATCATATGTGAATTGAAGTATCATATCTATGGAAAATACCAACAACTTCAACACACAATCATAGAGTTTCAACACTCTATCACAATCAATACTCAGTTGCTTGTCTTGCCTCGAATCAACATGAACATGCGTTCAAGTTTTACCTTTTACCTACAATGTTGAATTGCACTTTGTCGTAGATATGGAATTGTGCGGAATTATAACTACACGGATATACCTCTACTCACGGAAGCATCAACAACCAATGTTAATGAAATTTGTCGCAGAAAATTCTGCACAAAATTCAACAAAAAATGTGGGTGTGTTGCAGGTTACTCTGCATGCAGAATCCTACAACAATACTAATTTGTCGCAGATATTTACGGGGTTTTCCAATGCGCCAAATCGTGTCTGTCTATTCCTGCAAAGAAAAATACTCAGGAAATATTCTTTTAAGAGGAATTTTATAACTTACTAAAATTAATTATGCACGGTCTTCCTGCAATCACATAAACTCGTCACTCTGCCAAGATAGCTTATACATAGAGTTTAAAAATTCAAACACACAACGTGACAAAATGAAAACACAGTGCGACAACACCACACACTTTGTTTTTTTCTTTTTATCACTGAAGGAGTAAATTTACCCATGAAAATGCGTTCCTTCTTGGTCTCTTGGACCTGTGTGATCCACACTTTTACATATTCAAACTCACACCCTTTTTAACCTCTACCTCTTACAAAACATTCAATATATCTCGATCCCTCGGATAGCTCACAAACAAATGAATCCTGAGTTATCTTAACAAATCCCTAAACTAGAGATCTATTCCTAATATTTAGCAACAAACTTAACACCTATGACAAACAAATAGATATATAATCAAACAAACTCAACAAAAATTTCTTCTAGAGACATTTTGTAATTATCACATATATAATAAAAGAAATTAGGGAACCAAATATCTTGGTAAATGTTTGCAACCCATGAGGTCAATCTTAAGATTTATTGTCAGATGCTCGTGCATCAGACTCTTGGGGAAGAAAAGAGTTATTCATTAGGTCTTCAAGTTCTATGTCATACTACGATATTTTTGATATTGTCATCCAAGTATCATCCTTCGTTGGTTGTCCTTTCCATTTGATCAAATACTAGAAATTTACTCCTTGCCTTTGGTTTTCCTTAATACCTCCTTATCCAATACTGCCTCGATTTCCTTTTGCACTGCTCTGGGTAGTTGTTCTTTCCATCCTATGGTCCGATCTCCATCACATATAGGTTCATCTACTGAAACATCATTTTTTTCCTTAAAGGGATACAAATATGCAACATTAAATATTGGAGAAATTCCAACACCACTTGGAAGTTCTATTTCATAGGCATTAGAAGAAAAACTCATTAAAATTTTACATGGTCCAATCTTTTTAAGATTCAATTTGTTATAGGTCCCTACAATAAACCTCTCTTTCCTCAGGTATTCCATGACCAATTCACCAACCTCAAAATTCATTGATCTTCTCTTCATGTTTGCTCACTGCTTATACTTGTGGTTGATTTCTTGCAATTTTTGTTTGACCATTTCCTACAACTCTTGCATACTTACTGCAAAATCATCATCGTCAACAGTTCTCAATTCTTGTTTTCCCTAATTCCTCAACTCATACACTCCCATAGCATGCATTCCATACAAAATATGGGATGGACTCATCCATGTGCTTCTATTTGGTGAGTCATTATATGAAAACTCAGCTTGAGAAAACATTTGATCCCATTGCCTAGGGTTCCCATTCACAAGGCTTCTCAATTTTTTTTTCAAACTTCTATTTACTACCTCAGTTTGACCATCAATCTATGGATGATAGAATAAGCTAAAATTGGGATTAGTACCAATATTTTTCCATAAGTTTCTCCTAAAGTGTCAGACAAATCTAGTGTCTCTGTCAGAAACTATACTTTTGGGTAAACCGTAAAACCTTACAACCTCTTTAAAGAACAAATTTGCAACATTTGTCGCATCACTAGTCTTGGTACAAGAAATGAAATGAGTCATTTTTAAAAATATATCTACCACAACATAGATTGAATCATTACCTCTCTGTGTTCTGGGCAATCCCATAACAAAATCCATACTCATTGCATCACATAGCCTACTTGGAATGGGTAGTGGATGATACAGTCCTCTATTCTGACTTTTGCCTTTAGCATGCTAACAAATCCTGGACTTCTCCATAAACTTCTTCATTTGATTTTGCATACCTGGCCAATAATAAAAAGTATTTACTTGAGAAAAGGTTCAATCTTTTCCAAAATGTTTTGATAGTCCTCCACTGTGTTTTACTTTAATCAAATTCTCCCTCATTGAACACCTTCATATGCACAATTTATTGTTCTTGAACAACAATCCTTCTTCAAATGGATTTCTTGAGGTTGGCCAATTCACAATTGCTTGAAAATTTTCTGGGTCCATCTTCAAACCTTATTCAAATACTACAAACCCCAAATATATCAACTCCCTCTTCATAAAATTGCATTTCTTCAAATTTATCAGCAATTTTTCCTTCTGCAAGGTACTCAAAACCATCTTGAGATTCCTTAAATGTTCCTCTTTTGTCTTACTATAGATCTGGATGTCATCTAGATAGACTATCATAAAATTTCCAATAAACTCTTTCCAAACTTCATTCATTCACCTCATAAATGTACTAGGAAAATTTGTAAGCCCAAAAGGCATCACCAACCATTCATGCAGTCCACTATTAGTCTTGGAAGCAGTTTTCCAATCATCCCCTTCTCTAATTCTAATTTGGTGATATCCACTCTTTAAATCAATCTTTGAAAAATATTTTGACCCACTCAAACAATCCATCAAATCATCTATGCAAGGAAATGGAAATCTGTACCTTATGGTAATTTTTTTTATTTCTTTGGAGTCAGTGCACATGCGCCCTCCTCCATCCTTCTTTGGGTTGAGTACTTTTGGTACAACACATGGACTACAACTCGCCTTCACCAATTCTTTATCTAACAACTCCTGTAACTATATTTTAATATCTTCGTTCTCTTGTGGGGTCATTCTATAGGCTTCTTTATTAGGAAAACTTGCTCCAGTGATTAAATTGATGTGATGGATAATACTTTTCATAGGAGGTAAAGTATTTGGTAAGTCATCCACTATAATATTAGCAAATTCATCAAGCGTAACTTTAACTTTTGTAGGTAAATCATCCAGATTTTTATTAGTGAGTATTACCTTTGGCTTACCAATTAAGGGAAAATTCATCTCTTTTTCTTTCTTGACTTATTGCGACAACTCCTTCCCACTTATCAACAGTACACTTGGACCAAATTCTTTATTGGTTGTGTCATCCCTCAAAGCTAACAACACATGCTTGTTCCCATCTTTTTTCAGAGATAAGTGTTCCTTCTACCATCATGGATGGATTTTCTATCATACCACCACAGCCTTCCCAACAAAATATGGCATACATCCATGGACATTATATCACATAACACCTCATCCTTGTAACTACCAATCTAGAATTCCACTTGACATTGTTCATTCACCAAAATATGATGTCCCTTCTACAACCATGACACTATGTAGGGAGTGGGATGTGTTAGCCTCTGCAATCCCAATTTCTCTACCATCTATGTGGAAACCAAATTGTATTTTCTACCACTATCAATGACAATTTTACAACACTTACCTCTTGACTTACATACAATCTTGAACACACTTTTTCTTTGAGCTAGTTCATGAACCTCCTTTTCTACCTTAACCAAAACTCTCTTCACCAACAATGATTCCCCTATCTCTAGAGTTTCTTATTTTTCTACTGCATTCACATCTTCTTCCTTTGTTTCTGCAAAATGTGCATTCCTCTTATTTGTTTCCTTGTTCTTTGGATAGTCCCATGACATGTGTTCTATTTTACCACATGTATAACATTTCATTTCTCCATATCTTGATTCTCCTCCTCTTGGTGACTAGCTGCTTGAACTTCCTGCCTTTTCTTTTGATGGTTGAAATATTACTCTATTAGATTTTGCTTTTCCTCTTGCTGGACTCCTTCCTTTGTTTCTCTAGCTCTGCTTCTTGGTCAGCTTCTCTTCTTCCTTCAAAGTTGCTTGGTATGCATCTTCAACAGTTCTCAGGGAAAAAAGGTTGATTTCATATTGGGTTTCATACTTCAAACCATTATGTATATAACAACCTTATAAACTTCTTCCTCAATGTGACCAACTATAATGTTCAACCTATAGAATTCCTCTATGAATTATTTTACTCTCATATTTTTTTGTCTAAGATCTTGCAAATTTCTAAACAAATTCAGCTGATAATCATTAGGAATGAACTTTCCTTTAAATTTGGCCACCATTTTGTCCCAACTCCTAATCTTAGATTTTTCTTTTCTCCTTATGTTGCCTGCAACTCATCCCACCATAGAGGTGCATATCCTTTTAGCCTAGTCAATGCAGGCTTCACCTTCTTCTCCTCTTCTACCTCTTCATAATAAAAATATTTATCCATGGAATTTATCGAGTCAAGTAATTCATCGACATTTGAATTAACTTCGTACATGGATACTTCCATCTCAGGCTTGGATCCAACTCTTGTGACCATTCTTACTAGTCGTTCCTCTATTGTTTCTCATCTTGGAGCTTCTTTTGTGTCCTCTTCAGATATTTTATCTTCACTCTCACTGACATCTCCTATGGTGGGTTCTCTCCTTTGCGTTGTCTCCATGGCCTCCATCCTTGTCTGAATGCACCTAAGCTCGTAGCGTAACTCATCAGTTATCACATTCCTATATATGCCTCCTCACATAGGTGGTATAATTCCTTAGATACAATGTTTCTCTGATACCAAAAATGATGGAAAATACCACCAACTTCAACCCACAATCATAGAGTTTTCAACACTTTATCTAAGTCAATATTCGGCTAATTGTCTAGCCTCAGATCAACACGAACATGCATTCAAATTTTCCTTTTACCTACAACATTGAATTGTTCTCTGCATAGATAAATATGTACAAAATTACCACTACGCGGATATACCTCTGCTTACGGAAGCATCAAGAACCAATGCTGACGAAATTTTTCGTAGAAATTTCTGTGCAAAATTCAACAAACAATGTGGGTGTGTCACGGGTTACTCTGCACGCAGAATCCTGCAAAAATAATAACTTGTCACAAATATTTATGGGGTGTTCCGCTGCGCCAAATAATGACTATTTGTTCATGCGAATACAAATACTCATGAAATATTATTTTAAACAGAATTTTAGAACTTGTTGAAATTGCACGGGCTTCCTGCAATCACATAAAATCATCACTCTGCCAAGATAGCTTATACATAGAGTTTAAAAATTCAAACAAACATCACGAAAAAATGCAAACACAAAGCGCGACAACACCACATGCTCTGTTCTTTCTTTTTATCACTTAAGGAGTAAATTTACATTGGAAAACTCATTCCTTCTTGGTCTCTTGGGCTTATACGATCCACACTTTTACATATTCAAACTCATACTCTCGCTAACCTCTGCCTCTTATAAAGCATTCGATATATCTCGATCCCTCAGATAGCTCACAAAAAAATGAGTCTCGAGCTATCTTAGCAAATGCCTTAACTAGAGATCTATTCCTAATATTTAGAAAGAGGATTAACACCTATGACACACAACTCGATATCTAATCAAACAAACTCAACGAAAATGTCTTCTAGAGACATTTCGTAATTATTACATATATAACAAAATAAATTAGGGAAGCAACTCCCTTAGTAAATGTTTGTGACCCATGAGGTCAATCTTAAGATTTACTTCGAGATTCTCCTGCATCACTATCACATATGGATAATTTTTTTTATTTTTTTTTTGGCTATTTCCATTTTTATCATGTAAGATATGAGCATATATAAATTCAAAATAATTATTTTAGCTAAAAACAAAATCCATTGATTGTAAAAGGAGAAAGAATAGGTAAAGGCTATAACTATGATTACCATTGTCATTAAAATTGTGATGAGTTTAGGGTTACAATATTCCACTATATGATGTGTTATATGTTTGTAATGCTTACATAACACATGTAAGATAAAAAAAAGATAATCATAAATTAGAGTAGATCCATCTTAACTCCGGATCAATGCGTACATGGAACATGTAAATAATAAACCATAGTAGATCCGTCTTAACCCCAGATCTATCAAACACTAACAAGTATCAAAACCATTGAAGTGAAAGCTTCTTTAGAGTGCAAAACTTTGAGGAAATATTTTCATTTCTAGGAATTTGATCCCTCTCAATGTTGGAAGGTTAAGATGTATGTAGACTAGTAGTAAAATTGTACAAGTACAAGTTATCAATTGAAATCTCGGTTGATGAATCCCCCTTCTGTATCCAGAATTTGAAAAAGTATCATGGTATTATCTTTCTGTTGTCATGAAATAGTGCACACTACCACTTGAAAACTTGGTTGATGAATTTGAGGGTTATATGAAACAAATAATTTCCAATTCATCAATGTTGTTTTTCATGATAAGATTTTGTTGCAATATTATGTGAATAATGTTTTCATGGATCTTGCTTCATTTGGGAGAGTGAAGATGAAATTAGGATAATAATGTACTAATTTCCTAAGTACATATAAGGTGAAAATGCTTGAATGATGTTAATGTTATCTACAAGGATCAACTCTAGCTTCATAATAGAGTGACATCTTGTTCAGGTTGTTATAATTGATGGAAAATATATTGGAGTAGAACTTCAAGGACAGAGCATAGGGGGTTCACTAACTAAGAAATATTATACCATGAGTTCACATTGTGGAGATTAAAATTAAAAAAAAAAATGAAAGCAATATATTTCCTAATATACAAGGGTTAATGATTATTTTAATATATTAGAAACATATAGATTTTGGGGAGGGGTTGTGTGTTTATGTCCAAATTGAAGATCCAAAATGAGATATTCATCCTCTTCAAATTCTCTCCTTACTCCTTTTTATTTAATGCCTAGAACCCCCTTTTTTTTTATAGGGGAAGCTCTCACATTTTCAACAGTTTATATAGTTTCTCATGCATTACATGGATCAACATATAAACTTATTTTGTGTATTCTACCATCATTTTTGGATCATTTGAAATCAAGGATTTGGCTAAAATATCATTAGAAATAGTGGATTTGACAAAACATGAGAAGGTACCTAGTGGAAGGGTCTAAGGATTGTGTAATGATTCCTCAATTGGTAGAAACAAATAAAGGGTCATATAAATTTTCCTCCCATTAAGGAATGTGATGTAGATGTTAATATACTAATGACTCAAAAACCAACATTTCTCGTACTAGTTTCTCTGGTTAGTTACTCCTTTGAGAAAGAGAAAAAAATGCTTGATTTATGTAACTTAAATCTTTTTAGTCTCATTAAATAATGCAAATAACTTATTTTTATTAAAATCTCCCCTAAATCCTTGAATATAAAACTTGGTTGAACCAACTAAACAAGGTATAGATGTTATATCTATGAATGTTCCAAGTGAATATAAGAGACTTTGTTGAAGCAATTAAGCAAAGTGTGGATGTTATCCCTTTGAATCTCAATGAGGATGCATTTAGATATTTTGACTACACTTGGTACTTATCACTTCAATCTCCCGAACAAGATTTGTCAAACATGATGTAGAGTACTTCGAGGATGATAGTTGTGATGTAGTGAGTACTTCGAGGATGACTACATCCCTGGAATGCGTGTCTAATTAAATGTCCATGTCTTGTTTTTAAACCACATTATCTCTCAAATAAATTAATGCTTAGTCTACTAGGCCCAAGGTCAAATGCACGTGCACGTGCACGTGTTGATACATTTGATATGACCTTTAATACAATGGTACGAGGAGATGAGTGGTGTGATTGTGATTAATTTTTTTTTTTTCCAGGTTGGGATTCTACACTGGAAACCTACCCCAGATACTTCCCCACATAGTGGCTGGTATGGGAATGATAAAGCTTTTCAGCCCCAAGGGACACAGGTTTCAAACTCATGACCTCTCCCCCAAATTGGAAGAGTATGCGCATATCTTAACCAATTGTGTTATACCATGAGACCTCTGTGATTGTGATTAGTTGCACCAGGCAGAATCATATACTAAATTTTCTTTATACCCATTCGATATCAATGACAATGTTCATCATATTCATTTTGTCCAAACATTCCTTTTCTTATAATTTCATAGTTATTCTGGAAGATTCCAGTATTCTGGAGTTTATGAGTGTATCTCCTTCATGTCTAGAATTTCAAATTTATTTGGTTTGAAGTGAAAATTTGATGATGAGTGTATATCCCCTTCATGTTTGGAATTTCAAATTTATTCCGTTTGTGAAGTGAAAATTTGATGATGGCTGTTCATCAAACGAACAGCGAAGTTCAAACCATAACTAATTTATCAGAATGTATTTAGCTTGAAAGTTCGTTAGACGTATGCATTGGCCGTCCCCTCGTTCAAAGTGCATGGATTATCTACTACTGAGTGACAGTGAGTGATATCATGTATGACGATGTTACTATGTTACCAGTGCAAGTTTGTCCTACGTACATTCAAAACACGCAGATAAGTACAGAAAGTCGCCGGTTCGACTTCTTTTATTGACTGTTCTCCATTCTTTTAATGAGAAGAACGTCGCGGGTACCTGTGCTTTTATGGAGAAGCTCTCCATAAAAGTTTTTAAAGCACTTTATAAAAGTT
>JZKD02S1673383.1:673988-690200 GCA_000966675.3 Picea glauca
ATTTTCAAAAATATTATTTATTTAATTAAATTTGAATTTCCATGTCTTAACTTTCAAAAAGATTATTTTCAAGTGCAAATAGATATGATTATTTCAAAATAATGAATATTGTATAAATATAATTAATAATTGAATTGCCATTTTCAAAAATATTATTTATTTAATTAAATTTGAATTTCCCTGTCTTAACTTTCAAAAAGATTATTTTCAAGTGCAAATAGATATGATTATTTCAAAAGAATGAATATTGTATAAATATAATTAATAATTGAATTGCCATGGTTGATAAATCTTTTTCTTTAATAATAATGTAGAAATATTTTGATACATTTGGAAAATAATAGTGTGAATGAATTTAATTTTCAATCATTATTTTGACAAATTTATTCTTAATAATGTAAAAACATTTTCACATTCATTAAAAATATTACATATAAAGTTCAAATTTCAAAACTTTAAAAATATAAAAGTTACAATATTCCATTAATAAAAAGTAGAAAATACCAAGCACATTTATATGAGTTTGGGGATGATCATGTTTGATACCAATGAAAACATAGAAGTAAAATTCACATGGAGCATTTTGATCTCAACAGATAATGCACCAAAAGCCTTAGCAATTTCTCAAAAGGTTTGTAATTTTTTAAGGGATAAAGAGGGTTATTGCAAGATTATCCAAATGAACTTCACCCTAACCAAACTATTGCAATTTTTTTTTTTATTAGAGATTGGTTACTTCAAAAATGTTGAATCTCACCATGTCTTGCAGAAAAAAAGAAAAAAAACTTTTTTGTATATGACCAAGAAAATAGGGGCATTAGAATTCATATGATTATATGTGAAATAAATTAGGGGGTGCCATGCAACACCTCCCATGTTGTGCTTGAGGACTATGGTGAGACCACAACAAACATCCACTTGGCATATGCAAACTCGAAGAGATGGAAAGCTATTACACCAATGACACCCCTTTCATTACTACTTACCATCACATGTGGGAGTTATTATAAGGCATACAAGGAATGATTTTGGTGTCATGTGTGGATTTAATTCAATGGTTGGTAGGTTTAACATGCTAAGCATTGGATAGCAGACTAGTTTTATTATAGAGTTTGACATTACGAGTCCATTGCAGGGAAGTTCATTTCTTCTAGGTGTGAGAGTGAGGACTCATCTTCCTTCTCCAAACTTTGGATGCCTCTTTAAATGTCAGTGCTAGTTGTTTGGTCTTGTTCCATGAGGAATTAGGGTTTGATTAGTGCTTTGGGGTTTATCCAAGTGGTGATAATCATGACCCATTACCATTGCAAGAGTGGCTAATGTGTATTATGTGACTCGGGTGAGGTTAAATGAGGGATTAAGAGACGTGCATGGGAAATTGTAGAGGCATGGTGTAGTCTTATGAAATACATAGTCTGCCAGGACCATGTTGGGACAAATAGAAGGAAAATTTTGAGCAATATTTGTAGAAGAACAATGGTTCAAGGGACTCATGTGTAGTGGATACTACTAGGTTGATGTTGGATAAAAGAGAATGGTAAATTATGTGAACATGGGCATAAAACATAGGAAACACACATAAGTCAAAATGCAACTAACCTCTCTTCAGTAGTTAGTGGGGAAAAATGTGGCTCATCTCGGTGCTCCTCAGTAAATGGTTACATATCCCTCTCTTGTAGGCTCAATTCCATCAGTGGAGCCCTCCCTTTCTTGCCTCTCATCGACCTTAGAGGAGCTTATGGGTTCACAATTCTCTCTCAATCTATAATTGGATGAAGGCAAAGGTGAAGTTCACCTTGTTGTTGCGCTCGAGGAACAAAGTTGCATGGATGAAGATGTAAATGAGTCAAGGGAACCTATGGAAGAAAACATCCAGAATGGGTATGGAAACTAGTATTTTTCTTATTTTTGATGTATGTCTTATAAAGTAGTTTATTTTCTTAAGTATGTTATAAGGAAACTTACCTTCTACGCCACTATAGGTTGGAATAAGCAAGATTGACCCTCTAGGTTGAGGAAAAATTAGTTTTATATTTTGGATATTTGGTTATGGCCATACATTTCTCTTTTGCATTATAAAATTATATAGTTTGGTTACAACATCTTCTAATATAAAACCTAATTTTTTATTTTTTTTGACAGAAACGGTTATAGATTATATTGATGGGGTGGACTAGCCACAGATCCGATTACAAAATGGCCTCAAATTTCTTCGGGCCTGTCTTTCTGAACCATTCTACTTCTATAGCTATAGACTTGTGAGCTGAACTAGTTCCTGTACGTCTTCTAATAGAACTGGATTAAATTTAAATGTCGAAACTCCAGTCACTGTTTCAGCATAAGTCTCAGCACTGTTTTAGCATCTGTCTCAGCACTGTTTCAGCATTTGTTACAGCGGTGTTTCAGCATAAGTTCCAGCGTTTTTTCAGCATATGTTACAGCACTATTTCAGCAAATGCTCCAGCACCGTTTCAGCGTATGTTCTGGCACTGTGTTTCAGCATATGTTCCAACATTGTGTTTCAGAAAATGTTACAGCACTGTGTTTCAGCTTACAACACTGTATTTCAACAGATGTTCCAGCCCTGTTTCAGCATATGTTCCAGCATTGTGTTTCGGCATATGTTATAGCACTGTTTCATCATGTGTTCCAACACTGTTTCAACATATGTTCCAGCACTGTTTCAGCATATGTTCCAGCATTGGATTTGGTCTTGTCCCTTTCTTTGCAATTTGCATGCTTCCATTTAGGTTGAGGCTGGTCAAGGAAGATCCACCGTGGTTAGCTGGCCGTTTGCACACATGCGTCATTGTTCCAACTTTGCGCCTCTATTTGCCTCCTCATCCGCTTCTCTATTCAGCTCCCTCAGGACGTGGAACACTTGATATGAGTCAAACCTTTGAAGGAGGAGGCGTATCCTGGCCAACAAATTATTGAGTTGTGCATTTTGAGTTTTCGTAATATAAAACCTAATTGTTATTGTGAAAAAAAAATAGAAAATATCCGTCAAATTTATTTACAAAGTTTCAAATCTTTTACCAATAATATCAAATGAAAAAACCAAACAATCAATATAAGAGATATCAAAGAAAGACCACTTTCAAAATAATTAGGGTCTTCAATATTTTTATAGTTGAAAAAATGCAATACCACAATAAGTAGAAAATATCAACATTTATTTACAATGTTTCAAATTTTTTATCCAATTTAATATTGAACCACAATAATATTTAAAAACTTTTATCCTATGGAATCACAAATGGAATCACAATTTTATAATTAAATTGTGAAGATCAAAGTTATATTTCTTTTATTGTTATCTTAAATATGAAAATTAATATTGGTAAAATAAGAATAAAATTTTAGGGGTTTTATAGTGAAACTAGGTTTTGGACAAGCTCTAAAACATTTTGAGAAAAAACATTTGTAATCTTTGAAACACTAAGAAAATAGAGGATGAATATCACTTTATCTTAAAATATCTTTTATATATGTATATTTAAAATTAATTTACCAATATTTGTAACATTAATTATCTTAAAATATATTTTATATATGTAAATTTAAAATTAATTCAATTATATTTGTAACATTCATTATCTTCATAATTTGCTAACTAGTAAAAACCAACAATAATTAAAAAAAAATCCTTACAATTTTTCCAATACATAAAAACAAGATATTAAAACAAACCCATTAATTATCAAATAAATAATAAAACATTTCCGCACTTCATACATAAATGCATAAGATATATTAACTAAACAAATATTATTTTATACATGAAAATTGAAAACTTGTACCTGAAATTCAGTCAATATAGATAAGATTTAAATATAAAATAATTATATGTAACGACCCTAATTAAATAAATATTTAAAGATTATAAAGTAAAATTAATTAAAGAAAATAATTGTGATTAATTAAGTAATACTCTAACTACATATCGCATTTAATGACCTGAGAAATAAATCTTAAAAGATCAATGAAAAATGTTTAAAAATGGCTATGTATGCAGAGCGGGAGCCTATGAATCCCGAGAAGATAAAACATTTAAGGGGGAGAAGGGACAGGCACGGAGGGTGGTTGGAGGAGTAACTGCATGAGTCGGTGAAGGAGGAATAAGGGAAAGGGGAAGGTGACAGGAGGATCATTCGACGGAGGAGAGATTTTTCTAAGGACTTTTGGACTTGCTGTGAGCACCTAGATTCGGACTGTGGCTTTTGATCAGGGGAGGCACTGAGTTGCTGGAGGTTTTGGGCACGGAGGGCCAGTATATCCATAGATATCCTGGAGATAGGTAGTTTTCCTAGTTGGCAGGGAGGACAGTAGTTTTGGGCAGTTATTTTCCTGTTTGTGGCAGGGTTGATCTAGTAGCAGGAAGCAAGAAGACAACAGCGGGGCACAGAGGCAACCAAAATTAGCATCAGAACCAGGTACCTTGTTAAGTTATGTATTTACTTCTTTCTGTCATGAAATCAGTATTTATGGATAAATCTAAGTTACTGAAGTTGTTGTTATGAAAATCAATATTATGCTAGAAAGTTATTGTTTCAGTTATTAAATAAATTGTTTACGAAACTTAAATGATGTTTAGAAATATTAGGTTGTTACATTATCTTTTATTTTAATGCCAAACAAATACGAAAACAAGATATATTTAGTATGAAAAAGTAACCTTCTATGATAAATTTTGAAATTTGTTCATCCATCACCTAAGTAGCCCATTGAAAACAACAATTTTGTTATAATTTTCTCACCAAAAAGTGAAACCTTGATATATCGTTCTCTTACAAAAGAATAATAAAATGAACATGTGTTTTGATCATATACAACTCAATTCTTAATGATCAAGAAATAATTATATTAAAATGAATATGGATGAAATCACAGAGGTGGGTAACACTTTGGTGACAATCTGATCTCTAAAATTCTGAAAAACATTGTTTCGGTTGAATTAAAACTATTTTTCGGCCGAAAGATACATTTTTCGGCCGAAATTTGGAACGTCAAATCGAATGGTACAGTGACGGCACCCTCGATTTTCATGTAGAAATTTAGTCGGGTGGATTTTTTCCATCCGGCAATATGTTTTCGGCCGAAAGATATTCAACCTGAAAAATTCTTTCGTCCGAACTATTCTTTCGACTGAAAGAGTTTTTCGTCCGAAAAGGTCTTTGAGTCGAAAAATTGTTTATATATTAATCACATATCATAATTGTAACGTTTTTCTCAGCTCTTCCCGATTGTGATAGTGAGTGAGTGATTGTGAACTTGGTGTGGACGTTGTGTTGGCATAGACGTTGTGTTCACGGGCGGTCAGGTTGTTGTGTTGGTGGGTGGTCGGGCGGGCCAAGCTTCAAGTAAGCCCAAAACCTTTAAATTTATTTTTTATTTATAATTTTTATTTTAACCATAATTTTTATTTTTTAAATTTAATTTATATGTCGTTCTTTTAATTTTTAATTTTAATTTTAATTGTAATTTTTAATTTTGATTTTAATTTTTAATTTTAATTTTAATTTTTAATTTATACGGTGGCCCCTGTAGCCAAGCCATGGGCATGCCAAGGCTGAATAGTGTGCTGTTGTACACCCCAATAAATTGATTTAACAACAAAATTATTCAAATTTTATTGGGGTTGTGTGTTGTCCTAAAACTAGGTAGAGAAGATAGGTGGCCAAGGCCATTGTGTCTCTAGATTCCTTCTCTATCCTTTTGACACTGCCTCGAATGGACAATGTGCATACTAAACCCAAATAGAAATGCCCAACATTCTCTCATAACCATGTAACACAAGTTTTTTCACAATTTCCCGTCTCGTACAAAACCAAACAACAAACACGTGATGGGAAGATGCCAACACGTTTTTTTTGTTTTTAAGCGTATTTGACTCATCATTCAAAAAAAATTGAAATGTCAAAAATGTTTTCAAATCTTGATATCACCCAAATTAATTATGCCTTGTATATTAGCAGTTTTCCACTTAATCTGATTAATTTGAAATGTTTCAACTAACTTCTTAATTTATTATTAATCTGCAATTAGTTGAACTAAATCAACTAAAAATAGATATAGATATGAGTAACTATTTTTTTGGATTACTGAGAGGCGGGGAGGGGGGTGGGGGTGAATCAATAATAGAGAAATTATAATATTTTTTAACCAAATAATCCAAGTGTTATATCAATGTAGAATTATCATCCAATAATGAGCAATGAACAAATGAAAAATTATACACATACACAGTACACCAGTGTTTTAAGTGGAAACCCAAAGCAGAAGAAAACCACAAAATGCTTTTTCTTATATGTATTGAAGAATTACATTCATTGGAAGCACCAACTCCCTTTGTTTTCCAGCTGCAACTCGAAGGAGGCTCCAACCTCCTAGTTTCTTAGGTTACAACCTGAGGGAAGTTCCAACTCCCCAATTCTCTAGCTACAACCAGAAGGAGGCTACAACCCCCTATGTTCTTCGGCTACAACCAAACGGTGGATACAACCACATGTCCTTGCCCTATCCAACCGCCCTGCAGTAGAAGTAGAATAATGGAACCACTGTCACATTATCACTGTGAGATATACCACTCTAAACCCGTACTAATAAATCTGAACCATGCATCAAACTATACCTCAACCTGTAATCAACTTGTACCATAAAAAAGTGCATCAACTATGCACCAATATGTACCAAACAAATTGTAATCAACCTGTACCATAAAAAAATGCATCCAACCATGTACCAAGTATGCACCAATCATGTGTCACCTACTCATCAACTATGACTCATCAATATGTACCAACATCATCAACTATACACCTCATGTATGTGCCAACTCATAAACTACTTGTCTCAACCATGTACCCAACATGTACCTTAACCAAAATCCCTCATCAATTTCATCATCCAAATATGATTTGTAACTCTGTAATAGACGTGGTGTATATGATCACATACCTGCAAACCTTCCTTAACTTGCTAAATTATGGATTATTCTAGAGAGCGAACGTGTAGAGCGTGCCCCGCATGGAATATTCATTGAATCGATCTGAAAATGTTACACAACATACTACATACTGTACTCTAACCAACACATTTGGTCTCACTAAATTTGGATCTATTATGAAGAAGTTATGACAGTTTTTTTCGAAACACCTTAGAAAGCATCATCACAAGAATTTATCCTCCCTTGAATTCCGACCTTCTTTTCTTCACCTTCCTTCTGAAATTTGGCTTAGATATCCTTTGGTTATATCAGACACCTATAGATATTCAGTATTATCAAGTGTGATCTAAAATGAGAGAGCCTTGCCTCTTATTTATACTTTCCAAGTAGCTTCCTTAAAAACATCTTCTAGGTCACTTTGCCCACTTTCCTTATTTTAGGGTTAACCTACTTCTAATTTATCCATTAAATTTATTATTTAAATAATTTATTTTGTATTCAACTTGAGTTGTAGTACACTCATCACTTCACTTTATTATTTACCTTCTAAAATCTCTTAAACCACTTTGACTACTTTGACATTTTAGGGCTTCTAGATGACATATGAGAGTCCTCCAACTTCGTAAGGCCATAACTCTCAAACCGTGACGAGTTATGTGACATTCCACATACCACCCGAAATAAAATGAGTACTATCCATATAGAATAGTATTACTTGTAAATATATCAAAAATCATACCATTATCCATCAAACAAACTTGGTTCCATTACCCAAACCCGGGTTCTCCAAATTCTTATGGCCATAACTCTCTAACCGTGAGGAGTTATCTGACGTTCCACATACCACCGTAAATGGAATTACAAGAAATATCCATCTAGGATAGTTTCACTGAAAAATTCACTTACCTTCATCTCATTATTCCACAAATAAGAATGGGTTCTATAACCATACTTCTAGGATAACTCAATCCGCAAAACGTCTTCTCATGAGGGATTTCACGATAAGTGGACCACTTTGGAGTTCATCCTTTCTACTATTGGGATTTCTTTAAGGGTTGACATCAATGACAACCAACCTTAATCAACCCATTGTTTTTCATTTTTAAGCATATTTGACTCATCATTCAAAAAAAATTGAAATGTCAAAAATGTTTTCAAATCTTGATATCACTAGTCCAAATTAATTGTGCCTTGTATATTAGCAGTTTTCCACTTAATCTGATTAATTTGAAATGATTCAACTAATTTCTTAATTTATTATTAATCTGCAGTTAGTTGAACTAAATAAGCTAAAAATAGATATAGATATGAGCAATTGTTTGATCAGTTTGTGTAACTGTTTGATGAACTTGTGATTAGTTTGTGTAATTGTTCAAAACATTACATTCTGATTATAAAAGTGTTATAAAATTCTGTGCATAAATGTGTTATATAGTTTGGTACAGGTAGAAGAAATCTTTATGTTTATTTCAAATTTGTTAATATTTGTACATTCTGATTATAAAAGTGTTATAAAATTCTGTGCATAAATGTGTTATATAGTTTGGTACAGGTAGAAGAAATCTTTATGTTTATATTTATGTTTATTTTAAATTTGTTAAAATTAGTATTTAGATTTTAGATTTGGTATGTGCGCATTTGTTTTTGTCCAGTTTAGATTTAAAGACACTATTTTATTGACTGATAATAGTTCTAGTCTATTTTTTGACCACATAATTTATTAAGTGGTTTAATTCAAATAAATTTATGCATAGAAATATTTTTTATTCTTTCGGTTATATTCAAATATTATCCGACGAACATCATAATATTTTTAATAAATTATATTTCTTGTAAATATAAATACGTTCTTATATATATATATATATATATATATATCTATATGGAAAAAAATTTAAACATATATTTTAAATTTTTTATACATGTTTATATTTTCAAATTATGCACAAACAATAAATTTATAAACAATATGGAATTACTTGAAAATGAGAATTTGATATATACATTAATAAATAATTTATAAACAATATGGATTTAGTTAATTTGATGTAGACATTTAACAATCAAATATTAAGTTTTTAAATTTGGTATAAACATTTAACATTCAAATTTTAAGAATAGAGTAAGCATTTAAGTGATTAATCTGTGCCTAAGCAATCGGTCAGGATCTGAATCTACTGTCTTTCACTCTGGTGTTAAAGACTTAGATTCAAATGCCCTCTTTTCTGTGCATAGATAATCTCTTATTAAAATTGGTTGTGACTTGGCCGCGAGGGCCAGCCCTGTGGCCAAGCCATGGGTTTGCCCATGGCTTGGCCACATGGTTGGTCCCTCGCGACCAAGTCAGAATCATTTCAAAAGTTTTGTGTTTCATAAAAAAATCAAGTTGTCCAAGTTTTAATTTCAAACGTTTTTTATTTTATAAAAATTTCAAATATTTAGGAATTCAATTTATAAATCCATTTTTACATATGTAACATTAGATTATCATAAGTTATACATATTATTTTAGAGATTGTTGATTCTTGAATTCCTTGCTGTATATTATTGTCCATCTTATAATTTGTAAATGAATATTTGTGAAATATACATACAATGGAAAACATTTAAAACATATATATGTAATTTTTTTTTTAATAAATTTAAAAATAAAATAGGAAGACAATTTAAAAATTACTTGTTTATATGTTCAAATTATACACACAAACAATAAATTTATAAACAATATGGATTTACTTAAAAATGAGAATTTAATATATAGACATTAATAAATAATTTATAAACAATATGGATTTAGTTAATTTGATATAGGCATTTAACAATCAAATATTAAGTTTTTAAATTTAAACTTTACATATATAAACTTCAAACATCTTTGTAAATTTGAAGCATTTTTCTTTTTGGGGGATACAACAAGACCCACATTTGGAGGTTGGGTCATAGTGGCGTTTAAGCATTTTTTTTCAATGGGTATATGTATATATTAACGGATTTAAATGTCAGATAGCTCGGATGCATATCACGCGAAATTGGTAGCATTTTTTTTCAATGGGCATATGTATATATATTTTTTTATGTATATGGGCATATGTGTCGGATGCATATCACGCGGAATTGGTAGTAATCATGAAAATCCAAAACTAGGCTAGAATTGGAAAGAAAAATGCTAATTGGGGATGGAATTTTGAGGATCCAGGATTGACTTGGAATTCAAGGAAAATAAATTATCTCAATTGGTTGTGTGTTGTTTTCTGTAGAGATGAAGTGGGAGGAATTTGCATATGCAGTAGGACCAGTTGTCGGTCACAGTTGCATTGATGTGAGTAGGAAGATGGAAGCCCAATGTTTCATCCATGTAGAGCTTATTTCCCTCGTGGGTCTCCTGGATGCCCTTTTGCTCTGTGCTCTTGTTTGAGTTTTTGGGTCTAATAACAACATTGGATCTATGGATTCTATGTTTCAGACCCATGATCAAAGCATGCTGAGAATTCTTTTCATAAGTGCATGCCTTAAGGTGATGGAAGGGTACATGTACCAGAGGGAATTGCAGGTATCTCCCATATCTATGACAGAAGAAGTGCTAAGAAGACAAGTAAAATTTACCATTATGAATACCTCCCTAGTTATGAGGGAGTGTTGATTTTTTGTAACTATCGTCGGTCTTCATAATGTATATATTCGAAAAATAAATTCTTGAAAAGAAGGCTCATGGCAAGAGGGTTCTCCCAGAAAGAGGGAGCATCTAGTGAAGCAAATTGGACAAGCAGGGTTTGCTTCAATGTAAGAGGGAGCTAGTTGGCTCATGCAAAAAGGAATACATGGAGGGAAATACCTTCCAACATGATGTCAAGGCGAGACATTGCTAGACGTGATGCTTAGAGACAAAAAGTATCTAGGAGCATTTTTCCTCGAGGATGGGATCATACCAGATAGTAGAAACAATTCCAGTGATCGTGGATACAGCTAGTTAGACCCACTATAACACATCTATGGTGATAGATCCAATGAAGGTGGCAGACAGAGTATGATTCCTAGAGGGAGCAGTTACAGGATCCCAAAAGGAGGATTTGCAGAGCTCCAGAGGGAACAGTTGTAGAGAGAGTGGAGGAGCTGTGCTTAGTACATGCAAATCCACTTCCAGAGGAGCTAATCCCATATTGGTTATTCTTGGGATGATCCATTGTTCCTGTTAGGAGATTGAGTATTCTCCAAGGGATTGGAGGTGTGGCAAAGGCCAGGCAAGAAATTCATCTCACAGAGGAAGCACATGGTTGTTATCTTGCAGAGATATGGCATAATGGATTGCAGGTCCATGGCCACACCCATGATATCAAATTTGAATAAGTTGAATGAGGCAACTTCAAACTCAAATTTTGTGGAACCTATGATGTACAGACAACTAGTTGGGTCCCTGATGTACCTGGTGAACACCAGGACATATATATGTTTTATGAGCGCCTTGATTCAGTTCATGAGTGAACCAAGGAAATTGCACTGGTTTGTTGCAAAACATGTGTTGAGGTACCTAAGTGGTACAGTTGGGTATAGACTCAGATACTTCTCAAGTGGAGAAGTAATGTTGCAGGGATATACAAACTATGATTGGGTAGGGAGTGTGAATGACAAAAAGAGTACATCTGGTACCTATTTCAGTTTGGGCTCATCCATGATATCTTGGATTAGCAGGTGTTGGACGCAGACCCATTTTGGGGAAAAGGCTATTTTTGGAGAGAGAAGCATGAACGAAAGACAGGACAGCTGGAAGGAAAATAAACACATGTGAGGGAAGCATGTGAGGAATGCATGCAAGGGAGACCTAATGATGTTAGGTTTAGGGTTTTTGCAATGTATTGTAATGGCTAATGAGACAAGAATGGATATAAATAGTACTTAGGAGGTTTAAGGAGGGATTAGAGAGGGGGACCGAGACCAGAGAGAGAAAAGGACAGAGGGAGAGTCTAGAAGTTGTAACATTTGTAAGAATTTTAATATTTTCTAAGCTGGTGAGCTAGAGAAGGAGTGAGCAACTCGATCTTGAGGGTTATATCATAGGCTGAGGAGCCCAGTGTGATCTAGTCAGCCTCACAATGATCAGGAATCCTGTTGAGATTGTAAGATGCAAGACTGTAAACAAGCGCAATGCGATATATTACTGAGACATAATAAAGAGCTTGAAAGCCAAATCTTTGTGGATGTAGCTCGAGAGGGGGTGAACCATGATAACACTTGTGTGATGTGATTGAATGCATGCATCTCTTTTGTTTTTAAGTATTGAATGTTACATGAATAAATGAAGAAACTATTTAGACTTGATACTCTAAATGCATGAATAAGAAGGATCATCTTAATCAAGAGGTTAGATTAGATAAATAAAGATCACAAGGTACAACCACAGGTCTCCACCCATTCCCAGGCTACAAGAACCTGAGTATTGCAACCACCCATAGAGTTATCTCGGCTGAGACTGCGTAGTACACCTTGTGTAAGTAGTGTTGTCTTCTGGTTTACCATGGGGGGCGATAGTTTTGAAGGGATTTTGTTGGAAGATTGTTAAATATGAACCTGGGTCAACCTATGACAGTGAGATCGGAGTAGGTAATTGATCAAGTAGAATAAAAAAACCAACAAATGGTTCTGTTGCCGGTTGGAACAAGATGGGACTGAGTGAATGATATTTGTTGAAGACACGTCAAAAGAATGCCATATCTGACGACAAGATGTTAAGAGAATGAGAATATAAAAGGGGATGTTGAGACTGTGGAACCCAAAGAAGGAAGAGATAGAGAGATGGTGGAAAACAAAGGAGATGGAGTTTTCACAGAAAGATAACGGAAATACAAAGTTAACACCGCACAAATATCTGGACAAGTACGTATTCAACGACTTGCATGAAGTATTTTTCTGTGATTTCCTGCATGTGTTGCAGGAGTGAAAGACTACCATCCTGCAAATCGAATCAGACAATTAGAGTGGAATCCTATAGAGATCACGCATTTACAACAAGTTGAAAATAAATTTACGCGTGCAGTAGATTTCTGGTTAGATTGCATTGTTGCAGGTTTTATCACAGAATTTGCAGTAGATACGACGAAGTCTTACAACGCAGCAGAGAAAGAGTTCTTGAAGGGACCTCGAGGTAGGTATATCATATCTCTATATACTTCCATTAAGATATTACTATATAACAAAGGTGTAATGACAATGGCCTCAGACAACTAAACTTCTCTTCGTGCATGGGGGAAGGGGGGAAGCATTGACAGGAGAAGGAGAAATGGAGGGAGAAATAGATAAAGGAAAGAAGGAGGAGGCCTTGGACCCAATCATGATAGAGGAATACCAGATCAGGAAGATCATGTAAATGGCTAGAAGAAAGCGCAGTGGAGTACCCTACCAATATAAGATTAACATCAATAAGAGAGCCATAGCCGTGAGGGAGGGATTGACAAGTGATGAAGAAGAGGTAGAGGATCTCAGGGATGTGGAGCAGATTGAGAAAATCTTGCACGTGACATATGAGGGGAGAATGAGAGGTCCAATATTGAGAATGGAAGGAAACACTCCTATCCATATTAGTGTCAGTGTGGAACCCATAAACCCATGTGCAACTAATACACCAATAATAACACCACCATTTAGAAAACCGAATTTCAAGAGTAGGAAGACAACATGAAGTACATCTACACAGGGAACACCAACTAGGAGAGCTAGTTCAGGAAGCATTAGTCAAGTATCTACATTGCGTGGAGGTAGTAGTTCAACATTCAGGATGGAAGGACATGATCCCACTATCAGGTTACCAGAATTCAAAGGAGAGGTGTCGGAGAACCCTGAGAAGCACTTGTTAATTTGCGAAAATATATGGGAAGAAAAACATATCATAGATGAGGATACTAAACTTGTGAAGTTAGTCATCACTCTAAGAGATCTCACATTGGATTGGTACATGAGCTTAGCTGCAAATAGTCAACCAGGGACAACCATAATGATTGGAGATATAAAAAAACTATTGATAAATGAATTCCAGAAGCCAATCTCAGAGGATGAATACATGAATGAGATGATAGATATTAGACATAAACCAGGAGAATCTGTGTGGGAGATTGACCAAATATTCAAACGATTGAAGGGAAAGATAAAATATGTCATGACAAATATGCAACATATGCATCTATTTGTCAATTCACTGCTTCCACACTTGAAATACCCCTTGCAAAAACAGAAGTTTCAGATGCAAGCAGAGGCTCTGAAGGAAACCCTACAACTGGAAGAGAACCAATATCAAAAGACAGTTCCAGCCATAGAGGAGCTGAAGGAGGATCTGAAGAACTTAACATTTTAGCTAAACCAGAACATGGGTAAGGACCAAATACAAGTCGTTTGGTGTACCATATGTAGGACAAAAGGACACCATAAGAATGAATACCCAACATTCACACAGTACATGGCAACAGGACTTCCAAACCCTTTGTCAACAGGAGGACTATGGTGTTAAATCTGTAAGAAACGGGGGCATGATCCATATCACTGTCCAATGATGTAGAAATACCAGACAGTACCTAAGAGTTAATATTTCAACTTTTGCAAGTCAGTAGGCCATGATGACAAAGATTGTAGGACCATGGACCTGATGAGGGAAAGAACATCATTTAATTATAGGGTGTAGGCAGAAATGATGACTGGGAAAGATGCACCGCATTTTAACCGAGTACCAGCCCCATATAACACTGTGAAACAACAATATAACGCTGCACAATTGCAGTACAATACCGCGCAACCACACTATAAGCCCATGCAGTATAACTAGACACCCCAGTAAAATGCACCGCGAGGAGATCAAGCTGGCTATAGAGGTAGAGGAAGAGCAAGAGGAGGCTTTGGAAGAGGCAGAGGGCCAGTGGTATGCCACAATTTTCAACAACTAGGACACTATGCAAGAGAATGTCCACTTCCACCTACGACATGTATGTATTGTCGTGCATCTGAGCATGACACAGAAGATTGTCCCACACTATTGGGGAAGATATAGGAAAAGAGAAATCAGAACAATCACAATGTCCAGTGGATTTCATTGGAAGCAATGGATGACTAAAGAAATATCAACATAGTGACACATGGAGGAGCTAAGACAGGAAACGATGCAGTAAGACAAGATCAAACACAACACCAATGGGTGAAGAAGAATGTTGAACCGCAGAAGCATTTTGATGCACAGAATGAAAAGGATATATTCAAGTAGGCCATACAAGAACTCTTGAATCCATACATTGCACCGACATCAACTGCGCAACATACCCAGGAAGTACGAACATATGAGATGCCTCCATCACTGGATCACACTAATGAAGCACAACCCCTGGGACAAGTAAGTATGATTAAGGTTTTTCTGTAATCATGTGTTAAACTACTAAATGATCCATCAGTTGTTAAAGTGTTACAAAATATGTTAGAAATATGTAGCAAAGACGTAGAGGGAAATCTAGAACAGAAAAAAATTAATCATATGCATACAAGGAGAAGAACAAGTAGAGAATTCAGACTGAATGCCAATATTGGATATTTCAACATGGGAGATATTATACTAGGTTTAGGATCCAAAGTAAATGTGTTACCCAAGAAGACATCGCAATGTATGGGAGAGCCCACATTAGGATATTCACCTATTCAGCTGAAACTAGAAAATCAACACAGAGTTCCACCAATTGGAAGGCTAAAGGGGGTGACAGTAGATCTGGATGGTGTGCGCACTAAATCCGATTTTGAAGTGATAGAGATAGTGGATGGCACAACACCTTATCCAACATTGATTGGCTTGGACTAGGAGTTTGACAATCAGTCCATAATCAACTTAAAAACGAGGAAAATGACATTTGATTCAAGCAAATACAGATTCATCGCACCATTAGATCCATCAAAAGGGGAAAGGTTTGTAGAACCCACTTGTTTAGACCTGGAGGAAATTAAACAGTTGTACAGAACCACCACATGAGAAGAAGATTGTGTGAATCCAACTGCAGATGGGGTACTCAGATGGAGAAGTATCACGTCATGTGCGTTGAACTTAGATACAGGGTTGGAGAATTGGCAGCATAGGTTACACGAAGTCTCCACAAGAAGATGCACACGAATAGAATGCACAGTAAGATGGGTAGTGTTAGAAAAACAGGACCGCAAAGCAATAAAATAAAACAAATGCAGAAACAAAACACAGAAGACACACAATACAAGAGAGACACAGATTTACGTGGTTCACCTAGTGTGGGCTA
>JZKD02S1673383.1:694664-738351 GCA_000966675.3 Picea glauca
TAAAATAAAACAAATGTAGAAACAAAACACAGAAGACACACAATACAAGAGAGACACAGATTTACGTGGTTCACCCAGTGTGGGCTACGTCCATCAGAGAAATTGTCAGGTCCTTGCTTTATTATTATCCAGCAAATGAAGGGATACAACCTACAGAAAAACCTGTTGTAACTTCCTCTTCTTTCTCTCACAGTATCCTCTCTCAGAATACAATATTCACCCTCAACCATAGCCGCAATACATTTCCCTCATAAAAGAGGGTTTCCTTCTAGGGAAAAAAACCCTAACATAATCTCTATCGTTAGATATGCAACCTTATAATGAATGGTCCATATTTATAATGAAATTACAATATACTTTTACAAGGCAATTTTTGCTTCGGGGGCTTTGCCCCGGAACCCCCGTTGGGGGCCCGCTTGCCTCCAGAACCCCCAACCCGGGGGATAGCCCCCCCGGACCCCGCAGAGGGGGTACCCCCTCTACACTCCCCTGCGTGGAAGAGTGTACATAATTATGGGGTGTAAATACTTCATGGGGTATAAACACGGCTGAAAGCAAGGACCTCTGAATCAAGAAGATAATCAGGCTCCACAACCAACAGGTAGGTACAGAGATAAGGGAACCACCCAGCTTCTATGGGGTGATTGATTTAGAAGATTTCTTAACAAGATACAAAGATGAAGTGTTATAAAATCAAATTCTCTTATCCCTGGATATAGCACTCAAGGAAACACCTACAAGATGGTTGGGTGCACACAAAGAGACAACCAAGGATTGGTACCAATGTAAGCGGTTATTACGCATCAAATTTGGTGCAGAACAGGGAAGCAACCAACTACAGAGATATGATGGGCATGGGACACCAGGAAAACACTTGGAAAAGTGTATAACACTATGGATAATGACACCACCAGAGCGATGGCCTCATCACTTTATTCACACATTAGAAGGGATTCTAGCAAACTGGTATATAGACCAAGAATTGCGCAGAGGAACTACAGAATGGAAAATATTACAACATAATTTTACAGTCACTTTATCATTTTAACATGAGAACCCCAACATAGACTCAGCACTCAAACAAATCAGAGGGGTGATATTCATTAAGGAACCAGAAGTTGAAACTATGACAAAATATCAACAATAGAACAAACAAAAAGTAAAATAACTATTGTCATGCTACCATATGCAGGAAGAAGCACCAGATGAAGAGGAATCACGCAAGATTCAGATAACATAAGTTGAAGGTGAAAGAGAGGTGGAAGTTCCACCTCTGGAATCAAAATCATTTGATGTGTCTATCAAGGTAAAGAAATTCAACACTGGGAGAACTGAGAATCCCAAAATGGCCAGCATTGGAGACTACTGGGATGAGCAAATAGTAAAAATCATAATAGAGTTATTGTGCGAGTACAACGACCTGTTACCAACAACGTTCATGGAAATGAAATGCATAGGTCTAGGTAAAATGAAGATACCTATCAGACCTGAGGAAAGACCGGTGAGACAGAGACCCTATAGAGTAAACCCA
The DNA here is from genome assembly GCA_000966675.3 of Picea glauca. NCBI lineage: Eukaryota > Viridiplantae > Streptophyta > Pinopsida > Pinales > Pinaceae > Picea > Picea glauca. Next base: position 696,196 of record JZKD02S1673383.1, read on the forward strand.
ATTTATAAGAAAAAAGTGAAAGTAGAATTCGACAGGATGTTGGAGGCTGGAATCATAGAACCAGTGGAGGAAGATGAATGGGTAAGCCCTATGGTATTTTAGGAGAATAAGCAGGGAGGGATAAGGATATTTTTCGACCTGAGGAAGTTGAATCATGATTGCCTACATGACCCTTTCCCTACCCCTTTCACAGAAGAGGTGTTAGAGAATGTAGGAGGTTAGGAAGCTTATGCATTCACCGATGGATTCTCAGGCTACCATTAGATCAAGATAGCCCCATAAGACAGGTACAAGGCCAATTTTTCCACATAATGGGGGTCCTACTAGTACACAGTCATGCCTTTTGGACTGAAGAATGCACCAGCAATAGTTTCTAGAGTAGTCATAGCTTCATTCAAAGAATTCATCCACCAGTTTCTAGAGGTATATCTGGATGATTGGACAATCTACAGTTTATTGAAAGACCATGTAGAGGTGTTGAGGTTGATGTTAGAAATATGCAGGGAGTGTCAAATATTGCTAAACATCAAGAAGTGCATCTTTGGAACACCCTTTGGGATACTATTGTGCCACATAGTGTGCAAACAAGGTTTGCTAGTAGATCATGCCAAGATTGTAGTAATTGTTAATCTACCACAACCAATATCAGTACATCAATTAAGAGAAACATTGGGACACACATGATACTAAAGGAAATTCATAAAAGGGCATGCGTAGATCACTTCGCCAATGGAGAAATTGTTGAGAAAATATAGCAAGTTTCAGTGGAATGAGGACCGTCAATGAGGATTGGACACTCTAAAAGAGAATATGGTAACCACACCAATACTAGTATTCCCATATTGGGAAAATACATTTCATGTGCATGTATATGCATCAACTATAGCACTTGGATCTATTTTGGCATAGCTAGGAATAGGGGAATTGGACCATCCTATAGCATTTGCTAGCAGAAAATTGTCAGAGTTAGAGCATAATTACAATACCACAGAAAGAGAAGGCCTAGCTATGGTCTATGCACTTCATAAGTTCAGACATTACTTGCTGGGAAAACATTTCAATATGTTTACATATCATTCATCCCTCAAATACCTAGTCAACAAGCTAGTATTGGGGGAGAGAATTTGTAGATGGTTATTGTTGTTCCGAGAATTTGAATTTGAAGTGATAGTCAAACCAGAGAAGTTTAATGCAGGACCTAATCACCTGTAAAGGATCACCAATGGAAAAAAACTTATGAATCTAGAGGAAAAATTCTCTAATGCACAGTTATTTTCAGTCCAAGTAGCCGATGGATATTTTGCTTACATTATTCAATACTTGAGTACAGGGACTACGCCACAAGAATTCAACACTGCGCAAAAGAAAAATATGGTAGTCGGAGTTGTAGACTATCAATTGATTGCAGGACACTTATACAAGATGGGTGCAGACAACATCTTGAGAAGATGTGTACTAGAACATGAAATACCTAGTATTTTAGTAGAGGCCCATGAGGGAATAACAGGAGGACATTATGCATGCAAAGCTACCATGCAGAAGGTATTGCACGCAGGACTATGGTGGCAAACTTTTCACATAGATTCAAAGGACTACTGTTAGAGATGTGATGTATGTCATATGGTTGGTAAACCTAATAGATGAGATGAGATTCCTCTAAAGCCACAAGTAACCTTGCAGGTATTCGAAAAATGGGAAATAGACTTTGTGGGACCAATTAACCCACCAGCAAAGAGGTCAGAAGAAAGGTATATTATTACTACGACATAGTACTTAACAAGATGGGAAGAAGCAACACCAGTAAAAGACTGTAGTGTAGAGACAACACCACACTTCTTGTTTGAGCAAGTGATCACTAGATTTGGATGCCCAAGGATTTTGATGAGTGACCAAGGAACTCACTTCATTAACAACACTATTAAGGCTATGAATGAGGAGTTTGAAATCTATCATCAAAAGAGTACATCATATCATCCTCAAGCAAATGGAACAATGGAAGCCTTTAATAATATCCTAGAAAATGAACTGACAAAGATTGGAATGTCAACAAGGATGATTGGGAATTGAAGATACCAACAGTGCTATGGGCATACAGGACCACATGTAAAAAATTGACAAGGCAAGCACCATTTAGATTGGTGGATGGACAAGAAGTAGTGATGCCATTAGAATTTTTCTTACCTTGTATGGGCGTAGAGAAAATTACTAACATGATAGAGTGAGGTGTAGTACAAGAAAGGCTAATTCAGTTGATGCTCATGGAAGAAGATAGGATTCTAGCATGGTTTCACTAAGAGGTACATAACGCAAGGGAAAAAGCTTGGCATGATAGACATATTAAAAGGAAGAGTTTCAAGGAGAGAGACCTAGTTTTGGTGTATGACAGTAAATCTCTTCAGCACCCAGGAAAACTCAGAATGCATCGGTTGAGACCATATGAAGTAAAGGCTGTCACAGATGGGGGAGTTGTACAGTTGAAGGATTTGGGAGGAAAAAAACTCAGAGGAATGATCAATGGGAGTCGCTCAAACTGTATAGGGACAGTCGACTGAAATTGTATAGAGAAGAAGACTGCATTAGACAACAAAGGACTGGATGAAACAATAGGGGGGTTACCACGCCAGACACCAGAAGACATCGAGAAGAAATAGAGTGAGCGCGAAAAAAATAAAATGTCCACGCGCACCGACGAAACAACATACTGCGCACCTGGAAAACCTAGTGCTGGAAAAAGGACCAACAGTTAGAAAAAGGTGGAAATTGGAAAAATTGAGGTTATGGAAAACAGGCACCAACTGGCGGCGTCTATCAAAATTGAATGACAAAAATTGTCCAAGTGACGTTACATTTATCGCGCCAATTGGTGGTGTCAAGAGAATTGAATGTCACATACGCGGGAAGCCCCAATTCATTTAAACCACAACTCGGGTAACTTCTCCAAGAAGTTTCATGCCACTTGTTATATAAGGAAGGTACATTGGTAACTAAAGGGTTATTATGAAATTGTGAAAGAACAGATCAAGAGAGTATATAGAGCAAGCGATATAGAGAAATCTAGAAAGAGATATAGAGCGAACTAGCTCGACAGAGATCAACCTGAACCACCATGGCACCACCGAAGCTAGGTGCATTGAGCCAGGCCTGCAGAAGACCTCGAAGCCATCACAGAGCACCATGTTGTTCCTGAGTTTATACTTTAAGGCTCTAAAGTATACCGTCAAGGCATCCGTAAAGATAAAGGTAATTAAAGGGTAAAACTCAAAAGGAAGGATAAATTAGAGTTGGTTTCCCAACTGCCTCTGTCTAGCTTCCTTTTGTTCTTAGATGATGATATCCCTTTCAATAGCTGCACATAAACATTCTAATTCAACTCGGTTAGTCGTTGTTTGCAAAATAGTATTATAAAGGTTCAAAGCAATGCTAGTTTGATCTTGGAGACCAGGTTCTATGTTGGGTTGTCTGTTATTTGGGACAGTCATCGAGAATAAAATTTTATTTAATTATGAAAGAATTTGATAAATTGTTGCTTCAATTTTTAAAGGATGAGAATAGGAAAAATAGTTTTGAAATTCAAAATAATAACATAATAACAGTTGAGGCCGTTTCCTGGACTTGAAACAATTTTGAGAATAGTAAATTAACAAGGAAATACTACTGAAATAATATGAGGCTTTAATCACGAAACAATCTCATATTGTAACAGGAAGTAAAGAGGAAAACGAGATTTCTAATGAAATGTTAAATATTATCGTTCAAATGATCTACATGTCTTAAAATTATTGATAGCAATTTCAGAGGAAAAGATGTAAATAATTTGATAACCAAATCAATTTAAACTAAAAAGATGTATGAAATAAACTTATAATTGATCATTCATTAGAAAGACATTGAAAGAGAAACATAGAAATATATTGTAAACGGGGTTAAAGAACACATAGCTTCAAGTTGACAGAATTCATAATCTCGTCTGTATTATTTATATCACAATGGATTGAAAACTTTTTATACAATCGACTCTCCCTAAAAACCGAAAAGCCTCTTCTCAGTCTTGTGAAGAAGTATTTATACATTATCACCAAATATTTTTCCCGTCGGTGATTAACCAACTTCGTAAGACTACGGTTACATAAATGAAACAATGTCAAACCGTTTACATTTCTATTCTAACTTATTTATTATTCTAATGATGAAAATATTCAAAAGAGTATCTCATGTCTGCGTTGATGAACCTCCTCCTTCTGCTTCAAGGTAGCGAATACATTTTCCTAAAAACTTCACCAAAACTCTGGGAGCTTCTGGTATATCTTTTGCCTCAAATATGAAGAACTTTTTCTGTAGTTCGGGCAGACGATCTTCAATTATCTTCCTTGTGAACTTAATAGTTTGTAACTTTAAATTTGACATCACTATCCATTTGTTGATTTCGGTGACATTGATTACCTTCATTTTTGGGATCTTCACCTGCATTTCTTCCAGATCTTCTTTGAATCTAATCTGATGCTTAGCAATGTTAATTTCCCCTAACAAACCTGAATAGTCATGTTTTCCAATGTTCAATGAAGTTTTCTCTAAAAGGTCAAAAATTCCTTGGCAGCTGTCATTATCTTCTTTGGTCACTCTTTTGTTTTGTATGAGGTCTGCCTCCCATACCTTGAGTATTACATCACCTTTAACCTGCTCTGAAACAGATAATTTTTGAGCTTCCCCGAAATCCTCCTTTGTCGAAAGAGCCACTGCTTTTTGGAAAGTTGCTCTGGCTGCTTTCACTTCTCTTTCTTTCTGTAGAATATTCTCCAAGGATTTATTTGTTTCCTGAAAGTAATTATGGACAAATTCCAGATTAAAAAACACTCCCTATTGTTCCTCTTCTATCTTCAAATGTATTCCCAATACCTGGGCCTGGAAAATTTCAAGCTCTACCACTTGATTTGAAATGGAACTAATCTTATCTTGTAATTGCTTATTTGTTTCTTTTTGCTTTAGGACCTGTGCCTGAGTAACCTGTATTTGCTAATTCTCTTCTTCTAATCTTTCTTTTAGTTTCTGAATCTCTTGAATGTCATTTAATCTAGCTTGTTCTAGACCCTCTTTTATTCCCCGATTGATATTTCTTTCGGTCTCTTTCAATTGACCCTGTAGTTGAGCTATCATTCGATCTTTCTATTCCACCATAGTTGTCAAACTACCCACAAAGTATAAATTCGTTGATGCTAAGGCCCCCATGGTCCCTGTTATCTCTGTAGCGAATTCTCCTTCTTTAATTTTTGTCCATCAATAATGATTTTGTTCTTTTTAATCATCATATCTCCTCTAGGATGTATCTCATGTTTCAGGATAGCCTTCCTCTTTTTACTGAAAAAATAATTTGATGAAGGGATCTCATCCCTAGAAATTGGCTCAAGATCATTAACGTATAGAGTTCCCTCATGAGGGTTTCCATAAGTAGACTGTAATGGAGTCAAGGAAGTAATGGGACTTCCAAGTTCTGTCGATGTTGTCCCTCCTACCTTTTTCGGAAAACTCTCAGGGATTTTTGAAGGTGTTTCCAACTCCTTTCCTTTCCCTGCCTCTAATTTCTCTGTCTGGGGGACCTCTGTTTCTTGCGAAGGCATTTCAACCTCCTTCATTTTTCCTTTTGTACTTTCTTTATCCTGTACATTTGTTTCAAAGCCTGGGGGAGGCCCTTCCTGCTCTGGAGGAGGGGTCGTAGATTCACCTTGCAAACTCTTTGGTAAACAACTTCGCCTATGACTCTGGAATGACATGAAACCAACATGTGAGTTAGGTGACATGGCCTGTACCCTATTCAATACTTATTCATAATTTTTAACCTCCTTGAAAATGTCATCATAAACAGATGTTTCGTGCTCATAAACTTTCAAATTATAGTGCATCAAATGTTTGCTTACTAATTGATAAGGGTCAAGCTTTCTATGCTCAATATCTACCAGTTTTATTTCTTGTAATGCTTCAGCGTCTACTTTAGAATGGCTGAGGTTCAGTAATGAAAATTTCCCGACATACACAGGGAAGATTGGCCAGGATTTCTTTTGAGCTACTTTTATCTCTATTCCAATACCACCTTTCACTATTTGATGTGCTACCTCCCTCAATACCAATCTGTCCGGGAGGAATTTCGAAAGTGCGTGAGGGGGAATTGAGCTCCCATAAACCCTAACATAAGAAAATTTCTCATCAATAAACCAGTCAGCTATTGCTTTGAGATTTCCCGAGACTGACTCAGAAATGCGAGGGGGTTCACAACCATAAAATATGTTATGCATTGGAATTATTATGAAATGAAAAATTTCGTAAAATGCATCCTTAGCATTTTCTTCCCAAAGTGAAAAATGATATTCATGAATAGGTTTGGGGCAGGTTATGTTCCAACTCCAATTCATCAGGGAAAATGGAGTCACAAAGAAAATCACATCCATAATGTACGATGACATGTAAAAGGCCACTGGTTGACCTTTAGATTTTGCAACTCTATAGTTTGAAACTTCTTGAGCTAAGTTATCAGACATAATCTTACTCCAGTTGAAAGTGAATCCTTTTGAAGCTTCTTCCAAAAAAAGCACCCAATATGCAGGAAAATGGCAGGGATACTTCTTCCCGAAAATTCTACACAACATTATGGCTACATAGACCATATATTCGTTCAAAGATTTCGTGGCATAAACCCCATGGGTATAAGCTCTAAACTTTGATGGACATCTCCACCAATTTCTAATTAAATCGGGATAAGCTTGGTCTGCCTCAGTACACTCTTTCCTTTGAAATTCAGCTAAAAAATCAACATTAAAAGTGTACTTAGGATTTGATGAGAGCTTACACATTACTTGTATATGTTCTGGCCTGAATGAGCCGACAATGACCCCTTGACCATTTAAGATGATCCTCATCAGAATATCACCTTTTCCAGGGCCCAACTGATCATATCGTTGTACACCATAAGCTGAGGACGCGTCGCGATCTTATGAAGCTCTGACTCTGGTATATCTCGAAAGTGATTATCAGAATTAGTATGAGAATTCTTGAATTCATATTTGAGGAATTCAAAGATTTGTGTCCAAGATTTAATTGAGTCAATAACGTGTGGCGTAGTGTCAGATATGATATCTCCTTCCTGTGTATCTTCACTCTTCTTCGGTGCCTTTTTTTGTGCCATGACTTTAAGTTAGATGGAAAACCTGTCACAGAAAAGGAGTGTATGATATTGGTTGAATGCGTCTTGCTCTTGATATTATGAAACATAAAATGTTGCGAAACACAGACCTTCAAACTCTCTTTTAATTCATTTATCGATGAAGGGACTAACGTAGCTGACAAGAATTCAAAACATTTAATGCAGTAGATATTTACTAAGATACGCATTAGTGTCACATATCACCAGTTATTCTTTATTTAAGTGGTCGCATTTTAGCACTTTTGAATTCAAAAATCGAAACATTTCATTCAATCGGAAACCGAAACGTGAATAAAACCTAAAAAGATAGAGTATCGTTAATCATGCTTTCAAAACAGAGTTAATTTGTACTAATCACAAATTAAGAGTCAAGATTTTGTGTTTCAGGATTTCGGGGATCGAGTTGACAAGAGGTATGTTATCAGTGAATCCCGACTTCCGAAATCGCAAAATCGCGACAAGATTAATTAGGACTTAAATTCTCTTTAGCAAAATAATTGATCGGTATTAAGCGTTTAGAGATTTCGGGGGTCGTGTTGACATGAAGTATGTCATCGATGAATCCCGATTTTCAAAGTCACGATATGATTAACTTAGAACTTAATTAATCAGGATTAAGGACAAAACAAGATTAATTCAGTTTAACACAAATTATAGGTGAGGATTTCACGTTTCGGGATTTCGGGGATCGTGTTGACAAGAGATATGTTATCACTGAACCCCGAATCCCGAAATCGTGATATGATTATCTTAAGCCTTAAATTTTTGTGTTAGTGAATTAATTAATCAGGATTTGAACTAACTCTCATTCTTTCGGGAAACCGAGGATCGAGATTTCGTGATTCAATATGTATTGAAACATATGTTCTTAGCAAACCCCGAATCCCGAAAACTTTTTAAAGTTAATCTTAACTCCATTAGGTTTAAAGATTATCATGATTAAATAACTTTATAGAAAATGCGTCGGGATTCTTATAACATTTTAGGTTTTTTACCTTTTATTATTTAAAGAATAATGTTTTTTCGGAAATTGGTATCGGGCACTTGGGAATGATAACAAAGCTTATGCTTTATGAAAAGCCGAAACATGAAAAAGGAAAGTTTGGGTCTTAGGGATAAAAATTTTAAAACTTGTTTCAACATAGGCTCCAATTGGGGACCTTGTCTACTTGTGGGACGAGGAGAACATGTAGACTTAGTGCCTTTATTGAGTTAATGGAGTCAAGGGTTTATCTCTGCAGAAATTGCTAAGGAAGGGGATACAGAGGAAAAATATATTTCATCCTTACTTCTGAAAATATTTTCGAAACTCTCATTTGTTGTAAACTCAGTTGCAGTCCCATTCATGATCTTCTCCTTCTCGTTATTGAAATTAAGTTAGTGTTAAGATGATCAAAACAATCCTAGGAAACCCAACAGATTTTGTGGCTTTCGGCTCGCATCAAATGAATCAAAATTCATATTTTTAATTGGGGAGCCCTGTCTGGACTTGGGATGTACATCCGGTTTCGAAAAAACTGGTAACTAGAGTAGAATGATATTTAAGTATGAAAACCTTACAGATACCTCAAATATTGCTTCACTGCCAGCAAACCTGTTCAATACCCCGGTGAATTTATCTGTCCCTTTTTACTGAATTTCCTTTCACCACTTCGAATCCTAATTATGCATTTAACCTCAGATATTGCTTCACTGCCAGTGAGCCTGTTTAGTACCCCGATGAAGTTATCTATCTCTTTTTACTAAGACGAGGGAAATCATTTAAATGAATTTCCTTTCATAGTCTTTTGGACTATATGGGGGCAATCAAATATGAATTTCCTTTCACCATCTGTCTTATATTTTACTTTTTTGAATGCGAAGTGGGGGCAATCAGTGGTACTCAATATACCAAGGATGGTATCTGTGTAAAAATTGCAGTGGAGGTCTGTCAACTTGTTTTGATTACTCTAGACCAACCTTCTCTTAACTTTCAAAACATCTTAGTCTGTAGAGAAAAAGGGGAAGATTAATTTCAGGGGTCTTCCTTCGAGCAAGCTTAAATCCTTAGAAAACTGTTAAGAAACTTAGGAGAGTCAGGATTGGCCTAAGCATAAATTTGTTTAGTCGGAGAGTGAGGAGTTATGAGGACTAGTCTACTTTTTAAGAACTGTTTTTCAGCTTCAAAAGTTAAGACGTAATCTCTTCTCCCTTTGTGGGAAACCCAGAAAGAAGCTTGATTTTTTAAGAAGAAAAAACTGAGGATAGAAAGAGGGGATGTAGAAAGACCTATAAATTGAAAAACTGAGGTCATAAATTAAACCCAACTCTTGGAACTCTTTCTCAGAGATGTTTATTTTAATTACCTCCATGTCTTATGCTAAGTGAAACCCTTAAAGCCTATATTTTGAAAACATTCTTTTAGAGACCTATCACACTTATGAGACAATCACCGCACTTTTTTTTTTTTTTTTTATAAAAACCTTGTTTGAAAAAATAGACTTTTCTGGAATTCACACCTTTGCCTTACCATTTTTGTTTTCTTTTGAAATAATGGAAAAACTTATCTATCACCTATTTTCGGCGAATTTATCTTCCACTATAAGGCTATCTATTTGCTATTTTCGCTTGTGGGGCTATCAGCCATAATCCTGTAAAGGAACAATACAAAGAGTATCAAGGCTTTTAAAAGAATTGAATTCATTGAGAATTTTTATCCTCACTTCTAGAAAAAATATTTACCTACTTTATTTTTATTTGCTTATTTATTTTTTATTTTATTTTATTTATTTATTTATTTACTGAATGAAAGTAGACTTACCAAAGAAGATTATGAAATAAAAAGAATAAACAAACTGGTAAATACAGTGGGAATTCTGGAAATCAACTATTCCATATAGTGTTTTAAATAACGCCCGTTGACAGGGGTTTTAAGGATTTTACCATCCAAATTTTCTAGCAGAAACGAATTCTTTCCTTTAGGAGATGAAACTTTGAACGGTCCGTACTAGATGTGATCGAATTTACCATGTTTCGCCGAATTTTCTTTCCTAGCATCCCATTTTAAAACCAAATCTCTGGGGAGAAAATCCTTGTCTTTGGCCTTACGATTGAATAGCGCTTTCATGTCATCCTGGTATTTCTGCAGCCTTTCGTCCACTTCGGCCCTATGTTGTTGGACTTCAATCAACTAGTTTATTCTTCTTGTGACATGATTTGGTTCTTCCTTCTCATCTTGCTAAAGTTTCATTACAAGAAGCGCTACATTTATAGGTAACACTACATCTGTCCCATATACCATTTGGAAAGGAGAAGTGTCGATAGACTTTTTCGTGCCTATCTGATTTGCCCACATAGCGTATTTCAAATGCACGTGCCAAGATTTCTTATTTTCGCTCAACACTTTCTTAATTATACTGATTAGGCTCTTGTTTGAAGACTCGGCCAGACCATTTCCCTGAGGGTAGTATGCCATGGAATGACCAAGCACAATATTATATGTTTGGCAGAAACTAACCATAGCCATAGATTTAAAATCCTGTGCGTTATCTGTGACTATCTTTTAGGGGCAACCAAATCTAGATAAAATATTTTCTTCTAAGAAATCTATTACCACCGAGTCAACAACCCTTCTAGTTGGAATAACTTCCACCCATTTGGTGAAGTAATCTGTAGCGGTCAGGATCCATCTGTGTTGAGCGCTAGAATGAGGATTAATTTCACCTATGAAATCTAATCCCCATTGTTGGAAAGGAGCTTTCGTTTTGACCGGAACCAATGGAATTGTTGGGAGTTTATGTTTGGATGAGAACAATTGGCAAGGGTTGCAAGTTCGGACCTTGGCGTTGACGTATGAGAAATGTTTGGGCCAATAATACTCTTCCCTTAGGATATTATAAGTCATTTCCATCCAGGCGTGGTGTCCTCCACACACTCCTTCATGAAATTGGCTTATGACCTTTTCTGTTTATGATTCGACCAAACAAACCAGGAGGAATCCAAGTGGGTGTTTCCAATACAATTGTTCTTCGGATATACAGTACTTGACCGCATGTAGCTTCAGCGTTCTGAATTTGGATGGGGTTAAGTCATTTGGGCACTTCATGGTCAACAAGTAGGACACTATGTCTTTGTACCAATTTGATGAAGCAAATTTCTCTTCGATTCTGATTTCAACTATTGGTTCATCAAGTTCATTCATGTCCACACACTCTTCTTCTCCCTGTAAGCCATTTATTCTGAGAGCTCTGAAATTTGAATCAGCTAAGAGTTTAGCTAAACCTTGTCCCTTTACTAGTTTTTTTGGCTTTATCTCCAAGTTGGATTCTTGAATTTTGGCAAGCCACCGTCCTCTTTTACCATAATTATCGGATTGAACTAAAATATCTTTTACGGAGCTAGTAGGTACATACGCAATCACCTTAGAATGAAACACATAGGCTCTGAAATCCTTTAACACCTTAACCATAGCATATGCTTGTTTTTCCATTATATTATATCTAATTTCGGCGTCTCTAAGACTTTTGCTAAAAAAGGCTATCGGTTGCTCGAAACGTTCTTCATTCTTCTGGAGGAGTACCGTAGAAAGTGTGTGTTCGGAGGCGAACGAGAAAATAAGAAAATCTTTTAGATAATCAGGGCTTGCTAGTACGGGTGCCTCACCTATAACTTTCTTGATGCATGCAAACGATGCTTTAGCTTTTGCTGTCCATTTCACTTCATTGTTTTTCTTTAGCATATCTGTGGTCAATTTCATAATTTCAGAAAAGTTTGGAATAAATCTTCTCAAAAAAAGTATTATTCCTAAGAATGACTGAATCTCTTTTACATTCCTAGGAATACTTATTGTGTCTATAGATTCAACTCTTTTAGGGTCAATTCTAATTCCATCTCGAGACACAATATGGCCTAAAAGTTTACCTTATTGCATAGCGAAGTGAGACTTTTTGGGATTTAAAGACAAACCAAATTTTCGGCATTTTTCAAACGTCTGCTTGAGATGTATCAGGTGATCTTCATCATATTTAGAAAAAAATGGTTAGATCATCAAGATAGATAACCACAAATTTGTCCCTTTCACCAATGAAAGTTATATCCATAGCCCGTTGAAAAGTAGCACCTGCATTCATCAAACCAGAAGGCATCTTATCATACATAAATGTACCCCAAGGAGTGGTAAAGGCTTCTTTTCTTTATCATGTTCACAGACGACGATTTGATTATACTCGGAAAAGCTGTCGATCATTGACATCCTATTTTCCCCAACTACTTTTTCTAAAACATGATCCATTTTGGGTAGGGGGTAATTATCTTTGAGGGGTGATTTATTAAGATTTCTGAAATCGACACACAATCTAATTTCCCCGTTTTTCTTTCTAACCGGGACCAGGTTTTCTACCCAATCTGAGTATCTCAATGGTACGATTATATTTGCATCTAAGAGATTTTTGACTTCCTTTTCGATCACAGAGGTGTCATAGGTTCTCAACTCTTCATATGACCAAGAGAAAATGTCTTTGTACTTTCTAAGCAAATTTGCGTATTTATTTTTGTTTCCAGGGGATAGATACTTGGATAGCTTCACCAACCGATGGTTTTCTTTAGTACCTACATCAGAGTCTTCAACTTCTTCAGGTTGAGGATGTAGAGTGGATTTTGAAGGGATATCATCTTGATTAAATAATCTTTCCAAGGGAATGAGACCCTTGGGGATCTGGTTATTTTTAATAACAAGCATTCGATGATTCACGATTTTATCATGGAACTCTTGAGGTTCTTCCCCTTCCTGCATCATCCAAATAGGATCATTTTGGTTTTCTTGGTCAGGATGTGTTTCGACAAACTCATCTATAGATTCCAAAAATTTGCGAAGTTGTTCATCATCTTCAAAGACTTACCAATGTTGTATGTTATTCGGTATAGAAGGTTGGTGCCTCATTTGTATGTGGTATTTTAGTTTAAACGTGGTAGGAGGTGTGAAAGTAGAGGCTACCTTGGCTAACACATTAGCCTGTTGGTTTTCATTTCGAGGAATGAAATGAACTTTGACAGAGGAGAATAAATTTTTGATCAGATACCAGACGCAATTCCTGTAGGACCTCAACCTAGGATGTTTGTCCTAGTACTATCGATTTACTTGTTTAATGATTAGCTCGACCTCACCAAAGACTTCAAGGTTTTTAATTTTCATTCTCCTCGCGGCTTCTAGACCTAACACTAAGGCTTCATACTCGCATACGTTATTTGTGCAGTCCACATTCCACTGAAGTCTATATGAAAAGGGGATTACAAATTGATCATCAGGAGCCACAAGGAGTGCCCCAGCTCCAGCTCTAAGGAAAGATGAAGCACCATCAAAATATATCTTCCATACACCAGTGCTATATACATTTTTTAAATTTTTTTCTTTTTCAGTTTTTTCTTCTGTACAACTTTCGTCTATATCTACTTCAAAATCATCATCAATAGATAATAAACAATTTCCTAAATCTTGGTCGGCAATATATACAGGATGGTTATTTGGATTATGTGGATCACCTATCATGAATGATAACCTAGTTTCTCTGTAAAGACGCGTGTATTGTCCTCCAAAAACTAGAATCGTAGCGTATGTCATGTCAAGCTGGAGAGATCTTCCAAGATTGGCACCCCATGATCTAGATAAAAACATACCATACTTCGGAGGGATGTCGGTGACCACTACGTCCATAAGAATGCTTTTTGCGGGTATTTGTGCCAGACATACCACCGGGTCTTTAATCATGCCTATGCATTTGACCTTTCTTGAATCAAATGAATATAAGTCTCCATATGGCCTGGTGATTTCGAGACCTAGTTTCTCCATAATGGCTTTTGGCATCACATTGTGAGATGCTCTAGAATCTAGCATGAAGTTATGGAGTAGGTGGTCGAACAAGGTCAACGTGATATAAAAGGGGGCTACAATGTCTCTCGCACCTTCGAAATGCGGGCCAAAAACTATGTTCGGCTTGTCATCTTCTAAGTTGATGACATCGGCCTGGCTTTCGTCTTCTGAAAAGCTAATCATTTTGGCAATTTGTTTTTTGTATATGGGACTTTTAGCTAGTTCAACAAGTGGGATAGGGATTTTGATTTTATTTATTTCGTTTTCCAGATTAAAATTTCCCAGGGCCTTGTCGCATTCTATGTTTGGGGCCTCCATTCCTTTCTTTTCAGCTTTTCTTTATGGTGCGGACTTGGTTTCAATCACAGGATCCTATGTTTTCTCAGCGGGTGTTCCTACTGACTTTGAATTGATAGGTTGTGTGTCAGCAGTTTGAGTTTTTGCAGTTTTTTTCTCAATAACCTTTGGAGCTGCTTCGTCAGTTTCGCCTCTAGGCAAAATATTTTTTGTTTGGGCAGTTGGAAAAATATTATTCCTAGGTCTTAAATTATATTTCTCGTGAAGTTCGAAAATAATATCATCTACGATACTCTGATAAACGGGATCTTCAGAAGTATCGTTGCTAACATCGTCTTCCGATCTAATTTCATTATTTAAAGATTTTTCGTAATTTTGTCTTGATAAATAAGGTGATTTATTATCATCACCAAGATTATTAATATCCTCATCGAACTCTTCAAAATTTTCTAGATCTTCCTCTCCAATGAAGTTTTCACTTTTGAAGGGGGTTGGGATCTTTTGATATTCATTTTTAATTGTTTTCTGTGGGGCCTGAGGATCAGGATTCCTTCTAAAATCCTTCCTAGGAAAATTATCCCTTTTTTATTTATCTAGTTCCATTTTTGAGATCTTATTTGAAAGTTCTCTAATTACCCTAGCCATCTCATCTATTTTATCTCTCGAGGATTTACCCGATCCTGAGGATCCACCTTGTTCTTTGAATTTTCTATTTTCTTTATTTTCGGTTTCTATTTTAGCTTTTAATTTCCTTGATGCCATCATATTCGATTCAATCTCGAGAGCATCATCTTTCATTTTTGTGAGATCAGTTGATCTCCTTTCTCTCAATAATAGGGTGAAGTTAGGATCAAAGGCACCAACAAAAGTCACCTTTGCTGCGGGTTGAGAAGGTTTGACCTCAACCATTATTTTATTATACAACTTGTTAAACCTTTTGTGTGAAATCTAGAACAGATTTTGAGTTTTTCTTTCTAAGGGCTTCGAACTCAATTAGGTAGTAGAGGTGGTCCCTTCTCTCCCCCATTGTCTAATAAAAGCGCTTTCAATTTCTTCGTAAGATCTTAGAGATCCGACTGCTAAGGATCAGAACCACGTCCTCACCTGTCCTTCGAAAGTCTGTATGAGGAGTCTAGAATAGACATCTTTGTGTTCTATTATGAGGATGTCGGCAAATTGGTCAAAGAAGTTTATATGTTCTTGAGCAGTCAAATATCCTTCCCCTGTAAATTTCGAAAGGCTTTTCATATAATTTTTGGGAAGATCGTGTAGGGGAACTGGGAGGACAAGGGGGTCATATCTAGCAGCAACTTTAGCGAAGATTCTAGGAAGCGGTACTTGGCCACCTACTGGTTCTCCTAGGGCACCACCACCAACTCCAGCACCTCCATGTGCATCCATCGGTAGATTCGAGGATGAAGCTCATAATGTGTGAGGAGAAGGTTCGCGGAAATCTGGGGAAAATACCTCAGGGAAAGAGAACGTATCGTATGAGAGGGGAAGCGAGACAAGTCTCTCAAGTGTTTCTGAAACGTTCAACTGCATAAAATCAGGATGACAAATAGTATGTATGGGTAAAAAGACTTGTCTAAGGGGTCTTTGTGATTTTAAGATCTTTTTTGGATGAGAGACTGGCGAGGTCTGCTTGTCGTCCAGGTTCTTTCTAGTGTTCTTTTGGTTAATAGCCAGTTTACTTATCGTGGAGTCGCCAAGTGAAAAATAAAGGTATCCTTAGAATGTTTTCTATCTTTGTTCACTATCAAATAAAGAAAGTGTCAATGTCATTCTTCCCAGGGAAAAGTTTCGTTTCTTCGTCCCCGGAAATGGCGCCAAAAAGATGTTGTTCCTAAGTTTATACTTTAAGGCTCTAAAGTATACCGTCAAGGCATCCATAAAGATAAAGGTAATTAAAGGGTACAACTCAAAAGGAAGGATAAATTAGAGTTGGTTTCCCAACTGCCTCTATCTAGCTTCCCTTTGTTCTTGGATGTTGATATCCCTTTCAATAGTCGCCCATGAACGTTCTAATTCAACCCAGTTAGTCGTTGTTTGCAAAATAGTATTAAAAAGGTTCAAAGCAATGCTAGTTTGATCTTGCAGACCAGGTTCTATGTTGGGCTATCTGTTATTTGGGACAGTCATGGAGAATAAAATTTTATTTAATTATGAAAGAATTTGATAAATTGTTGCTTTAGTTTTTAAAGGATGAGAATAGGAAAAATAGTTTTGAAATTCAAAATAATAACATAATAACAGTTGAGGTCGTTTCCTGGACTTGAAACAATTTTGAGAATAGTAAAATAACAAGGAAATACTTTTGAAAGAATATGAGGCTTTAATCATGAAAGAATCTCATATTGTAACAAGAAGTAAAGAGGAAAACGAGATTTCTAATGAAATGTTAAATATTATCGTTCAAATGATCTACAGGTCTTAAAATTACTGATAGCAATTTCAGAGGAAAAGCTGTAAATAATTTGATAACCAAATCAATTTAAACTACAAAGATGTATGAAATAAACTTATAATTGATCATTCATTAGAAAGACATTGAAAGAGAAACATAGAAATATATTGTAAACAGGGTTAAAGAACACATAGCTTCAAGTTGACAGAATTCAGAATCTTGTCTGTATTATTTATATCACAATGGATTGAAAACTTTTTATACAGTCAGCTCTCCCTAAAAGACAAAAAGCCTCTTCTCAGTCTTGTGAAAAAATATTTATACATTATCACCAAATTTTTTTCCCGTTGGTGATTAACCAACTTCCTAAGACTACGGTTACATAAATGAAACAATGTCAAACCGTTTACATTTCTATTCTAACTGCTTTATTATTCTAATGATGAAAATCTTCAAAAGCATATCTCATGTTTGCGCTGATGAACCTCCTCCTTTTGCTTCAAGGCAGCGAATACATTTTCCCAAAAACTTCACCAAAACTCTGGGAGCTTCTGGTATATCTTTTGCCTCAAATATGAAGAACTTTTTATGTAGTTCGAGCAAACGATCTTCAATTATCTTCCTTGTGAATTTAATAGTTTGCAACTTTAAGTTCAGCATCACTATCCATTTGTTGATTTAAGTGACATTGATTACCTTTATTTTTTGGATCTCCACCTGCATTTCTTCCATATCTTCTTTGAATATAATCTAATGCTTAGCAATGTTAATTTCCCCTAACAAACCTGAACAGTCATTTTTTCCAATGGTCAATGAAGCTTTCTCTAAAAGGTCAAAAATTCCTTGGTAGTTGTCATTAACTTCTCTGGTCACTCTTTTGTTTTCTGTGAGGTCCGCCTCCCATACCTTGAGTATTACATCACCTTTAACCTGCTCCGAAACGGATAATTTTTTAGCTTCCCCGAAATCCTCCTTTGTCGAAAGAGCCATTGCTTTTTGGAAAGTTGCTCTGGCTGCTTTCACTTCTCTTTCTTTCTGTAGAATATTCTCCAAGGATTTATTTATTTCCTGAAAGTGATTCTGGACAAATTCCAGATTAAAAAACAATCCTTGTTGTTCCTCTTCTATCTTCAAATGTATTCCCAATACCCGGGCATGGAAAATTTCAAGCTCTACCACTTGATTTGAAATGGAACTAATCTTATCTTGTAATTGCTTATTTGTTTCTTCTTGCTTTAGGACCTGCGCTTGAGTAACCTGTATTTGTTGATTCACTTCTTCTAAGCTTGCTTTTACTTTCTAAATCTCTTGAATGTCATTTAATCTAGCTCGTTCTAGACCCCTTTTAATTCCCCAATTGATATTTCTTTCAGTCTCTTTCAATTGACCCTATAGCTGAGCTATCATTTGATCTTTTTGTTCCACCATAGTTGTCAAACTACCCACAAAGTATAAATTTGTTGATGCTAAGGCCCCCATGGTGCCTGTTATCTCTATAACGAATTCTCCTTTTTAATTTTTTTTCCATCAATAATGATTTTGTTCTTTTTAATCATCATATCTCCTCTAGGATGCATCTTCGGTTTTAGGATAGCCTTCCTCTTTTTACTGAAAAAATAATTTGATGAAGGGATCTCATCCCTAGAAATTGGCTCAAGATCACTAACGTATGGAGTTCCCTCATGAGGGTTTCCATAAGTAGATTGTAATGGAGTCAAGGAATTAATGGGACTTCCAAGTTCTGTCGATGTTGTCCCTCCTACCTTTTTCAAAAAAATCTCAGGGATTTTTTAAGGTGTTTCCAACTCCTTTCCTTTCCCTACCTTTGATTTTTCTGTCTGGGGGACCTCTGTTTCTTGTGAAGGAATTTCACCCTCCTTCATTTTTCCTTTTGTACTTGCTTTATCCTGTACATTTGTTTCAAAGCCTGGGGGAGGCTCTTCCTTCTCTGGAGGAGGGGTCGTAGATTCACCTTGCAAACTCTTTGGCAAACAACTTCACCTATGACTCTAGAATGACATGAAACCAACATGTGAGTCAAGTGACATGGCCTGTACCCTGTTCAATACTTCTTCATAAGTTTTAACCTCCTTTAAAATGTCATCATAAACATATGTTTCATGCTCATCGGGGATGATTTTAAGGATGGAAATTTATTTTAAAATGTAGAAACCTTGGAGAATCTTACTAATCCTTCATATGTCAACTATAAATGTTTGGCTATATTTTTGTAAAAATATTCAAATTTGTAAGTATTTTATATATTTTTTATAAGATTATGGCGATTTTTAAGGTAAAATAATTTTATCATATAGAATTTGGGCAAATCATTTTTAAAATAGCGAATCTCGTTTTTGGAAAAACCATGGAAAATTAGCCCATGAGCGAAATTTAGCCCCTAAAATCATCCCTGAATTGCTCATAAGCTTTCAAATTATAGTGCATCAAATGTCTTCTTACTAATTCATAAGGGTCATGCTTTCTGTGCTCAATATCTACCAGTTTTATTTCTTCTAATACTTCAACCTCTACTTTAGAATGGCCGAGGTTCAGTAATGAAAATTTCCCGACATACACAGGGAAGATTGGCTGGGATTTCTTTTGATCTACTTTTAGCTCTATTCCAATACCACCTTTCACTATTTGATGTGCTACCTCCCTCAATACCAGTCTGTCCGGGAGGAATTTCGGAAGTGTGTGAGGGGGAATTGAGCACCCATAAACCCTAACATAAGAAAGGTTCTCATCAATAAACCAGTCGACTATTGCTTTGAGATTTCCTGAGTCTGACTCAGAAATGCGAGGGGGTTCATAGCCATAAAACATGTTATGCATGGGAATTATTACGAAATGACAAATTTCATAAAATGCATCTTTATCATTTTCTTCCCAAAGTGCAAAATGATATTCATGAATAGGCTCGGGGCAGGTTATGTTCCAACTCCAATTCATCAGGGAAAATGGAGTCACAAAGCAAATCGCATCCATAATGTACGCTGATTTGTAAAAGGCCACTGGTTGACCTTTAGATTTTGCAGCTCTGTAGTTTGAAACTTCTTGAGCTAAGTTATCAGACAGAATCTTACTCCAGTTGAAAGTTAATCCTTCTGAAGCTTCTTCCAAAAAAGGCACCCAATCTGCAGGAAAATGACAGGGATCCTTTTTCCTGAAATGTCTACACAACATTATGGCTACATAGACCATATATTCGTTCAAATATGTCATGGCATAAACCCCATGGGTATCGGCTCTAAACTTTGATGGACATCTCCACCAATCTCTAATTAAATCGGGATAAGTTCGGTCTGCCTCAGTACACTCTTTCCTTTGAAATTCAGCTATAAACTCAACATTAAAAGTGTACTTAGGATTTGGTGAGAGCTTATACATTACTTGTATATGTTCTGTCCTGAATGAGCTGACAACGACCCCTTGACCATTTAAGATGCTCCTCGTCGGAATATCAACCGTTTCCTGGGCCCAACTTATCATATTGTTGTACGCCATAAGCCGAGGATGCACCGCGATCTTATGAAGCTCTGACTCTGCTATATCTTGAAAGTGATTATCAGAATTAGTATGAGAATTCTTGAATTCATATTCGAGGAATTCAGATATTTGTGTCCAAGATTTAATTGAGTCAATAGCATGTGGCGTAGTGTCGGATATGATATCTCCTTCCTGTGTATCTTCACTCTTCTTTGGTGCCTTTTTTTGGTGCCATGAATTTAAGTTAGATGGAAAACATGTCATAGAAAAGGAGTGTATGAGATTGGATGAATGCGTCTTGCACTTGATATTATGAAACAGAAAATGTTGCGAAACACAGAGCTTCAAACTCTCTTTTAATTCATTTATCTATGAAGGGACTAACGCAGCTGACAAGAATTCAAAACATTTGATGCAGTAGATATTTACTAAGATACACATTAGTGTCACATATCACCATTTATTCTTTATTTAAGTGGCCGCATTTTGGTGCTTTTGAATTCAAAAATCAGAACATTTCATTCAATCGAAAACCGAAACGTGAACAAAACCTAAAAAGATTGATTATCATTAATCATGCTTTCAAAACAGAGTTAATTTGTACTAATCACAAATTAAGAGTCAAGATTTCGTGTTTCTGGATTTCGGGGATCGAGTTGACAAGAGGTATGTTATCAGTGAATCCCGACTTCTGAAATCATGAAATCGCGACAAGATTAATTAGGACTTAAATTCGCTTTAGCAAAATAATTGATCAGTATTAAGTGTTTTGGGATTTTGGGGGTCGTGTTGACAGGAAATATGTCATCGATGAATCCCGATTTACGAAGTCACGATATGATTAACTTAGGACTTAATTAATCAGGATTAAGGACAAAACATGATTAATTCAGTTTAACACAAATTATAGGTCGGAATTTCGCGTTTCGGCATTTCGAGGATCGTGTTGACAAGAGATATTTTATCGCTGAACCCTGAATCCTGAAATCTTGACATGATTATCTTAAGCCTTAACTTTTTGTGTCAGTTAATTAATTAATCAGGATTTGAACTAACTCTCATTCTTTTGGAAAATCAGGGATTGGGATTTCGTGATTCAATATGTATTGAAACATATGTTTTTATCAAACCCCGAATCCCGAATTTTTTTTAAAGTTAATCTTAACTCCATTAGGTTTAAAGCTTATCATGATTAAAATAACTTTATAGAAAATGCATCGGGATTCTTATAACATTTTAGGTTTTTTACCTTTTATTATTTAAAGAATAAAGTTTTTCGGGAAATCAATACCGGGCGCTTGGGAATGATACTGAAGCTTATGCTTTATGAAAAGCCGAAACCCGAAAAAGGAAAGTTTGGTTCTTAGGGATAAAAATTCTAAAACTTGTTTCAACACACCACAACAACCATAAGGAATGGAAAAGGAACGTACATAGACTGTCGAATCCATCAACTTGGACGATATTCTCTCACCCAATATGGAACTAGCAAGCCCCACACTCGTGATGGAGGAAACCCAACAAACAAAAACGGTTTGCATGGACATTGATATGCCGAAAATAGGACAGGGCCAAGAGGACGAGGATGAAGGCAACGCTTCGCGCCCTGAACAAGTTGAAGAGACCCCAAGGTAAAATGAGACAACCTCAAACCAGACAAAAGCAACCACGCCAAGATGGTCACAGACAGCAGAGCTGGAGCATCAATAGGAGGGTATAGTAGAAGATGTTACCGGTCAGCCAAAGGCATATGCAGATGATGGAACAATGGATACTGGAACCTTGAGTCATCCACCACAACAAAAGGGAAAACAACCCATAGCAAGATCACTGTGTAGACAAGCTACAAAAACCATAGTCTTTTTGCGCATTCCAAAAGGGGTGTAGACCATGACTAACCTTTTGGGATGCGTGGAAAAACTATGCTACACGGGCCATGATGTGGCCGAAGTGGACAAGTTCCTTGAATTTGCAAGGTAGGTCTACCTTGACAGCGTGGGTATAGGACCCTTTGGTGATCCAATTCTGCAACTGAAATAGTGGGCAACTGGATTGGCCAACACCAAGATTCTGAACCTGTTAGATATCCCACATTATGGAAGGGGTCGCGACATAAACAATTACATTAAGCAGTTGATGGAAGTCACCCACAGAGGGTATCTATGGGTGGAAGAGCATGTCTCGATAGACGTAGAGCTCATTGCTTATATTATAGGGCTGCCATCTCAAGGGGAGAATCCCACGCAGTACCTCGACGACAAGACAAAGGAGAAGGCATTGGCAGAGGATATGAGAAAGACATATGGCACACAAAGAGGGTCACGTGGAATCATCATCAAGCACATCAACGATGCAACAATAAGGTTGGCCACCAAACTCATGGCTTGCAAGTTGCTCAGGAAGTGTTGCAAGGACGAAGTCCCTGTCGGGGTTGTCGAAGCTACAACACAGTGCAAGTATGTTCACAAGGTATTACAATGACCTCCAAGAAAGCATTGCCAACACTTGGAGAATTACTCTGGAAGTGGTCTCGAAATACTAGGACATCGCCAACTTCAAAGAAACTGGGCATACTGTATGGATCCAAGCATGAAGGGATCCCGAGAAGGAATGACTACAATTGCAATACTACATCAAGGAAAAAGATGTAGAGATGGCCATCAAGGATTGGCAATATGACTGGAGAATCCTAGTTCTGACTCAAGAGAAGCCTGTAGGTAAAGAGGTTGATGCACGACAGGATCAGACACCTATAGAAAACAAAGTTGCTCCTAAGAAGCCAAAGCCAAGTTAGAAGTCGACAAAAAAAAGAAGGGGGTGTGCCAAAGAAAGGTACCTAGGCCAGGACAAAGGACACCACCAAGGCACCAAAAGAACAGGAAAAAGAGGTTGAGATAGCACAAGGAACCACATCGAGTGCTACGCAACAGGAACAAGGCTAGACCAAGAGGCCGATCATACACACTGGCGTTGCACGCAAAAAGGCCAAGGCGCACAAGCAATTGCCAGAGTATACAATAAGAGATGACGACGTGGCCCTCATGGTTGAAAGAGTCCAGGACCGGGCAACGGAGTAGTTTGAAGAATCCCAACACTAAAGGGACCGAATTTAGGATGATTTGGTCAAATTAAGGAAGGTCCTAGAGTAGATCAAAGAAGCGCAGAGGGCGGGTAGAGGAACAAAGTCATTCCCCACAGCATCAGAAGCAGAAGCCAAGGTTGTGCCGAGAGAACATGAGATGATCTAGATGATAGAACAAGTGAGCTCGACCTTCCACATTACACCCAACATGTTGCACATGGATGATATTGTAGGCCAGACACCCTTGAAATATTTAGCGCAGATATAGTTGGTAATGAATCGTATACCAACCAAGGCATTATACAAACTACATGTCAGTTTCGTGTAGGAGGTGCAGTTGCGTGCACGAACAGATGTAACAGAGTTGCAACACATAAAGGACAACAAAGAGGATTTGGAGTTGGTGATCGAGCAAGTGAAGCTCGAGACCAAAGATTATAAATATCACATGAATATTCTCGAGTAGGTATTGGTTGTAGCCTATGACAAAATTTCAAAAAGAGGGAAAATAGCAGAGCCCACGACAATGCAGAAAATTGATCAGATTGTGCAAACAATTGATCAATACAGGAAGGAGATCGATAAAATCCTAGAATAAATCAGTCCTACCACTCCCTCGGAGGTGAAGGAACAAAGGAAGCGGGAAGCAACTGGACAGATGGATGAAATGGAGCGACAAGTCAGCGCAACTGTCAAGTTGTTTGATAGGGAAGCGCTATGGACAAAGCTAGAAGAAGATCAAAAGGTCCAGCACTAGGAACAGGAAGAGAAAAAGATAAGTGTAGCCATCCAGGACCTCAAGCAGAGGTAGAAAACAATGATGATCACTGAGCACCTTAAAGGAATCCAGGACATGAAGAAGCTTCAAGCAGAGATAGAAGTTGCACAGATGCAGAAGAAGGAACGACAAGCTCAAATGGAACCTCTCCAAGAGCTAGCAACGGAGGTCATTGCGTAGGTAGAGGATTACAAGAAGAACATGGTGCAAATACATGAAGAGTGCACAGAAATGATCGCGAAGGAGATCACAATGCAAGTTTTGGATGCACTCAAAGAAAAGACCATGCAGGCTCAAACACAAGCAAGGGAACTAATAGATAAGTTCCATACTCTCACAGGAGATGTTGAAGAAGCGTGCAAAGCATAGGTGGCTTGGGATGAGCCACATGTCAGTGTTGAGGGTATGTTGGACATAGACCCATTTTGGGGAAAAGTTTATTTTTGAGGAGAGAAGAAGAAAGGGAAGAAAGGACAGCTGGAAGGAAAACAAGCACATGCGAGGGAAGCATGTGAGGCACGCATGCAAGGGAGACCTAATGACTTTAGGGTTAGGGTTTTTGCAATTTATTGTAATGGATGATGAGCCAAGAATGGATATAAGTAGTACTTAGGAGGTCTAAGGAGGGATTAGAGAGGGGGACCGAGACCAAAGAGAGAAAAGGACGGAGGGAGAGTCTGAAAGTTGTACGGTTTCTAAGAACTGTACTATTTTGTAAGCTGGTGAGATAGATAAGGAGTGAGAAACTCGATACTAAGGGTTAGATTGTAAGCTTAGGAGCTTGGTGCGATCTAGTCAGCCTCACAGGGATCAGGAAGTGATGTAGGAGAATCACTCCAACCCAGCAACGCGCTGGCTAGACAACACATGCAACATGCATTCAATGGAGGAGAGAGGCACATCCCTCTCATTTTCAAAATTTAAATTTGAATTAAATGTTGTAAGGTTGGAAGAGACATAGTAGATTCCTTTGTGCATGTAGTATATATGGTCACCTTTAATGGTTGACAGGATGAGATCTAGATCTTATTCGGGCTAGACAACCATTGAATGTAATTCATTGTAATTAATGAGAGTAGGTAGATTGGAGGGAAGAGCTTGAGGAGCCCCCTTTTTGTAAAATAAATTTGTATCTAGATTCAGAGAGGCTAGAACAGATTAAAATGACAGAGGAGAGAAAAGAAGAAAGCCAAGACTTTGTTGCAGTCCGAGCTTTGTACACATTGTAATCATACATTTAGATTAATACAAATAGAGCAGTTTTTCCTGCATGAGATTCTTTGTGTGTTTATGTGTAGCATTGATGAATGCTATGTCTGTATTCATTTATGATGTAGATGTATGTCAGGTTTTCATTTGCAGGGATAGATATAATTTTCTATCTATGAGTTTTTTATTTCAGTTTGGGTTCTTTGTGGCTTCATGCAAGGGGTTGCATGACAGAGTGTTGAGGACTCTGTAAGCCAGTGCAAGAGTGCACATCTGAGTTCTGTGGAATTCAGACAAAGATGTGCCAGGAGGGTGCACCAGAGGAATAATTAACTCAAGAGAGAAGCCTCAAGGTTGTTGAACATCTTGGAGGTAAGACTGTGCAGAGAAGGACACACACAAAGAGAAGACATAATTACTGAGGATTATGTAGAGCTCTACCAGGTGGGCATCGAGCGAGTGCAAAGAGTGCACAGGAAGAACTTTGTTTCGAGTTCAGGGAAAGAAGAGTAGTGTCGGAGGAGGAAGACACTTATAGAGTTGTTGAATACTCTGTTGGCTCAACAAGGTGTGCTTGAGAAAAAGCTGTCAAGAGGATAGTTATATCCTTTCAAGGAGAGAAAGAGACAAATTTGTTGAATACTCTGGAGGAAGACCTGTACAAAGATTGCACCAGGCCGACACTCAGACAAAGTGTTGAAATACATAGGAGGGTCGAGTCTCTTAGAGACTGATTCAGCTGAAAGATCAGAAAAGATAACACAAGGAGAATGAAAGAGTGGACTATTCTAAGTCCCAAAGCTCAGGAGAGACAGTTCAAGTTTGCACGTAGAGAGAAAATATGTGCCGGGGCCAAGGTCAAATTCCATTACTAAATCACAGGAGAGATAGAATTTCCAGAACACAGGCGAGACCCAAAGTTACAAGCTCGCAGAAGAATCGAATGTCCCAGGCTTTGAAACATTGGAAATCTTCCATGACAGGAAGACACTAGAAGCTCAGGAGGAGGAGTGTCGACAACCATTAGATCAGCTGCAGAGGGTGAATATGAACCATTGAATCTACGTCCAGGAACACAGGAGAGAGCACAAGGGAAGAATAGATCTGGATCGTCAGATTTGAGCACAGTGGACCAACAGTCATTGGATCCAGAGGAAGGTGCATGAGAGAAGTTCCAATACGACCAGAACCTTTCATTGTCAGAGGTGACAGGTGCCAGTAGATCTGAGTGTTCGTGGAATCAGACATCAGGAGATCAAAAGGGAGCAGAGGAGAAACCTCACGGAAGGAGAGTTCGTGAAATCATCAGGACCATCCATCGAAAGGGATGTGTGGCAGTCGATTAGTGTTTTGCTGATCTAGATATCGAATAAGTCGAGGGGTGGAGTTATGAGAACTCGCGATAGTCGAAATCGCGACAACATCTAGGCCATTAGATCAAGACAATTCGTGGATTGTCGATCTAATATATCATCATTTTGGGAATTGGGAGTGTGGAGGAACCAACTACCCAGAAGCCGCAAAACACGAAATCCCTACGAGATCCTAGCCATTTATCGAGGAGCGATTTTGATCGATTGATTGTCTTGGGAAATATCGACATTTTGGAAGTTCGGGGATCGGGCTTTCGAGGAGCAATGCTGGGTTGAGTTCCAACTTCATGAAATGCGAAGTGTCGACATGTGAAGGAGGTTGGCCCCAGGACGCAGGAAGGGGTCATATGAACAGGAGGGTAAGGGAGGAGCTAGCGAAGAGCTAGGCGCTTAACCCGGAGATCGAGATTTTGGGGGATGAAGAGTTAGAGTGGGCTCACGTAGAATATCCAAATACACGAAATCGAAATACGATTGCAGTTGTCAATCGAGAGGAGAGCGTGAATCGTCGATCTGCCGCAGAGAAGATTTCGGGGTTTTGGGGATCGGGAGATTTGAGGTGAGAAGTCTCTCAACTTAGCGAATCACGAAGTCTCGAAATATTTGGGAGTTGGGACCCAATTCCTAGAGGAAGGTCACAACAAGTGCATAAGAGAGAGGGATAGTGACTGTTAGGCCCCTAATCGGGTTTCGGGACTTGGAGGAGTCGGGTGTAATGGAATGAAATCTTCGACATCGTGAAATGTGATAGCACCTTTTGTGTAGGTGTATGGTCACAGCCTGTGGTCATGTGAAGGAGGGAGATCATGCCTGGTACTTGTTTGCATGGGTTGAGTCGCTAAAGGACCTATGGTTATATCTACGTGGAGATTCCAGAAGGTAATCAATGAGCTATTTCATCTCGGAGATCTGAGAATGATGCTTGACTGGGAGATCAATGGACCCTGTCGAGGCAGAGGTAGGGGGTGTTCTGCCTCAAGTGGTATTAGAGCCACTTTATGTCTGTAGACTATAGGCAAAGGGAGGCAAAGGAGGAAAGGAAGAAATTTGTTAACTTTGTTTTCAGGTAGCAGGCAGGAGATACAGGAGATGGTCTGATATAATCAAGTGGTATCAGGAAGTGAAGTTCATCTGTATGTAGCAGGTGAAGGAAGACGGGGTACCGATTCTTTGTGGTGATTGTTTGTAGGCATGCAACAATCAATAAACAACCAGGTGAGTTGTAGGGGAAGCTGGGAATGCTCTTAGTTATAGAGTGAAAAATAGACTTGCTAGGAGGGTAGGTAGAAGAGAAAGAAGATGGCTACTGAAGGCTAGATGGCTACAAAAATGTAATCTAGATATGGATCTGGAACTCAACGAGATAAGAACATGGATGGAGAATCTTGCATTTAAAATGCACCAGGATGAAAAGGTGCATTGGGTGTATTAATGGCCCATGAGGAAGAAGGTAAAATGATCGATTAAGAAATTGTTGGCCGGAGGACAACAAAGGATGTTAGGAGGATGGATGAGGTATGTTGAAAGCCTTAGAGCTAAAGAGGAAGTGGTTCATATCCATGAGCGAGAAACTGGGAAGAGTCTCAGTGATGATGAGGAGAATGGATCAGAGGAGGATATCAGAAACTGCCAGGTGAGCAGTGAGGAGCTTTCATATTTCCAGGAGGGAAATGATATGGGATCATTGGAGGATCTCATAGACTGCCAGGAGGGCAAGGAAGAAATCCCATATTGCTAGGTGGGCAAGGGAGAAGAGAAGAGATTGTCTGACAATCTCATGAAATCAGAGGTGAATTCATGTCAGCAAGAGAAGCTGATAGAGGAGGATCCAAAATGTATTCTCATCATTATAGGAATTGAGGTATTCCTACCACATAGCCCAGCAGAGGCAGCGAATGTGTTGCAGATGCAACAACAACATAAGGATATCCAACATAAACTGTCAAGGAGAAGGATAAGACACTTATGTTTGCCCCAGTAGAAGAAGAGCATGCAGTTAAGATGCTCACTCCATGGGAGAAGGAGTTAGAGATGCTGGAGGATTGGTTGAACCATCTAGAGCTAGTAGATGACTGCCATGAGCAGACAGTCATGAAGATTTTGGGAGAAGAGCATTCAACATAATTTCTCAGAAATTTCAGCCAGAAATATAGACAGATGATGACTACAACACTGAAGCCTACAACAGAAGATGAATCAAAATTCCAGTCTAGGGAGCATCTGGAGGAAGCTGGAGATATGCCAACAAGGGAAATGGCAGAAGCTAAGCTGTCAGAAGAAGAGGCTGAGCAACAACTCAGTGATAAGACTACAGAACTGAAGTCTACAATAGGGTGGCAAGATAAGGCCACAAGATATGGAGAAAATCGCAAGGGGGATCAATTTGATCTTCCCATCAACGAGGAGGAAGTGCAGTAGAGAAGACTTCCAGAGAACTAGCCATTGGAGAAATTGGAGAAGGTAACTGAGGAAATCAGAAGGATGATGTTGAGGTCAACACAAGAAGAAGTCAGCAAAGAGAAGTTGAACAGAGGGAAGCCTACCATAACAATAGGGAAGATGCAATAGCCACAACAACGAAGAAATGCAGCAGGTGGACAACTCCAGAAGAGAATTTGGGATCCAGGTGGATTTCAACAGAGCTGGGAAGCTCATGAGAAGGAGCTCATGAATTTTTTGTAGTAGTGGAGTATGATGTAGGAGCATCGCTCCAACCCAGCAACGTGTCAGCTAGACAACACATGCAACACACATTCAATGGAGGAGAGAGGCGCAAACCTCTTGTTTTCAAAATTTAAATTTGAATTAAATGTTGTAAGGATGGAAGAGCCACGCTAGATGCCTTTGTGCATGTAGTAGATAGGGTCATCTTTAATGGTTTATAGGATGAGATCTAGATTTGATTCGGGCTAGACAACCATTGAATGTAATTCATTGTAATTAATGAGAGTAGGTAGCTTGGAGGGAAGATCTCGAGGAGCCCCATTTTTGTAAAAGATCTTTGTATCTAGATTCAGAGAGGCTAGAACAGATTAGAATGGAATAGGAGAGAAAAGAAGAAAGTTGAGACTCTGTTGTAGTCCGAGATTTGTACACATTGTAATCAGACATTCAGATTAATACAAACAGAGCAGTTTTTCCCGCATGAGATTCTTTTTTGTGTTTATGTGTATCATTGATTAATGCTATGTGTGTATTCATTTATGTTGTAGATGTATGTTAGGTTTTCATTTGCAGGGATAGATAGAATTTTCTATCTGTGAGTTTTTTATTTCATTCTAGGTTCTTTGTGGCTTCATGCAAGGGGTTGCATGACATAGTGTTGAGGACTCTATAAGCCAGTGCAAGAGTGCACATATGTGTTCTATGGAATTCAGACAAAGACGTGCCAGGAGGGTGCACTAGAGGAATCATTAACTCAAGAGAGAAGACTCAAGGTTGTTGAACATATTGGAGGTAAGACTATGCAGAGAAGGACACAGAGAGAGAGAGAAGACATAATTACTGAGGATTCTGTAGAGCTCTGCTAGGTGGGCATCGAGCAAGTGCAAAGAGTGCACGAGAAGAACTCGGTTTTGAGTTTAGGGAAAGAAGAGAAGTGTCGGAAGAGGAAGACACTTACAAAGTTGTTGAATACTCTATTGGCTCAACAAGGTGTGCTTGGAGGACACTTATATCCTTTCAGGGAGAGAAAGAGACAGAGTTGTTGAATACTCTAGAGGAAGACCTATGCAAAGAGTGCACTAGGCCGACACTCATATGAAGTGTTGAAAGATGCAGGACGGTCGAGTCCCTTAGAGACAAAGTCAGTTGAAAGCTCAGAAAAGATAGCACAAGGAGAATGCAAGAGTGGACTATTCTAAGTCCCGAAGCTCAGGAGAGACAATGCAAGTTTGCACGTAGAGAGAATATACGCACCAAGGCCGAGGTCAAATTCCATTACTAAATCTCAGGAGAGATAGAATTTCCAAAACTCAGGCGAGACCCAAAGTTACAGGATCACAGAATAATCGAAGGTTGTAGCATTTGAAATATTGGAAATCTTCCAAGATAGGAAGACACTAGAAGCTCAGGAGGAGGAGTGTCGACAACCATTAGATCATCTGCAGAGGGTGAATCTGAACCATCAAATCTATGTCCAGGCACATAGGAGAGTGCACAAGCGAAGAACATATATGGATCGTCAGATCTGAGTGCAGCGGACCAATAGTCATTGGATCTAGAGGAAGGTGCACGATAGAAGTTTTGATACGACCAGAACCGTTCAATGTCAGAGGTGACAGGTGGCAGTAGATCCGAGTGTTCATGGAATCATACATCGGGAGATCAGAAGGGAGTAGAGGATCAACCTCGTGAAAAGAGAGTTCACAAAATCATTAGGACCATCCATCGGAAGGGACGCATGGCAGTCGATCAACATTTCGCTGATTTGCATATCGAAGAAGTCAAAGGGTAGAGTTATGAGAACTCGCGATAGACGAAATCGTGACAACATCTGGGCCATTAGATCAAGACAGGTCATGGATTGTCGATCTAAGATATCGACATTTAGGGAATCGGGAGTGTGGAGGAACCAACAACTTGGAAGTCGTGAAACGTGAAATCCCTACGAGATCCTAGTCATTGATCGAGGAGCAATCTCAATCGATTGAATGTCCAGGGAAATATCGACATTTCAGAAGTTCGGGGATTGGGCTTTCGAGGAGAAATGTTGGGTTGAGTTTCAACTTTGCGAAACACAAACCCTCACACGCAAAGGAGGTTGGCCCCAAGACACAGGAAAGGGTCATATTAACAGGAGGTTAAGGGAGGAGCTAGCGGAGAGCTAGGCGCTTAACCTGGAGATCGGGATTTCGGGGCATGGAGAGTTAGAGTGGGCTTGCATAGAATATCTCGATACACGAAATTGTGATACGATCGCAGCCATCGATCGAGAGGAGTGTGTGGACTGTCAATCTACCGCAGAGCAGATTTTGGGTTTTTGGGAATTGGGAGATCTGAGGTGAGAAGTCTCTCGACTTCGCAAATCACAAATTCCCGAAATAATTGGGAGCTGGGACCTAGTTCCTAGAGGAAGGTCACATCGAGTGAATAAGAGAGAGGGCTAGCGATTGCTAGGCCCCTAATTGGGTTTCGGGACTTGGAGGAGTCGGGTGTCCTGGAATGAAAAGCCTCGACATCCCGAAATGCAATAGCACCTTTTGTGTAGGCGCATGGTCTCGTGGTCATGTGAAGGAGGGAGCTCACGCCTGGTATTTGTTTGCGCGGGATGAGTCACTAAAGGACTTGTGGTTATATTTACGTGGATATTCCAGAAGGGAATCAATGAGCTATTTCATCTCGGGAATCTGAGAACAATCCTTGACCAGGAGGTCAATGGACCCTGCCGAGGTAGAGGTAGGGGGGAGTCTGCATCAGGAATCCTGTTGAGATTGTAAGTTCCAAGACTGTAAAAACACGTGACATGGAATATTGCTGAGACATAATAAAGATCTTGAAAGCCATATCGTTGTGGACGTAGCCTAGGAGGGGGTGAACCATGATAACACTTGTGTGATGTGATTGAATCTATGCATCTCTATTGTTGTTAAGTATTGAATGTTAGATGAATGAATGAAGAAACTAGTTATACTTGATACTCTAAATGCATGAATAAGAAGGATCATCTTAATCAATAGGTTAGATTAGATAAATAAATATCACAAGGTACAACCAAAGATCTCCACCCATTCCCAGGTTGCAAGCACTTGAGTACTACAGCCACCCATAGAGATTTTTGGGTGAGACTGCGCAGTACACCCTGTGTACTGCATTACCTTCTGGTTTACCAGGGAGGGTAATAGTTTTAGAGGGATTTTGTTTGAAGATTGTTAAATATGAACCTGGGTCAACCTATGATAGTAAGATCAGAGTAGGTAATTGATCAAGTAGAATAAACAAACCAACAGCAGGAAAAAAAGGTATGTGGTACTCAGGACTGCAGCGGCTAAGTACATTGCAACATGTGGTTCTTGTACGAAAGAAATATGGCTTCATAAGTTTATTTCTGGACTATTTGATCAGGTGTCAGATTCGACAGTGGTATTTTGTGACAATCAAAGCTGTGTGAAGATTTCAGAGAACCCGATTTTCCATGGCAGGTCGAAGCACATTGAGATCAAGTATTATTACATCCATGATCGAGTCCATTATATCTACATTGATGAGCAAATAGCAGATATTTTGACGAAGCACCTGTCCAAAGAGAAGTTTGTGTACTTCAAGGACAAGTTGGGAGTTGTGGAGATTGTTCCCTTAGTTGGGAGGGAGTGTTGATTTGTATCATGCTAGTACAACTTAGATATGATGCTTCAACATCATACTAGTACAACTTAGATATGATACATATGTCTTGAGACACATCATTCTAGTATATATTAGATATGATGCATTAGCATCATGCTAGTACAACTTAGAGATTATGCATATTCCTAAGTCACATTGTTCTAGTAAATCTTAGATATGACGCATTAGCATCATGCTAGTACAACTTAGAGATGATGTAGATGACTCACATCATGCTAGTACACCTTAGAGATGGTGCATTGACACCATGCTAGTACGACTTAGAGATGATGTAGAGGCACTGATCTACATCATGCCAGTACAACTTAGATATGATGCATTCACATCATGCTAGTACGACTTAGAGATGATGTAGATGATACTCCACATCATGCTAGTAAAACTTAGATATGATGCATTAACATCATGCTAGTACATCTTAGAGATGATGCATATTCCCGAGTCACATTATGTTAGTACAAATTAGATATGATGTAGTAACTTCATTCTAGTACAGCTTAGAGATGATGCAGATGACTCACGTCATGCCTAGATTACTCAAATAGAATGTGGCTCAAATAGTCACATGACACTTCGTTGAGTGCGTGACAACTATGGGACACATGTGTAGTCATGAGACTATGGTGGAGACTGTGTGTCTTTGGACAATTGTTGTATGCTACTACAATGGTTGTGTACCACTGGAAGAGACTATGTGTCTATGAACAGTAGGTGTATGCTACGAAGGTGGTTGTGTACCACTGGAAGAGATTGTGTGTCTTTGGATAGTAGTTGTATGCTACTACAATGATTGTGTACCACTGGCAGAGACTGTTTGTCGTTGGACAATAGATGTATGCTACAGCGGTTGTGTACCACTGGCAGAGACTGTGTGTCTTTGGACAATAGTTGTGTGTTACTATGGTGGTTGTGTACCACTGGAGGAGACTGTGTGTCTCTGGACAATAGTTGTGTGCTACTAGAATGGTTGTGTACCACTGGAAATGACTGTGTGTCACTGGACAATAGTTGTGTGCTACTAGTAGTGGTTATGTACCACTGGAGAAGACTATGTGTCTCTGGACAGTAGTTGTATGCTACTACAATGGTTGTGTACCACTACTAGAGACTATGTGTCTATGGACAGTAGGTGTATGCTACGAAGGTGGTTGTGTACCACTAGAAGAGATTGTGTCTCTGGACAATATTTTTATGCTACTACAATGGTTGTGTACCATTGGCAGAGACTGTGTATCTATGGACAACAACGGTATGCTACAATGGTTGTGTACCACTGACAGAGGTTGTGTTTCTTTGGACAGTAGTTGTGTTTTACTACGGTGGTTGTGTACCACTGGAGGAGATTGTGTGTCTCTAGACAGTAGTTGTGTGCTACTACAATGGTTGTGTACAACTGGAAATGATTGTGTGTCACTGGACAATAGTTGTGTGCTACTAGCAGTGGTTGTGTACCACTGGACAATAGTTGTGTACTATTATGGATCACCACAGTCATGTTATATTGGATGGCATTGTAGTAGTTGTGAGCTACTAGATGATTTTCATGGATATTGCCATATCACTTGGAGTAGTTGTGTGTTGCTTGATTGCAGAGTCTATGATAGATGATTCAAGCTACCTATGATATGGTAGTAGTTGTGTGCTACTAGTTGATTGCAGAACAGTCAGTGGACTACTAGATGAATACATCATGAAAACATACCTCCCTATCTAAGAGGGAGTGCTTATGTTTGAGGTAGCATCATGAGACATTCTCCCTGGAGGGTCCTGTATGGACTAGTAGGAGGGGATGTGGATTTCATCCTGGCATGCCTCAGATGGTCAGATGAAGGAACCAAGACATTAGTTTCATGAGGAATCCTTTATATGTTAAATATGGTTCAATATGACTTAGCTTGATCAACCCCAAGGGACTGACCACCCCTTGTAGGATGAGCTAGCTCAAGTCTTGTGGAT
The DNA here is from genome assembly GCA_000966675.3 of Picea glauca. Taxonomy (NCBI): domain Eukaryota; kingdom Viridiplantae; phylum Streptophyta; class Pinopsida; order Pinales; family Pinaceae; genus Picea; species Picea glauca. The sequence continues at coordinate 731,165 of JZKD02S1673383.1, forward strand.
ACCAACTACATGACGTGTATAAACATAGGTGAATGGACCTAGTAAGCATCAGGAAGACCTTCTCCTAGATTGTGCTACATACCAATGGAAATAGGATACATTTATCACAAGGGTGTACTTGTGATAAATGGACCTAGGTGTAGTCCTTCCTTGATCATGACAAGGAATAATATGGACTCGAAGTGCTCGGAGATGCAGACCCAGAGTGAGCCTGATCTTAGAGAGAGTCAATTGGCTTAGAGGGAGAGCCGCAGAGGGAGTTTCCTCTCAGTTCAGGTGGGAGAGAGAAATCTCCCAAGACTGAGAGATAAGTGTCATGTGTCTAGAGAGAAGTGTGTATATATATATATATATATATATATATATATATATATATATATATATATATATATATATATAAGTATTTATTTAGTAGTTATTTATTATCCAAGGGACGCATCCTTTCATGTATGGTCACCATATGTTCTATATATATGAAACACTCATCATTGTAATAATATCATTCAAATATACAATATCATCTCATTTAGAAAAATCAACACAAGATACATCTAGCATGTTTCATGTTACATGTTGCACATTGCATGTTTGAGGTTGTATGTTAACATTACACATTATGTTGCATGTTATACGTATACATTACATGATGATTGCACATTGTATGTTGGTGTTGCTTGGTGCTTGTTGCATGTTGGTGTTGCTTGTTTCAATTTTCTCTTGCATATTACATTTTGGTGTTGTACATTGTGTTTCACATAATATTTCTTCAATCATAATGGTGTTGCATGTTATAWTGGACAAAATCCCTTATCCAATAACTTTTTATTTTCCATATTTTTTTATTAAATGTTATTTCTTCTTTATTTCAATTCCCCTTCTATTACAAAGTGGACTTCACATATTAAATAAAAGAATTTATAACAAAAATAACATCACATTTAAATAATGAATTAAATATATATTATTTATATTATATATATGAAAGATATTAAAATAATTATCTTTAAATAATGAAAATGTAGTTGTCCATTATAATTAGAAATATATATAGAAGGGAGATGTACTTAGCTTATATAAACAATAGAAAAGCTATTAAAAAAAAAAAAATACTTTACAAAATATGATCATGAAACATTATAAAGAAGCAAAAAAAAACCAAGAGAATATGATGCTTATAAGATATATATAGGAGGTAAGATCTCTTCACTTTGGTCAATGAACTTATGGATCAAGAGAACACTACCTTCTCCACATGCAGGTGATATTAATTTCCAGCAAGCTAATTAAGTTCATGCAGATTGTTTGCCTCAAATACAAGTAATGCAAATAGAAGCCGAGACATATATTAGCGATAATTTGGAGAAGCCTTGAACTTTTAATAATTTTTAAAATTATAATTTTCCTTTTGAATTTTCTTGTCGTTATGTGTAAATAAGTTTTAATATCTTACTCAGTTGTGATGAGTAATATTTGGTTTTATATATGAAATGGAGGTTAATGTTGTTAGAAAGCATATAATTTTATTAGAGATAGTATTAATTATGATCATAAGAGATATTGATTTTTTTGGGATACTATTTAGACTAAAATTGTTTTTGTTCTTGAATTAAGATATAAAAGTGCTTTTGATGGCCTAATAATTCAATCCAAGATCCCCAAGACCCACATCCTGACAAGAATGAAAATCTAACCCCTTACAAATTGCTAGCAGATCATTTTAGGTAATATAGTTTTCCTTGAATAATGAGTAAACACACATTTATAGAAAATAGATAATGATAACTAATCTCTCTACTAAAACTGAAATATGATAAGTTTTGATATCTTAAAAATAAATAAATTAATATATCATTATCTTTTTTAGGTAATGACAAGGAAGTGAGTGATTTGTAAACCAAAATAATAATAATTAATTGAAGTGAGTGATTTGTAAACCCCAAAAAATAATAATTAATTGATTTATAGTCTTGTTTTTTAATTTGAATCCCACTTCCGATAGACATAAAATCCCCGTCTCTTCTCTTTTCTTAACAAAATCTTTATTAATTTGAATCCCACTTCCAATTGACATAAAATCCCCCTTCTCTATATATTTTTGGCAACCAAATTATTTATATAAAACTTGTTGCCGTTACTAAGATTGGTGTTGGTCAATTGAGAATTTTACAGCAAGAATAACCTAATCACTCTCACCTAAACTTTTGCTGAGAATTTTTCATTTTATTAAAAGTCAAGTCGTGTCGGGAATTCGATCTCAGCTTCAAAATAGGTTGATAGATGAGTTGTGATGTCAAATAGTTCTGGAAACTTGCCAATTTAATGTCTCCACGGATCTAGGAGTTATGTTATATTTCCATCCTTGCGTACCCACTGGCAGTGTTGACATTCTCTTCTCAGTTAAAAGTGTTTCTTTTTAATAATAATAATTTAAATTTTTTAATCATAAATATTTTTATATTTTTTTTAATAATAATAATTTAATTTTTTTAATTATAAATATTTTATATTTTGTTAATAATAAATAGAAAAAGTTTGTATAATTTTTTTTATACTTTTATAAAAAAATATAACTATTCTCAATTTATAATATTCTAAGTTTTTTTTTTTTAAATTATTTTAAAACCTTTTTTTTTTTATATTTTTGTCAAACATTCCTTGGGTATGTAGTATTCTATATGCTATTGATTACATATTATTTGAAATTTGACCAAAAATCTTTGTAACTATTCTCAACCTATAATATTATAACCTTTTTCAACAAGGATAGGGGGTTTAGAACCGGTGACTTTAACATCACCGAGTGGCCTAACAACACACTCCGTCACCGACTGTCCTACACCTCGGGGACTAACAAGGATAGGTACATTACTTGAGTATGTAATATTTAATATGTTATTGACTACATATTATTTGAAATTTGACCAAAAATCTTTGTAACTATTCTTAACCTATAATGTTATAAGATTATTTTTTTTTTTTTTAATTATTTTAAAACATTTTTTTTTATATTTTTCTCAACAAGGATGGCTACATTCCTTGGGTATATAGTATTCTATATGCTATTGACAGCATATTATTTGAAGTTTGACCAAAAAAAATCTTTATAACTATTCTCAACCTATAATATTATAAGAAATTTTTTATTTTCTTAAATTATTTTAAAATATTTCTATGAAATATGATTTGCTGTTGCAAATGAACATGATTTTTTTTATTTTCTTAAATTATTTTAAAATATTTCTATAAAATATGATTTGTTGTTGCAAATGAACCTCTTATTCCAGCAGCGGCGGAGACGTTTGCAGCGAAATAAAAGTGCATTCTAAGAGTGCGAAATAAAAGTGCAGTTTCTTATGCTATCTTGTTAAGTGAAACAGGGGCTGCCCCTATTGAAGCAATTGCTATGGTGCGAGTCATAAGGTATTTGAAAAAAATTGAGCAAATGGAATAGGGCAGATGGCCTAAGGTTGTGTTTAGTGACAGATTGTGCAAAAGAAAGAAGACTTGGATGCGGCAAAATAACAAATGGTTTAGTAAATGGGGCATTTGCTTGAGCATGTGTCCTACAAAGAGTAAAGAGATAAATTTTTTTGTTATGGATAAGTTCCACAAATGTACTTGGGAGAAAGAGCTAGGAAGAAAGAAGAAGTACTACATTGAAGAGTTTAACCCCACTCATAACCATCAACAAACGGCGTACATAGGGGCCAATATTTTTTGGAGATCTAAAATTCTTATTGCTCAATTAAGGACTAATTCTCATCAACTCCGTTGTGAAACAGGGCGCTGGAAAAGGCCAAAAGAAAGGTGGGAAGAAAGAGTATGTATTTTTCGCTCGTCCAGAAAAGTGGAAACATAAAAACATTTCATTTTAGAATGTGAGGCCCTCAAAGACAGCAGGGAAAATTATGCAGGTATTCTGGCAGCTAATTCCTGGGATAATCTATTCAACAAAGAGTTTGTTGAGAAGTTGGGAGAGATTATTGTAAAACTTCACAGGAAAAGGGCCGAATACAAAAGCCACATGGAAAAACAATCTGTCCCATAGACTATTTTTAACCTCGTGAACGTTAAAAATACTTTCTTTCTTTCTAAATTCAAATTAAATGTTAATTTATCTTCCTTGTAGTGTGATCCAAATTATTCAATTTGTTTTCTACTACCACAATAATAATAATGCAATTTATTTTGCACAAACTTGTGACAAGGCGAATAGTTTAATCCGACAAGTCGCTTATGTGTGCACTAGCAAGACCAGTAAGAAAATACTTCACCCAAGTGTAGTCGTCTGCCACGTATAAAGAGCATGTATCAGACCCTTGTAATCATGACGCAGAGCGTGTGTCGACCGACTTATGCAACCCCTGCTTTTGCTGCCGGATATACCACTGGTGGAAAGGTAAGTTGCATGTGTTACTTACTATGCCTCTGCTTTCTCTGTTGATTATGCTAGTTTTGTTGTTGGCTTTGGATCTTCTATCTATACGTAACCATAAACGGCTTAACCGACTGTTTAACCTATTGAATCAATGGCTTAAACCATTATTTATGTTGCTACTGGTACTGGGTAAACAACTAGCTGGCAGGATGCATAATCCACGTGGCAAAATACATAACATGGCAAAAGAGGTGGTGCATACGTCATCGATTATTCTAACAATTTCTATTTATACGCTAACGTTTCCCTGCTTCGTCTCTCACATGGGAAGGAATTGGTCATTGACTTGTCCCATTTTTTCTTTGTTTCTTTAAAAGGTTTTAGGTGGTGGGTTTCCAAAACTAACAAAACAGTAAGGAAAACTTTGAAAGAGTCAATCCATAAAGAAATAAGCATAAAAGCTTACAAGCAAATTGTAAGAAAGAAGGAAGTTGATTTCATGATCTCAAGGAGGGAGGAACTAATCTTCTTGGAGAAAAATAACCTCAAGTTAGTTTGGAAGAAGCTTCAAACTAGAAAGAAACAAACTGAAAATAATATCACAGCCTATCAATGGTTCGAGTATGCAAAGAAGCTTTACGAGCAAGATCCTAAGGTGGACCCTCTTCCCCCCTTGGTCAACACTACTACTAAGATTTTCACCCTACAAGAAATTAAGGTGGGTATCAAAAAGTTGGGTGTTGGAAAAGCAAAAGATTTAATTGAACTTTAGGCAAAATATCTAAAGTGGAGTTCAAAAACTCTTGCACCTCACATTATGAAAATTTTCAACAACATCATTCAACATGGATTTCCTACAGATTGGACAACGAGCCTAGCAATACCACTTTTCAAGAGTGGGGATGTCAACAATCCCTCCAACTATAGGACCATAATGATAAACCCCTTGTTTGCAAAGTTATTTGGAAGTATGCTAGAAAATAGAATCAGCAAGTGGACGGAAGAAGGGGATAAGCATGCTAAAGGGCAAGTAGGTTTCAGACCTAAACACTCAACGATTGATCACGGTATAACTCTAAGGCACATCATTGAAAAAGTGTGTGAGAAAAAAGAGGAAGCCTTTTGTTGCTTTGTCGATTTCAAAAAAGCTTTTGACACGGTCCCTAGAGATAAGATTTGGCATAGAATGGAAGAACTTGGGGTTCCTATACATCTTAGAGCAGTCGTCCATAGGCTATATGAGGAGGTTAAAGTCAAAATCAGAATGTCAGTTGGTATCTCCAAAATTTTTAGGAGTGATATTGGGATCAAGCAAGGGTGCCCTTTGTCCCCTACCCTCTTTGGCTTATATATTGACAAACTTGAAGAGTGGTTAAACTCACAGGAGGGTGATGATGCTCTTTTGGGTGATTTTGTGATAAGGCTTCTTTTGTATGTAGATGACCTTATTCTAATTGCTAAATCCGCTCTTGGATTGCAAGAACACTTAATTTCCCTTGAGCGCTTATGTAGTACAGTGGGAATGCAAGTCAATACTAGCAAGATGAAAGCGATAATTTTTTCTAGCAAAAGAAAACATAAGCAACATAAGTTTTGCTTTGAAGGCAACACCCTTGAAAAAGTGGCAGATTACAAATACCTGGGAATTGACTTCAACAAAAATCTAAGTTGGGAAGGCTGCAGAAAGAAAAGAACTTTGGGAGGTTGGAAAACTTTCTATGCTTTTCAACATAGATGCAGAGAAGCAGAGCTATGGGATTGGAATACTATGCAAACTCTCTTTGGGCTTTTAGTGATCCCGGTGGTTCTATATGGTTGTGAAGTGTGGGTTAGTGGCACATCTGACTTACAGTGGAAACAAATTGAGAAGATTCAAAAATGTTTGATCACAAACAAGTTTAAAATTAAAAGTTTAGTCCCTTATGATATCATGCTGAGTGAAATGGGGGTTTCTCCTATTGAAGCAATTGATATGGTGCGTCTCATAAAATATCTAAAAAAAATTGAGCAAATGGAAGACAGTCGGTGGCCTAAGGTCGTCTTCAATGACATATTGTGCAAAAGGAAGAAGACATGGATGAGACAACATATTAAATGGCTTAGTAAATAGGATATCTACTTGAACAAGTGCCCTACGAATAATAAAGAGATAAAGGCTTTTGTTATTGATAGGTTCCACAAGAGAACTTGGGATAAAGGGCCCAGGAGAAAGAAAGAGTATTATATTGAAGAGTTTAACCCCACATACAATCATCATAAAAAAGCGTACATTGGGGCCAATATATCTTGGAGAGACAAAATGTTTATTGCCCAATTAAGAACCAATTCCCATCAACTCCGTTGTGAAACTGGGCGCTAGAAAAGACCAAAATAAGCTTGGGAAGAAAGGGTGTGTGTGTTATGCACCTCCGGAAAAGTGGAAACATAAAAGCATTTCATTTTAGAGTGTGAATCTTTCAAAGATAGTAGGGACAACTATATAAATATCTTGACATCTAGCTCTTGGAATGACTTATTTAGCGAGGGGACAATGGAGAAATTAGGGGAGCTCATCATCAAGTTGAACAGGAAAATCGTTGAATTGCTGAAACCAGTGTGTGAGGCGGTCTGTCCCATAGGCTATTGTTAGCCTTGTGGATGTTAAAATTACTTCTTCTTCTTCTTCTTTCTCTTTTCTTGTTTTATACATGACTTAGTTTTTCGTCAATTTTTTAAGAGGATGTACATTTCGATGACCGATTGTGTATGATAAGGAAATTTTTTAATAGCAGATATAAGGATTATTGAAATGTTTTTTTTTTTTTTTTTT
>JZKD02S1673383.1:776605-807284 GCA_000966675.3 Picea glauca
AATAACTTTAAAATAAAATTTTAAAGCTACTTATAGTGATTCACTTTTATAATTTAAGTGAAATACAATTTACAATGGATGCATGAACTCTTTCAAAAAAAAGTAACAAAAAAAAGACTTGAACTCAAGACTTTTGAGGATTGATATTGTTTTTGTTGTTGTTGAAGACAGTCTTGGAGAGAGTGCTCATAAAGAAATGTTTTCACACAAGAAAAAAATTTCATTTTTTGGCGACATCTCAGTTATCTTACCTGGAAAATGAAAATTTCCCTTTGAATATGATTTACTAAGATCACACAGAGCGAATGGAAAAGAGAATATGCAAACATGAAAACCCTTTTCGCTTTTTTTTTTATTTGTCAAGATTGCACAAAGCATGGGAAAAAGAGCATACGCAGATAAAAAAGAGTAGCAACCTGGAAATAAAAAACATAAAATTGAAATATTATCTTTGAAAAAAATTAAAAGGGCATATGCAAGCTTTATACCTCCGGATCTGACTAAAATGGTCGTATCTTCAGCAAAAATAAACTTTTTTGAGTGAAACGAAAGACATTCCTAACTGAAACGAGAACTTCATATGTAATGGAAAAGTCCTATGGCCTATAAATGTATGGAAATGGTAGAAACTATAGATTCAACAACACATCTTCACGATCTTGATCTACAACAGGAGTGGGTTTTCAAATGCACTTTGATACCATGTTTGAAATCACAAGTATTCCAACAAAGAATGAACACCTTCAGTAACCAATCACACAACTAGATCAAATATCAACACATTGATGTTTTGATGTGGTAAAATCCCTATGGGGAAACATCCACAGCGCTAGCGAACATGGTCACTTGGAGCAATTTATTAATGAAAAAGAAAAATATTACAGAGAGATTTAAAAGAGAGTTTCTCAAAATCGATAATCAAAAAATGACCATCCATGCTCTCTAAATAAATATCATGTACCAATCGAGTGTTAATCCATAGATCAATGTAGTCATTAAGATCAAGAAGAATATGAACCGTCAGATCACTCTATGTCAGGAACATATCGTAACCGTCGGATTACCTAACTACAAATGAATACAAATGCATACTAAAGAAACACACTTTTACCTAATGAAACATTAGATCAAGTTGATCTTAACTAAATCCTAAGTGTTTAAATATCCTAACATTTCTTCCCCTTGTAATGGGTGTGAATTGCAGGAAGTCAAGAGGAAATTTCAAGTGAAAAATTCATCTCTTTTGGTCACCGAGCAAGCCATCACTCGCATTGAAGACATAACACTCTCTTTTCTCAACTCTTGTAGACCTCTATTTATACATTCCACGACTCTTAGAAACCCTAAATCGAAGCCAATATGCCAAAACCCTAGGTCCACATAACACACATTTTAAGGACTTCATCGACCTGTTCTTCCTTCTTCTCCGTGAGGTGCTCCAAAGAACTCATTAGTATCTTCTTCAACTTGTTAACTTGTCCACGATCTATCTTATTTGTTTTTTTGTCTTCCTTGATCTTCTCTATCAACGACTTTCTTTCCTTTACTTCGCTCCTTCTTTTCTTCTTCTTTAACTACTTCAACCCCTCCTCGATTTGTGTGCCTTCCGTGCACTCCATACTTTGTATTTATTCTTCCTTAATCATCGCTTTCTTCCTTAATACATGACCAATGGCCAATAGGTCCCCAACACTCACATGTAACGCGTCCCGAGTTACTGCAGGGTTAATCCTTCTGTATTACTTCGATTGCAGACTGCGTGGAGAAGCCTGTGCTTTGTTCTCTGTCCCTCCCTATTGTGTGCAAAATGTACTTTTTGTGTCTGGTACCTAATTTCAACTGCACCTGTTAACTAGACCCTTCTTCCTTTGCTTTTACTAATAGCTACGAGGCAACTGGTTGTCACAATATTGCTTCAATCAACTCCCATTTACTAAACCATCCTTACATTCTCCATTAAGAGTCTTCAACTACACAAATCCACCTTTTGTAACATAGACAACATCGAATGGACCAAGCCAATGTGTCCTGAACTTTCATGGATGCTTCATGAACTTTTTGTTATATAAAAGTACCAAATCTCCTTGTTTAAATGCTTTCTTCTTGATGTGTCTGTCATGGTAAGCTTTTTCTCGTTCTTTTTGTACCTGTTGATGAAATCTTGCAATGAACCTATCTTCCTCTAGTTCCATTAACTATGTGAGCCTTTATTGAACATCACCTGTGTCATCCATACCTGTAAATGTGACAATTCTTAAATTAGGAACCAAATATTCCATAGGTACCATTGCTTCCAGGCCATAAACTAACTTGAAGGGGGTCTTTGTTGTTAACTCTTTGCAAATAGTTTGATAAGCCCATAACACTGCTAGAATTCTCAAATCCTAATCATCCCTGTTAACACTGCAAATCTTAGTTAGCGTTGTTTCCAAAATCTTATTGAAAGCTTCAACTCCACCATTCGCCTGTGGGTGGTATGGTTTGCTCTTCTGATGGTGAACTTCGAACTTCTGAGTCAAGGCTTCAATAGTTTTGTTAATGAAGTGTGTGCCTTGATCACTCATAAGGATCTTCATGCATCCAAATCTGGTTATGATATCATCAAAGATGAACCGCACAGTGGTAGCTCCACTACAGTCTTTAACTGCTCTTGCTTCTACCCATCTGGTCAAATACTCTTTAGCAGTGATGATATATCAAGCTCCTGTGCGCTTTCCTGGTGGGTTGATAGGTTCCAGAAAGTCAATGGCCCATTTCTCAAATGCCTGTAAAGTTAACTGAGGTGCTAAGGGCATCTTGTCCCTTCTAGAAGGATTATGTATTCTTTGACATACATCGTAGGCTCTATATTATTCCTTAACATCTGTATGTAAAGTGGGCCACCAGAGGCTAGTTCTGAGAACCTTCTGCGTTGTTGCTTTCCCTACATAATGTTCCCCTGCGATGCCTTCAAGCGCTTCTGCAAGAATCAATGGTATTTTTGACTCCATAATTGTTATAGGATTAATCAGTAAATGAAGACATAAATAGATCTCCCTAAATCCTACAAGAAACTAGAACAAAACATAACAGAATATGGAGCTTTCCCTAAGTTCTTATTATTGAGTCTACTAGTTAACAAGAGATGGACAACATACCTTTTAAATGTCATTTCCTCTTTTCATTGCCATCCTAGCTCTGTTCCAATTCTCCAATGAAATTGAACCTATAAGGGAACACAAGCCAACCAAAGTGAAAGCAACACAATATAATCAACAAGAACCTATCCATGTGATTAAGGAATCATACAATAAAACAAGACTAGTTTTATGGGAAAGAAACATAATGTTGTATCATATTAAATGAAAGTGGAGATTACAACCAAATCCTTGATGTCGCAAGGTCCCCTTTCAACAACCCTTTTCTCCAACACACACACATTTGCTCCAACCTTGAATGAAGAAGATCCACAATGACTTGATGAACTGAAATGAGGCTCTCAAGCATGATCTAATGTAGAAGTCTCCATACAATTCTTAGCTTATTAAACCTTAGATTTTTCCAAGAGAGATCCCTATTTATATAGTGTGAAAGAGAGATGGGTGAGGAGACTAGGATTATCCCACCAAATCAGAGAAGCAAGTAATATCCAAACCGATCGAGGACCACTTCACCTTCTAGAAGATCCCCTTCTAGAACATTCGTGAAATTTGACTTTTCCCAATCTTAAAGCATCGTCACATCCTGATGAACTAGCATCCTGTCATGACATCACAGTCTAGGTATGATGTAGGATGCGATGATTAGGCATCGTCTCACCTCATGAATAGAGTAGGGTGCGATGACCTTCCTTCATAGGGTTTTCTGGCAAAGGAAATCAAATCACTTTTCTCCTGGAGAAAGTCTCTTTTTATATTTTTAGGGAACATGAACACTTCTTGTTAGGTGATCACTGAGGTGACCAAAATAATGTGTAACAATAAAAAATCTTCTTAATAGTTCATCTGGTCCCATCTTATATAACTATCCAGCTATAAGTTGAAAATCTGCAGTGCGGACTACCAATTGTTTCTTCTGAATAAATGTATACTCATGAGGTGCCATTCCTATGGACAGGAAATGGATTATCTCGGTGAAGTGATTCCAAATGGCCAAAAATTGTGCATCTGGTAGTGTATCATCCAAACTAGTAGGTTTCTCTCCATGTTCTAACCTAGATAAGTGGCCAAGTCCCTTATTCATTCTCCCTGGCTTGACCATAATCTCAAATTCATACTCCTGGAATAATAACAACCATATGCATATTCTTCCCCCCAATACTGGCTTGTTGACTAAGTACTTCAATGCAGAATGATCAGTAAACATATTAAAATGTGTTCCCAACAAGTAGTGTCTAAAATTCTGCAGCGCATATACCATAGCTAAGCCTTCTCTTTCAGTGGTAGTATAATTCATTTCATATGAAGAAAGATTCATGCTAGCAAAGGCTATAGGGTGGTCAATATCTCCTACACCTGGTTGTGCTAAAACTTCTCCTAATGCAATGGATGAAGCATCGACATGAACATGGAATTCCTTAATCCAATATGGAAAAAAAAAATAGGCACAGTGACCATTTTCTTCTTTAATGTGTCGATGCTTTACTGGCATTCCTCTGTCCATTGAAACTTACTATCCTTCTTTAATAGCTTCTCCGTAGGTGTTGTTATCTGTGTGTAACCCTTAATAAACTTTCCATAGTATCCATTGTAACCCAATATAGTGCACAACTGTCTAACCAAAGTAGGAAGAGGTAGATCAACAATGATAGAAATCTTGGAAGGATCTACCAACAACCCCTTATTACACACAATGTGTTCTAACAACACTCCAAACGGTGAAAAGAAAATACACTTCTTCAAATTCAGGGCATTCCGACATTGCCTGCACTTATCCAACATTATTCTCAAACATTCAATATGAATTTTAAATAGACTAAAAACGGTCCAATCATCAAAGTATGACTCCAAAAAATTATGTAAAAATTCCTTAAATGCTTCGACCACCACCTTGGAAAAGATGGTTGGTGCATTCTTCAAGCCAAAATGCATCACAGTGTACTGAAAAGAGCCCCATTCTGTTGCAAATGTAGTCTTATGTCTATCCTCCTTAGCAATTCTGATCTGGTGATAGCCTAAAAATCCATCTGTGAATGAATAAAATTCCTGTCTTCCTGCATTATCTAGAACTTCATCAATAAACGATGTAGGAAATGGATCATGTAAACATGCATCATTCAATTTCCTTAGATATACACAGATTTTTATTTCTCTTGTCTTCTTATCTTGGACCACCATAGGACTGATCCATTCAGATTCTTCGACTGGTTTTATAATTCCTACTTCCAGCATTCTATCTAATTCAATCTTAACTTTTTGCTTGTACTTAGGATCCAATCTGTAAGGCCTCTGCTTGTTAGGCCTTGCATTTTCTTTCAATGGAATCTTCATTTCTCCCATGGGCCCTTTAATGCCCTTCATGTATTTGAACTTGGTTGGAAACAAGTCCCAATAATCATGCAATAGTTCTGTAATCTTAATAATAGTAGCATCATTTCAATAGTCTCCAACATTTTCCAACTTAAGTGCTTGCTCTGTTCCAATATTAACCTTCTTAATTTTAATAGGCTGCCCAACAAAAGGTAATTCAATGTCTGGCCCTTCTATGTCTCTTTGTCCTTCAGTTTCTGAAATTTTCACATTCCTAGGGTCATCATCCTCATCAACATTAATATTATAACAACCATGTAACCGCTGAAGAGGCTCAGTCCATTCATCTTCTTCTTGTTCAAGAGGGGGGTTAGGTGCCTCCTCAAAAACCTTTTATCTTACAATTTGTAAATCCGGATCTACTGTGGGGTATTGAATTTCAAATAGGAATGTAGCTATAAAGTTCTGGGTCATACCACACTAATGTATAGTGACTAAGCGTAGTTCTACTTGAAGATACCAATTGATAGGCATAGTATCTAAGGTGTTAATGAACTTATGTACCCACTGTTCTTTATGAATTATGCTCTAGGCTTCCTCACAACTTCGCACATGGTTCTTAGGACAACTCTGACTTATGTATCAAACTTCGCAACCTTCATCTTGGTCTGAAAAGTGCACTATCAACAAGGTGTGACATTGTACCCACTCCACGATGTTCTTCTTGTGTGTTTCCCACCATCTAGTTGGTGTTTCTTTCAAGGATTTATATAGTGCCAACAACCTCTGTTGTACTAGTACAATCCCTTCAAATTCAAATATAAATGTCTCTAAATTATTCAAACCCTCAAATGTAGGAAGATTACTTACTTTTGTGTCAATCCAACAAACTTCCTTAGTCAATCTAGCACACCTCCGTGTAGAGACTTCATATATTCTATTCTGCCAATTTTCCAATGCTTCTTTTGAATATGACGAGCATACACTCTCACTTCTCCAACTTAGATTTCCATCTGTTGTAGGATTAATATAATCATGTTGTCATGTTGTCAGTTTATAGATGTTCTCTAGATCATAGGCATGACCTTCTTCTCTTATAGGTTCTGTGTATCTGCGACCTTCATCAGAATCGAGAGGTGCAATGACCCTAAGGCCATCACCTTAAAACGTCATTCTTCTCGTTTTCATATCAACAATATTCAAATTGTCAAAATCTCAATCAATAACCAACAACGCAGGATAGGGACAACTATCATCAACAATTTCGATTACTTCGAAGTCTACAAATCTCCTCACTCCATCGATGTCCATGGGGACATGATCTAGTATTCCAAAGGGGCTTACCACATGTTGATTAGCCATCTTGAGCCTAATAGGAGAGTAAATCAAATTAGGTTTTCCCATCAATGCCCAAGTCTGCTTTGTCATAACATTTACTTATGACCCCAGGTCTAGGACAACATAGACTATGTCGTAGTCTCCAATATGAGAACTAAGGTGTAGTTCCTTGCTTGTCCTCCTTTTTCTAGATACTTGATTCACAAATCTACTCAACAGAGGATTTACTCTTCCAATTTCATATTGTCTTATCAGGTGTTGTAGTTCCTGCACAACTCTTTCATCTTTAATCAAATTAATACAAGTATACAAGAAGTCCACAAGCTCGATTACCTCTTTTACTTGTCTAGGTGGGGTAGATTGATCAAATATTGGAGGCATTTCACATTCCCTTACTTCTGGTTGTGTTCGAGAAGAAGAATCATGTTCACCGACAAATTATCTTCTTGCTTCTTCAAAAGTATGCTTTTCTTTCCTTGGATCAAACAATTGTGCCTTCTCTGAAGCTCTTCTGATCCCTGATCCATCTGTAGTATTTTATAGAGTCACCCTATATTCTCATGTGACAACGTCTCCTCTAGTAACAACAATGACTCTGGTTCCTCACCGCAAGGTTCAACTGATATTATTTGGACTTGTTGGTTTCCACCTCATATTTCCTGAACTTTAGCTAACAATATTGGACATTCTTCAATAACATGGTCAAATGAATTATAGTAGATGCAAGTAGTACAAGGGTTATGAAAATCCCTTGCCAAATGACCTAGTTGGGCACAATTATAGAAAATAATATGACCTCAACCTTGACCCATGCCTCCTCCTCATCCTCTTCCTCTGAACCCACCACGAGGGTTGAAGTTTCCTCTTCCTATGGAATTGAACTACACAAAATTTCCTTCTGACTGTAATTCTCCTTGAATTCTATATGCATCCCTTGACCTTTCATGCATGATATCATAAGCCATATAGTCCCTCTCATCATGCCCCATAGATTTACAAAATGTGGAATAAAGATTGGTGGGTGTCTGGACATATTTCTGCATATAATAACATTCACCAGGGTGATGTTTATTTCTACATACCTCGTACCATGGTAAAGTAGCCTGCTTTAAAGGGTTGGCGGATCTAGAGGCTAAGTATTCATTAAATAAATGACAGTGCGCTTTGTCATGGCCCTCTTATTTACATCTAATATACCATATGTCTTCTCTTTTCTCTCTTCCTTTTTCTTTCTTCATGTTTTCAACCTGTAAACATAAACTAGTTAATTGATTCAAAATCTGACTCATACATGGATTGGATTCTCCTATAGGGGATGCTTCCAGTTTCATGGAAAACTCTAATGCTTCATCCTGTGAAGCGACCTTCTGTTGCATCAGAGGAACTCTAATGTGTGGCAGGATGACAACGATGAACCATTCCTTATGTTGTTCGTCTGGAATTTGAAAACTTAAATGGAATTTCAAGGTCTTAAACCTTTGATCAAATTCCCAAACAGGTTCAGTCACCTTCTTCTTGATTTCCTTCAAATCTGTAATTCACTACGACTCCAACTTTGGCTTCCAACTTAGTCAACTTAGTCTTAATGTCATTCAGCGGTTTAGGCTATACAGATCATGTAACAAACTTCATATACCATCTCAGTGCATGGTCCCTCAAGGTAGTACTAAATTGAGCTCTCTTAACAGCTTCGTCGGTGACTTGATTAATGCTCCATACATCTTCACATAAGAACCAGTTCTGGTCAGGATCCTCAGATACATCTCCTCTAAAAGTAGGTAACCTCATTTCATCTGCCATTGATTTTCCTTGGTTTCTCGACTGAGTCAGTACTAAACTGCTTGTGATAGTACTCTGAGTTCTTTGATTACTCTAGTTACTTTGGTTACTCTGTGCTTCTAAAACAATAGGAGGAGTAGCAATGCTTACTTTGACAATAGGCGTAGTACCTGAAATTTCGGGTTCTTCACAACAAAGTTCTTCAATCTCTACTTCCTCTGACCTTGCAAAATCTAAGTACTCTTCGTCTTATAGCTCTCCCTCTTCTCAACTATAGAATCCTTCGACTTGTGCTAATGGCTCGTAAATCTGCTTAAAGTGGTTCGCAAGAGGAAACTCTCTAAATGATCTCCCATTGCACATGTATCCAACCTATGTGTCACTGTCATTGTCTAAATTCTTGAACATTATCTTTAAACTCCAATTGATTACTCCATATTCAAGATATTCTTCTCATGAAATAGCATCTTAATCTTCAACTTCAAAAAGTGTAGAAACTTTCCTCTAGGTCCCTTAAAGAAATAGCTCTCTACTTGACTATATGATTCCACTCTGTCAATAGCAAATTCAGTAATGTACCCTCCAATACTGTTTTCAAACCAGAGATCCGTTGCTCTTGACACATCGTTGTGTTGGCATCCCTACATAATTTTGCTATTTAAACAAGAAATTTCATTTTCTATAGCTTCCTTCACCTCGATCTTGTGAACATTATCGTTTTGAGATGATTACTGGATTAGCAAATATGTTCATTAATTCTTTATTATTGTGTTTTCATTTTGTTTTATGTTTGATTCATGACTGAAAGCATGAATAAAACATGAAAACCTATCTTGGTGTTATATTTTCTATAGAAGGCATTCTTTTAAAGGTCATCATGCTTATATCAAATCCAAACCCAATGTTGGAATGACCTATTTTCGATATTTTGGATTTTTTATATATAGTTATTGTATGGTTTGATGGTTTGTATTCAATTTATGAAGAGTTTTGTTTTGATATATTTTAAACCCCTTTCCAACTTGATGGTCATGTTAGTAGTCATGACAATCAATGCGCACATGTTGTACTCATGTCCTTACCTCACCCTGTTGGCACAATGTATTAACGACCCATTCATTACAGGCATAGGGTTTCAACTTTGTATGACAGGCTCTCATTACCAGGAATGGTAAAGCTTTACAATCAAACCATCCACGCTCATTCTCATTGTCTATGCTATGATAACACATAGGCTTGGTTATGGCCATTTCTCCACTATCCATCCGGATTTGTTCCTATCGCTCCTACCATTTAAACCTAAAACTGTTTTGAGTTATTCTTGTTACATTCTAGTCATGTTTTTCATGGCTCCTGTCATTCGCTTGGATCCAAATGGCTGCCAGGCATTACTCACTCACGGCGATGCAATCGAAGACTTAAAAAGAAAAAGCTGGGATGGCTTCCTAAAAATATTTGAAGGATATAACCTTCAGGTGGCGCAGGCTTTCGCGCAGACCTTTGATGGTTGTAGAGAGAAAATTGGGGATGCACAGTTATAACTAACCGAGGGGTTTGTAAGTGAAGCAATAGGGATTCCATCTATAGGAGATAAATGGTTCAAAAACTCACGAATTGAAGGAGTGCCATGGAGCCTGTTTGTGACATCCCTAAAGATCAATTGCTGCGAAAAAGGTATCCCCATCTCCCTGGTTAAACCTAGGTGGAATATCCTGTGGATGATCCTCAAACAATTCGTGACCTGTGAAGGTCGATACGGATTAATATTCCTCTACCATATTCATTTACTTATGCATTTCATTGGTTTTGAATAAGGCATGCCATTTTATCTGGTGAGAAGTCTCTATAAAATGTCCAAAAGATATAAGAGACAGATTGTTGATTCAAGTCTTTTCCATCACGAAATGATTAGGATCCTTTTGATTCATCACTTGTCAACTGTGGGTGATCACTGGGATAATTTTTTGGTGAGGAATGGTTTTTCCATGACCGTTCCTATAGTAAACCCTAGCCTAGACTAGCCACTTATTAAAAACCAGTCTAATTTTTCAATTGATACGTCGGAATCTACCAACAGAAACCCTCTAAACGTCGGGATATTGAGCAAGTCTTCACCTACAGGATTTTCTGAGCAAGGGAATGATAATTTGAAGGTTATTAATCCTTGTGTTCCTGAAATTGAAGCTAGCCCGATTTTTAGTATTAACCCAGATGTTGAAAGACCTCACGAAGAAAAAACAAAGGAATACACATATATAGGGTTCAAAAACAAAAGGGCAGGTCGCCAAATTTCGAGAAAGATTAGAAATCGATTCAACACTCGTCTGAGCTCGATCAAACCGATTGAGATTGAAGAGTATTCAAACCCTGAGATCGAAGAGTTCCTCATTCTTGAAGACCCATATTTGCATGGTTACAAGAAGAAAGACAATGCTTTTACTAAACCCTACGACTTTGTGACGAATCTACCACCATGCCTCAAGGGTAAGGAGGGGTTCCCTGGTATCAGGCCTGATCAGAAGTAGATAACAGATAAGGTTGATACACCCATGTTTGACCATGCTCTCCATAGATCTGTCATTCCTCCTGTACAGTGTGATGATTGTTTCCTTTGGATCGAGTGGTATTACACCGATATCCCCCTTCTCCAAGCTTGAATCAAAATGCTTATTGCTTAGAATGAATCATTGAGACGATAAAATCTCAATCTCAAAACACATGCAGAGAAAGGGGCTAAACACATTAAGAGGTATGGGAACATTGTGATAAAAAACTCAACTAGTGTCAAAGAGATAATTAATTCTGAACTACCCGACCCATCTTTAGTCAATTTTTGAAATGCTAAAACATTTTTCCTCTTACTATATCCCTATTATCTATTTTGAATTGATTCAGTTTGGAATTTGATTTTGTTTGCTAAGATAACATTGGCTACATAATCTTTAGATTTTGTAGCCAAGTCTATTTTAAATAAAAGAAATTTAGAAATTAGTTATGAGTAATTTTGTAGCTTATTCTTGTTTCGTTTTTCAAAAAATAGTAGATCTTTTTGTTGATCATCTGGGGGAAACATGTTCAATTATGCATTTGAATGATTAGTAGTTCCTTTTCTGTTTGTTTTACAAAAAAATTGATTAAGTTTTGAGTATAATCAACTCTATTATGATTGGCTATTAGCCCACTATTTTTGTAATATTTTGAATTTATGAAATCCTATCCTATCCTATGAGATAGGAAGATGTGATTTCAAATCACTTTAAATACTTTTCATTGTGTAAGTAAAAATATCTTCGCCTGGAATAGATCATGGACAAATGATCTCCAGAACTTAATGGAACAACTTATATCATTTCAGCTTTAGACCAATGTGAATGCTATCTCATTTATGTTTTGTTTCTCTTATTTTGGAATAGTAATGTGTTGTATAACTTTAGTCTCAATGACATATGATGTTCCATTTTATTCATGTTTTAAATGTTGTTCATAATTTGTTGTTTCACAAATTATCACTGTGATCGTGATATCGATTTTAATATCATGATTTACCCATGATGTTTAGTTGATTGATAAAATGAATGTTTTACATTAAGATCTATGTTACTGTAATCGTTCATAATTATAAGATGATTGTGTATACATGTCTATTATTTGGTTCTCATATTCTAGCTGCCAATAAAATCCTAGAGTTTGTTCGGAAGGTATATGTACAAACCTGTCATAGATTTTTCTTACAAGCATGACAGCTAGAGTTCTGGATCGCACAGAGGCACATACATGTTATAAAACTAATTTCAGGTTAGATTTATTTCCATTTAATTTATGTTATTAGTTTGTCTATAAGTAAAACAAGAAAGGTTTAGATTGGCTTTGACCATCACTCTATCCTTGTTTCATAACATATTTTATTTAAGTTCTTAGATTTATAATTAGAAAACATAAAATATAAAAAATGTGCTTTCTTTATCTACTTTTGCAAACAATTACCAAACATTGATTTTGCAAGGCATCTACTAAAAAAACACTTGCAATTTGTAATTACTATGTACATAATGGCATGTTCATATTTATCTTTTTGTTGAATGTATTTGTAAATAATTAGCTTAAAGTATATATATATAGTCTTAACATTAGTTAGTTTATTTATTTTCTTTATTTTAGGACCCTAGATTGGCTAACAGAGCTATTAAACCTGTCAGAATAGGTTACACCAAACGGCCTGGGTTATTACGACAACCCCAAACCAGACCTATTCTTCCAGTTGACAGTCTGTCAAATTTTCCCATCAACAAATGGCGCTAGAAGGAGGTTCTGAATTCAATTGATGGCATGTGGAGGTCGCAAGACTCCCCCCCCCCACACTTTCTCCCCTGTCGTAACACATAGTCACTCAGACAACAATGTTACACTTGAAACAACAACTACCTCAAACGATAATCCTGAGTTTCTCGTTGAACCAGTGACACCATCTCCTCAAGCGGCGGACGTTCAAGAAATTGTTCGTCAGTCACTCATAATGACACATAGCGCCTTCGCCCGTATCAAACACCTGGTATGCCACTTAACCAACCCTTAGATTTCTCGGATATCCAAGAACAACTTGAAGGCATTGGTCTACTTTCAAACCCTTTAGGAGATAATACCACCGATCCTATCGAAACACCTACTCTTGGAGTCGGAGGGTCTAGTATCCCACCTTCCCCACCTGGTTCATCTCCATCCTCTTCAGGAGGACAATCATCTGACGAAGGAAGTTCCTCATCTGAATCATCTCAGCCTTCGACACCACCAACACCCATGGAAAACCAAAACAATCCTGCTAGACCTCGGCTCGATCAATATGGCATGGTTGTACCTGGACCGCAACATCCATTATCGAAACACCCCGAGAAATGGTTTCCTAAATTTGATCCAGATTCTAAACAATCTGCTGAGGATCACATAAAAAAATTTATGTTGGCCATTAGACTCTGAAATGTAGAGAATGAAGATGTAGTATGTAGACTCTTTCCTTATACTTTTGAGGGCAATGCCTCCACATGGTATTTTTCCCAACATCCCCATACCATCATCTCTTGGGACAAGTTTGAAACCTATTTCTTAGAGAAGTTTGGAGATGATAAATCTCCCAAAGTCTTGGTTATGGAGCTCTCCAGTCTAAAAATGAATCCTAAGGAGAAAGTAAAAATATTTTAACCAGATATTTCTTACGTTAAAGAATCAAATTCCCACAGATTGAATGCCTGTTGAAATTCTAATTGTCACATATTACACCAAAGCTCTACATAATAACATAGAAATTTAGGTCAAAAGATCTAAAAAGAGCACACTGGTGGAAGCCTTTGAGGAGGCAAGCCAAATTGAAAAGGATATATTAAGATTAAAAGACAATATCAATAGTGAAGCTGAAACAACTTCATCCTCTAAAAAGAAAATATAAATCCTTACTAGGCCTCCCCAAGCCAAAATTCAAACTGAAACTTTAGACTTAGAAAGCTTACAAAAATATTTCCAAAAACTATCAAATTAGGTCGTGGAATTGAAGAGATCATCCGAGGAGGCATCCTCAAGCAAAGGAAGTTTAAAACCTCCATTCAGAAAACCTTTTCTTCCCAACCAGCCAAACCAAACCACTGAAGGTCTTAATTTTGAAAGCTTGCAGTACGCTTTGCAAACCATTCTAGAAGCACATGATAATTCTGCTTCTACCCCTCCTGAAAGTTCTGAAGATGTAGCTGAGGAAGAAGTACCAGAAGAAGAAGATTCATCCCACAATATCTTCGGTCACTTCTCTGATAGTATTTTCCAAGCAAATTTTGAAACTGTCCATCCCTACAACACAAGAAGAAAAACATAGAACAACCCTTCTTCTAAAGCGAGTAATAATACACTTCCAAAACAGTCGAAGCAAGATGAAATTAAATAAATTTTAGCAACCCTTGTTTTAGAATACGATTTAATTGAAGATCTAAAAAAAATGAGGGCTAATGTTTATGTTTTTTAGTTTCTTAAATTTCCCCTTATTATGCAGAAAATGTTGCAGAGTATTGCTGAAAACCGTCAAAAAAAAAATCCTAGTAGCAAGAAAACAACAGAAATTGGTTCAAAAATAGCCCAAAAGATCCCGACTAAAACGATATCTGAACCTCCAGATAAAAGGGTTTTAGCTGAAAAAACTGTAGCAAATGTAAATAAAATTGTTTTAGGGGCAACAGTTAAAAATCAACAGAATTATGTTGTTAACACTCGAAAAAATGTCCCGCCTTTCTTGTTAACTTTTGAAATTTTTAATAGGAATGTACATAATTGTATGGTTGATTCTGGTGCATCGTCAAATTTTATGCCGCTATCTGTTTGTCAAAAAATTAACGCAAAAGTTAAACCTTCTGATCTCAAAATCATTCAGCTAGATCGAACAAATGTAAAGGTAATCGATGAACTTAAGAATGTTCTTGTTAGATTATCTTCCAATCCTAAGGTCCATCAGATAATTGGCATTATTGTTGTTGATATCCCTAAAGTTTATGGTTTGTTTTTAAGAAGGGACTGGTCCGAACAGCTACATGGTTACTTTGCCACAAATTGGTCTCATTTTTGGCTACCGGAAAATGGACAGCCCAATAAAATTAGGATAAACCGAGAACTCTATCTTAATCACACCATGATAGATCTAAATGATGCAAACGAACCTTTTACTACATTTACTAATTCATTTGAAATGCAGGGAATGAATACCTTCTTTGGTAACTTCATGAATTAAATTTCCCCCGTCACTGATCCTGGGCAGCAATCAGAAGTTATGACCTATACTCAAACATCAGCTTTGCCAAGTGTGCCAAACACTCCTGACGAATCTCAAATATGGTCATTGTACTTTGACATATCCAAATCCAAAGGAGTCGGTGCAGGATGTGTACTCATATATCTCGTAGGTATTAGAGTTCGAGTGCACTAATAACACCGCTGAATATGAACCACTTTTACAAGGGCTTAGGAAATTTTTAGATATGGACATACGTAATTTAATTGTATTCAGTGATTTATAAATTGTGGTTAGGCAGGTAAGAAACTCCATACATTGCTTGTCACCACATTTGAAAAGTTACCAAAGTGAGGTATGGAGTTTAATGCAAAAAATTTCATCATTTAACATAAATTCCATTCCTAAACTAAGTAATTCAAAGGATGATTTATTGGCTAACGTCGCTTTTAAATTATTTCCCGCAGAAGGTATTTCTCCTAATGTGTTTTCGATTGAATTGTTGTTTAAGTCGTCGATCCCGGACAACATCACCAATTGGAGAGTGTTCCATGATGACCAACTGAACATCAAGTTTTTGCACATGAAATACATTTTCCAAGGAGCAATCATTGATGAAGGCACTCACGATGAAAACCTTTGCAACTTCATGGTAATATCAGATCCTAGATATCCTGAATTGACGTCTGATCTGGTAAACTCTATCCCCAGATATGTTGTAAGACTAGAGAATTTTTATGACTTGCATGATAAATTTAGGGGGTTAGTTAATTGTAAAACAAACAGTTCTTCTTTGATTTATGAGACGGTAAATTTAGGGACAAAGGAAAATCCCCAAAATATCAATTTGGGAACGGGATTCTCTAAGCTAGAAATATTTGCTTTTATAAAATTGTTTAAAGAATTTAAAGATGTTTTTGCCTGGACATATGACGATTTGAAAACATTTGATCCTAATATAATACAACATGTCATCCCCATGAAACCACAAACTCATCATTTTCAGCAGAAATTAAGAAAGATGCACCCCAAATTGGAACCCACCATCAAGAAATAACTGAATAAATTACTAAATGAAAAGATAATTTCCCGATGAGACACACACAATGGGTGCCTAATATAGTTCCTGTAAGGAAGAAAAGTGGTGAAATTCAACTCTATGTCGACTTTTGTAACTTGAACCAAGCATCTGATAAAAATAACTATCTCGTTCCTCCAATGAAACAAATTCTTCAACAGGTATCTAGTTCCAAAAGACTATCTCTGTTAGATGGTTTTTCGGGATACAACCAAGTCCTCATGTCTCCCTCAGACCAGCTTAAAACCACTTTCCATACCCCATGGGGAACTTATGCCTACAGGAAAATGTCTTTTGGACTGATAAATGTCAGGGCTTGGACTGATAAATGTTGGGGCCACTTTCTAGAGAGCAATGGACATTGCTTTTCATGGTCTCATAAGTCAATCATTTGTGGTCTATCTTGATGACATTACCATTTACTCTAAAAACAAGAAAGATCACTTGTCTCACCTTAGGGATGTCCTGTAACGATGTCGTAGGTTCGGTATATCTCTCAAACCTAAGAAATTGGTCTTTGTAGTAGAGCAAGGTAAATTGTTGGGGTTTATAGTATCAAAAGACAGAATGATCATTGACCCTGAGAGAACCCAAGCAATTGCTAAACTCTCCCCTCCTTCTTCCAAACAATCCATGCAATCATTTTTAGGAAAGATTAATTTCGTCAGAAGATTTGTCCTTTTTCAGAAATGGTGAGACCATTACAGAACTTAATTAAAAAGGATGTTTCGTACCATTGGGGACCACAAGAAAGTCAAGCTTTTGACTCTATTAGAAAATAAATAGTAGAATCTCATTCCTTGATGAGTCTCGATTTCTCCCAGGATTTCACTCTTTACACCTTTGCTTCTGACCAATCTTATGTTGTTGTGATAACACAGAAAAACATTGAAAGTAATGAGATACCCATTGCCTTCATGAGCTCAGATTTCAAAGGAGAAGAGATTAATTATCCAACAGTATATCAACGGGCATATGTTGTTTTCAAATAAGTGAAACACTTCCGGTCATACCTGTTGAAATCCAGAACCAAAGTTATTGTTCCTTACCCAGCTGTAAGAAACCTGCTAGTACAAAAAGAGATGGGTGAGAAAAGGGAAAATTGGATGACGTCCTTACAAGAGTATGACCTCGAAATAACCCCTGCACAAATTGTTAGAGGTCAAGGCCTATGTAAACTAGTTGTTGATTCAGTTAAAGAACAAGAAAGTCAAATTAACACCTTAACTGTAAACCAGCATGACGAAAAACAAATTAGTTGTGCACAAGTTGCTACCAATTCTTGGTATGAGAACATTAAATTATACTTGACACATGGATCTGCTCCTAGCTATATTGATCATAAAAACAGAAGAGCACTAAGACTGAAATCTGCATCTTTCCAGTTAATAAATGATGTATTATTTCGAAAGAATTTTGATGGTGTTCTTATGCGTTGTTTGGAAAAGGATGAAGCAGAGAAAGTACTATCTGAACTTCATGTAGGTGAGGTTGGTGGTCACTTCGGTGGAGACATGACTGCTCAAAAAGTGTTAAGAGCTGGGTACTTATGGCCCACATTATTTAAAGACACCTATGCGATGTGTCGTAAATGCATAATCTGCCAAAAGGCTGCTGGATGGGTGAAAAAGGAAGCATTCTCTTTGCAGCGTGTTACTGTAGATTCACCTTTTCAGCAGTGGGGTCTTGACATCATAGAACCAATTAATCCTTCTTCTTCACAGCAGAACAAATATATCATTATAGCAACGGATTATTTTACCAGATGGTCTAAAGCTGCACCTTTGAAAGTGGTAAACACAAATCAGGTAATATATTTCCTTAATTCACATATCATTACTCGATTAGGCATTCCCGAATGTTTAGTCTTTGATAACGCATCTTATTTCTCATCCCTTGATATGAATGTATTTTCCTTAGAAAAAGGGATTAAGTTGAAATATTATGCCAGTTACTACCCTCAAGGAAATGGTCTAGCAGAATCGACAAATAAAAGTTTAATCAAGATAATTAAGAGGACAGTTTCTGAAAACCATAAGAACTAGCACACCGCACTATATAATGCACTTTGGGCTAATAGGGTGACACCAAAAACATATGTTGGTAATTCCCCTTTCTTTCTCTTCTACGGGAGAGAAGCAATCCTCCCTCCACATGTTTTACTTTCATCTCTGCAATTATCGCAGAAAGTCCAAGAAGAGGACTGTCCTCCTCTGGAAAGTCGAATTCATGTCTTGTTAAAACAGGAAGAAGTAAGAGCACAAGCTAAGCAAAAATTGGATCAGCACCAACAAATTGTAAAAATCTAGTTTGATTCGAATTCTTCTTCTGACAAGAAATTCGATGTTGGAGATTTAGTTCTCAAGTGGGACAAAGCTCATGAAGGGAAAGGGGAACACATCAAGTTACAGAATTTGTGGTTGGGGCCATTCTTAATTTCTGAAAAATAAGGTCCCATCTCTTTCCGCCTGCACAATTTGGAGGGACAGTGAATGGCCAAGCTCTCAAAAGACATTTCACCTGACGGTTCCAAATCCACCTCTTTGTATATATCTTTGTTTTTTCTTTAATTTTCTTTTTGTTTTTAATTTTGGTTCTTTTCATTTTGCTTGTTTTTGGTTTGTTTCTGAATAATTATGTCTGTGTCGCCATTTCATTTGTGGAAGGAAAATCAGAATTTTTATCCAAGAGCAACAACTAACTACTTTTCAAAGCACCATGCTGTAAATTTCTAAACTAATATAAGAAGAAGAAAGTTCCTACTCAAAACAATGTTGTTGGTTTCTTTTCAAAATCTCGAGAGGATAACGATTATCATTAATAAACTCTTAACAGTGTCCCTGTTTTTAAGAAAACAACTCGATTATACCTTCTTGTTCTTGAGATGGTTTCGTAACAGGAATCTAAGTGTTCAGATCATGGTAAAGATCATTTAAAAAATAGATGAATTATATGAGATCAATTTTTGTTTTCAAAATCTGAAATATTTAGTATCAACCCACTCTCTTGAATATCATAAAAATTTCTGCAAATTTGTAAATTAATTCTAGAGAGTTGAAAGAACTGCAAGGTGTGGGAAGTGTTTGTAAACCCGCGGAGACATTGAACAGGTCTGTTGGTAGTAGGTAAATGCATCCATGATACCAAGGCAACCTCGCTGAGGTACTGAACAGGCCTGCTGGCAGCAAAGCAATGTCGAGTTCAAGAAAATTATCAGGCATGTCCCTTAAAATTAATCCATGAATAAAGATGTTCTTCATCATGAATGGATTACTTTTGGAAAGGATAGAGGTATTAGAGTGGGTTAAGTGACATCCTTTCCGAGGCTATGGACGCCTGCTGGCAGCAGTGGCTATGTCAACAATATTGGAGGCAGTTGCATAAACATCGTTCCTCTCGTAATCTATATCTAATACCAGATAAAAATTTGACAGAAACACATCTCATGATGGACTATGTTTTCTAAGTTTTTATCAGAATGCTTGACTTGTTGTCGACTGTTCCTTAATTTTTCATCATTCTGATCTATCCTAACATGAAATTTCTCGTGATGCAAAGATAACTGCTTCGCCCAGTACATCGCCATTGTTGGCATCCCTACATAATTTTTCTATTTAAATAAGAAATTGCATTTTTTGTAGCTTCCTTCACCTCGATCTTGTGAACATTATCGTTTTGATATGATTATTGGATTAACAAATATGTTCATTAATTCATTATTATTGTGTTTTCATTTTGTTTTATGTTTGATTCATGGATAAAAGCAAGAATCAAACAAGAAATCCTAGCTTGGTGTTATATTTTCTATAGAAGGCATTCTTTTAAAGGTCATCATGCTTATATCAAATCCAAACCCAATGTTAGAATGACCTATTTTCGATATTTTGGATTTTTTTTATATAGTTATTGTATGGTTCGATGGTTTGTATTCAATTTATGAAGAGTTTTGTTTTGATATATTTTAAACCCCTTGCCAATTCTATGGTCATGTTAGTAGTCATGACAATCAATGTGCACCTGTTGTACTCATGTCCTAACCTCACCCTGCTAGCACAATGTATTAACGAGCCATTCAT
The DNA here is from genome assembly GCA_000966675.3 of Picea glauca. Lineage (NCBI taxonomy): Eukaryota > Viridiplantae > Streptophyta > Pinopsida > Pinales > Pinaceae > Picea > Picea glauca. The sequence continues at coordinate 797,081 of JZKD02S1673383.1, forward strand.
TACATGCATAGGGTTTCAACTCTGTATGTCAAGCTCTCATTACTAGGAATGGTAAAGATTTATGATCAAACCCTCTACGCTCATTCTCATTGTCTATGCTATGATAACACAGATGCTTGGTTATGGCCATTTCTCCACTATCCATCCGGATTTGTTCTTATCGCTCCTACCATTTAAATCTAAATCTGTTTTGATTTATTCCTGTTACATTCTAGTCGTGTTTGTCATGGCTCATGTTGTTCGCTTAGATCCAAATGGCTTCCAGGAATTACTCACTCACGACGATGCAATTGAAGACTTAAAAATCCAAGGTTGGGATGGCTTCCTGAAAATATTTGAAGGCTATAACCTTCAGGTGGCGCGGGATTTTGTGCAGACCTTTGATGGTTGTAGAGCAAAAAATTAGGGATGCACAATTAGAGCTAACCGAGGGGTTTTTAAGTGAAGCAATAGGGATTCCATTGACATGAGAGAAATGGTTCAAAAACTCACAAATTGAAGGAGTGCCATGGAGCCTGTTTGTGATGTCCCGAAAGATCAACTTCTACGAAAAAGGTATCCCCATCTCCCTAGATAAACCTAGGTGGCATAGCCTATTCATGATCCTCAAACAATTATTGACCTGTGAAGGTCGATACAAATTAATCTTCCTCTACCATATTTGCTTACTTATGCATTTCATTGGTTTTGAATTAAGCATGCCATTTTATCTGCTGAGAAGTCTCTATAAAATGTCTAAAAGATATAAGAGACAGAGTGTTGATTCAAGTCTTTTCCATCACGGATTGATTAGGATCCTTTTGATTCATCACTTGTCAATTGTGGGTGATTGTTTGGATAAGTTTTTGGTGAGGAATGGTTTTTCCATGACCGTTCTTGTAGTAAACCCTAGCCTAGACGAGCCACTGATTAAAAACCAATCTAATTTTTCAATTGATACGCAAGACTCTACCACCAGAAACCCTCTAAACTCTGGGATACTGAGCAATTCTTCACCTACAAGATTTTTGAGCAAGGGAATGCTAAGTTGAAGGTTATTAATCCTTTTGTTCTTGAAATTGAAGTTAGCCCGATTATTAGTATTAACCCAGATGTTGAAATACCTCACGAAGAGAAAACAAAGGAATGCACAGATATAGGGTTCAAAAACAAAAGGGAGCAAGTCGCCAAATTTCGAGAAAGCTTAGGAATCGAGCCAACACTCGTTTGAGCTTGATCGGCCGGATCGATATCGACAAGTATTCAGACCCTAGGATCGAAGAGTTCCTCATTCTTGAAGACCCATATTTGCATGGTTACAGGAACAAAGACATTGCTTCTACTAAACCCTACGACTTTTTGATGAATCTACCATCGTGCCTCAAGGGTAAGGAGGGGTTCCCTGGTATCAGTCTTGATCAGAAGCAGATAATAGATAAGGTGAATACACCCATGTTTAACCATGCTCTCCATAGATATTTCATTCCTCCTGTACAGTGTGATGATTGTTTCCTTTGGATCGAGCGGTATTACACCAGTATCCCCCTTCTCCAAGCCCGAATCAAAACGCTTACTACTCAGGATGAATCATTGAGACGAGAAAATCTCGATCTCAAAACACATGCATAGAAATGGGCTAAACACATTAAGAGGTCAAGGAAAATAGTGATAAAAAACACAACCAGTGTCAAAGTGATAATTAATTTTGATCTACCCGACCCATTTTTAGTCAATTTTTGAAATGGTAAAACAATTTTCCTCTTACTATATCCCTGTTATCTATTTTGAATTGATTCGGTTTACAATTTTATTTTTTTTGCTAAGATAAGTCTGGCTACAAAATCTTTTGATCCTGTAGCCAAGTCTCTTTTAAGTAAATGAAATTTAGAAATTAGTTATGAATAATTTTCTAACTTATTCTTGTTTTGTTTTTCAGAAAATAGTAGATCATGTTGTTGATTATCTGGGGGAAACATGTTCGATTATGCATTTGAATGATTAGTAGTTCCTTTTCTATTTGTTTTACAGAAGCTTTGATTATGTTTTGAGTACAATCAACTCTGTTAGCCCACTATTTTTGTAATATTTTGATTTTATGAAATCCTATCCTATCCTATGAGATAGGAGGATGTGATTTCAAATCACATTAAATACTGTTCATTTTGTAAGTGAAAATATCTTCACCTAGAACAGATTATGGACAAATGATCTTCAGAACTTAATGGAACAACTTATAACATTTCAGCTTTAGACCAATGTGAATGCTGTCTCATTTATGTTTTGTATCTCTTATTTTGGAATAGTAATGTGTTGTATAAATTTAGTCTCAATGACATATGATGTTCCATTTTATTCATGCTTTAAATGTTGTTCATAATTTGTTGTTTCACAAATTATCACTGTGATCGTGATATCGATTTTAATATCATGATTTATGCATGATGTTTAGTTGATTGATAAAATGAATGTTTTACATTAAGATTTATGTTACTGTAATCGTTCATAATTATAAGATCATTGTGTATACATGTCTATTATTTTGTTCTCATATTCTGGCTGCCAATAAAATCCTAGAGTTTGTTCGGGAGGTATTTGTACAAATATGTCATAGATTTTTCTTACAAGTAGGATAGTTGGAGTTCTGGATCGCACAGAGGCACAAACATGTTATAAAACTAATTTCAGGTTAGATTTATTTCCATTTAATTTATGTTATTAGTTTGTCTATCAATGAAACAAGAAAGTTTTAGATTGGCTTTGACCATCACTCTATCCTTATTTCATAACATATTTTATTTAATTTCTTATATTTATGATTAGAAAACAGAAAATATAAAAAATGTGCTTTCTTTATCTACTTTTGCAAAAAGTTACCAAACATTGACTTTGCAAGGCATCTACTAAAAAAAACTTGCAATTTGTAATTACTATGGATATAATGGCATGTTCATATTTATCTTTCTGTTGAATGTATTTGCAAATAATTAGATTAAAGTATATATATATAGTCTTAGCATTAGTTAGTTTATTTATTTTCTTTATTTTAGGACCCTAGATTGGCTAATGGAGCCATTAAACCTGTCAGAATAGGTTACACCAAATGGCTTGGGTTATTTAGACAACCCTAGACTGGACATATTCTCCCAGTTGATGGCCTGTCAAATTTGTCCGTCAACACGTTGTCAACTTTCTTGACTTTCTTAATTAGCGTCAATGTCCAAACCATGAGTGGTCTAGATTTGATTTCATACTGAGTGTCTACTAGTCTGGCTAACCACTCATATAAATCCTTATGAACTCCTGCAAAGAAATTCTCGTGCACATCAATAAATATGTACCTTCCCAACCAGTCTTCTATACTAATGCTATGGTCCTTTTTCTGAGCTACGACGAAGTCCCTTTCTTGTTCTTCTATCCAATTCTGAATTTTTGTCTTTGATGGAAACCACCTTGACATTCCCTCAAGAAGATCTTGATCTCAACAACGGAACCATTTTTTGGCATAGGGGCAGACCCAGGGTTCAACTCTAACAGCGCACCAACAAACCCTAACTACTGGCCCTTACAACAACACCTACGAAACAGATGAAGTCTCACCTGAAGTAGCAATAGGGGGGTTGCAGGACACATGTGTCTACAACCAGAGGAGATGCAAGATGATTCCAAAACAACAACGCCAAATAACCTAGAGATTATTAACAGTATTATGTTAACTTCGTCAATTAGGTTATATGTTCTTATCTTCAACAGGAACAAGATCAGTGCAATAACAGTATAAAAGGAATTAAAAAACAAGGCATCAATCACATAGAACGAAAAGATTTTATGTGTTTCACCCTCCCCCTAGAGCTACGTCCACAGAACTGTTCTTATTGATAGAATAGATGAAAATATATAGTTCTATCTGCACACTTAGCTGCAGATCCTTCTCTCTCTTCCTCTTTATTTCCTCTCCCTGCGCACCCAACTCCAGGGTCGATCTTCGCACCCAGCTGAAGATCCAAAATAAAAGAATACACTACAATATAACACTTTTACATCTCAATATCACTATCACTCTTGTTTCTCAACTCTTCTAGACCTCTATTTATACATTCCACGACTCTTAGAAACCCTAGACCGAAGCCCAGGTGCCAAAACCCTAGGTGCCAAAACCCTAGGTCCACATAACCTGCATTTTAAGGACTTCGTTGACCTGTTCTTCCTTCTTCTCCATGAGGTGCTCCAAAACACTCATTAGTATCTTCTTCTGCTTGTTGACTTGTCCACGGTCTATTTTATTTTCTGCTTTGTCTTCCTTGATCTTCTCTTTCAACAACTTGTTTTCCTTTACTTCACTCATTTTTTGCTTCTTTAACCACTTCGACCCCTCCTCGGTTTGTGTGCCTTCTGCACACTTCATACTTTGTCTTTCTTCTTCCTTAATCTTCGCTTTCTTCCTTAATACATGACCAAGGGCCAACAGTCACCGAGCATGTCATCACTCGCATTGAAGACATAAATTGGGAGCATAAGGAGAGTCAATACAAGAAGATTGCAGTAATTTAGGAAGCAACCAATATCTAGGATGAAGATATACAGTAATTGAAGCAGGAGAACCATCTTCTCAAGTAGAATGTAGCAACACTGATGGACATTTATGCCATGACTTAGAGTGAGGTAGTCAGTACAATGGGTTCAACAACAACTTATGATGCATACATAGTACAAAAAATTGTTCATCTGCCAACTTAGGACATAGGGTGATAGAATCAAGTGGACATTGAACTTAAACTCTCTTATTCCTTTTTCTTTCAATCCTTTTCAAAGTTTCTTTGCTTCTCAGGAAATATGTTAGGATTTATACTTGTAAATACACTAGAAAATAAACAGACTTAATTACTTTTTTCTTTGATAGAGAGGTTGGAATTTTGTATCAAAATAGTGTTTCTCAGTTGTTTATCTAATCAACTATGTATTATTTTGTTGTTCATCTTGACTGAGATTTTTGCTAATATTAAATTAGTCATTTCTCTTAAAAAAAGAATAGCCCCACTTGTTGTAGAAATGTGTTTAGTGTTAGTAGGTGCTTAGTTCAGATCTCTAAAGAATAGCACCACTTGTAGAAATGTGTTTAGTGCTAGTAGGTGCTTAGTTCAAATCTCTCTAAGTTAGGTGCACTAGTCTACACTGATAGTTTTACTAGAGATTCCATCCACAAATATGGGAAAATATCATGGATAAAAAACAATGATTACTATCCTCTGGTTGTAAACTGAATTAGATTAAGTTTTACCATCTTGAAAAAAAATTAATATATCATAATCATTTTTTAACAAAGATAATGACAAGGAAGGAAGTGAGTTGTAACCAAAAACCAAAAAGTGGTTAGTTGATTTAGAAATGAGTATTGTTTTTGATTCCTCATTTCCTCCTCTTACATATAAATCTCCAACTTTATACCTAGATATAAATCTCAACGTACCATTAAATTATTAAAATACCTATTTTATATTATTATAAAATCTCTTCAATTTTCTGAACATTTTTTTTTTAATTTGAAACTCATTTCCAATAGACATAAAATCCCCATCCGAAAAAAAAAAATCTTTATTAATTTGAATCCCACTTCCAATTGACATAAAAAACCCTTCTCTATATATTCAAGTTTTCCTTCCCATTGATATAAAATCTCCTCACCTCTGGCGAAAGAGATCTCAGTCTCACTTACAGTCGGTGTGATATCTGTCAATATATGGTTTATATTTTTGGAAACCAAACCATTTATATAAAAACGGGTTTCCATTACTAGAATTGGTGTTGGTCACTTGAGCATTCTACAGCAAGAATAGCCTAATCACTCTTAGCTAAGCTAAACTTTTGCTGTGATTTTTTTTTACTAAATTCAAGTTTTTTCGGGAACTCGATCTCAATTTTATAATCGGTTGATAGATCGGATAACATATGCAAATTCATGACCTGACAAGGTACAACAAATATTCTGAATTGGTTAGCTATGAAGTCAAATATTTCTTGGAAACTTGCCAATTTAATGTCTACGTGGATCTAGGAGATGTATTTGATGCTTCCATCCTGGGGTACCCACTGGTAGTGTTCACATTATCTTCCCACACCAAGACTGTTTGATATAACTAATATTTTATACCTATCTTTCAAAGTGGGTTGTATATTAGGTTAATTATTTCATTTTCTCAGTTTGAGTAGAAAGTGGCATTAAGCATCACCCATTGTTATGCATCTTTTCAATTTATTTAAGGTTAAAAGTGTTTCTTAATAATAATAATAATTTATTTTTTATGTTTTAATTATAGGTGTATATTTTTGTTCTTCATTCTGGTTCATTCTTGTTTATTTTGGTTTTTGCATGGGAATGAAATGCTAGAGGTAGAGAGTCATTGCTAGTTAATTGTAGGTATCTATTAGTTATTTCGGTAAGAAAATAATGCATGTGTGCATGAGAATGATGGCAGTTGAGTAAAACTATCAACAACTGAGAATCCCTAGAGCTTCCAACATTGAGATTTTCTAGCCAATAACAGTGAAGCCCTAGAAAGAAGTGGAATAGTTTGAGGGACTGCATTGCAGATAATGATTGCATTGCAGAGAAGGGGATTCATTTGTTTGGGTTGTGCAGGATGAAAGGGAAAGAGAATTGATAAGTTTGGAATTGTTTTGTGGTTGAGAAAATTATGAGAGCTTGACAATTGATTGGTGTATTAGTTTTAGAGTCAGCGTCCTTGTAGATTCATAGCCTCAACTCTAGGGTTCCCATTGTAGAGAGTTATTGTGAAATAAATCCTGAGATTGGTGGAACTTGGACGTCTACATCCAATTGGTGAACTATTTCTTGAAGATAAGTGTTCTTTGTTTCTCTATATTTATATATTTTTTTGTGTTATCTATTACTTAATATTGTATAAGCTTGTGAATATTTAATGTATCCTTATTAATATATAAACTTGTAAATGTTACTATAAATATTGATTGTTGCATGTGTTCATGCTTCTTGCATTTATTTAATTAATATTAAATTTCGAAATTGATTAAGAATGCAAATTTTTGAGATACCTGAGCAAGGGGTACCTTACATAAGCCTTAAATGAAAAATTATTCGGAGAAAGGGCAGTTGACCATCTCTCACTATTCCCTTCAAAATCTAGATCTTCTTCAAACAATTTCTGTCAGCAAATAATGCTTCCCTGGGCACTAATTCTCCCAAAAAATAGCTGGCTGAAGTTGCACTGCATTGCTATGTATGTACATAGAATTGGTTTAAGGGCGAGTCTATTCTGATAATCTTCAATTATTATTTGTTTATATATGTGTTTGTCATCTTCTCGGTATGCTTATGTAATGAAAGACGCTGAGACAAGTAAGCTTGTGTTCCACGCAGAATCGATATATGTTTTTTCTATGGAATCGAATGGATTGAAGGAGCAAACGTACATAATTAGGTGTTTGTTCATCTCAGCTTCGAAGCAAGCAACGTGGTGAGCAGCTATGCGTCAGATGTCAGGCAGTTCTTCGATATAGCATTGGCACATTTTTTTATGTCAGCCATTGTGTCCGATAATGAAATTTATTTTATGGCAGATATAAGGATTTAGTTAAAACGATATTTTTCGAATTTTAATTGCTATATTCAACTAGCACAGCTGTAAAGTGGTTGGTGTTGTTGCTGGTGAATGTCGAGAGTTATTTGGATGGATAGCATTCTGGTGAATTGAAACGCACATAGAACTGAAGAAATCCAAAAGTTAATCTTAAATGTGGTAATTTCAAAGGTTAATCAGTTAAATGTGGCAATCATATGGTGGTACAGTAATTTCTTAATATGATTAGGTAAATGTTAAAAAGTAAACAGGTTAACTGATGCATTCAAAAATACAAGGAAGTTATGAAGAGTAAATCACATTCATTGATTTGGGAGGACGACTAAAAATATTCCAACATTTTCAATTGTTAGCCATCGGATTAGAATTTTAGATTAAAAGATGATTAATTGTGCCCATCTCCAATAGGTATCCAATAGGTATACGCCTTTTGATGTAATAAAAATTTGACTATGTTGATGGAATAATGAGTTGGATGTCAAGCAGAACCCTGCTATGGCATGTGGCCCACCACATTATTGTGATTCCTGAGGAAACTATTTCGTCAATTTTTACATCTCGATGACCGATATTGTGTACGATAAAGGAAACTTTTTAATGGCAGATATGAGGATTATTCAATTTTAGGTGGTATATTCAGTAAAAACTTGGGTGTTTAGCATAGATGAAGTTTTAACAATATAGTTTCTATTTTTAAGTTTCGAAAACGAAATCAATATTTTTTTAAATATTAATTATTTAAAGTTATATTTTTAAATTTGTTTTGTTACATTTTTATTTTAAAAAAATATAATTTAAAATTTTTCAAATCATTTTAGTTAATTTTATTTTTTTTTAATTTAAAAATTTTCAAATTATTTTAGTTAATTATATTTTTGTTTTTTTTTTAATTTAAAATTTTCTAAATCATTTTAGTCCATTTTTATAGTAAATTTAATTAACAAATCAACATGCACAAAATAATTCTATATATTTGTATTAATCAATTTATGAGGAATCTCTCAACCACATACACATAAATAGGATCTGAAAGTTGAACAAGATCTTCCACAACCAACTAGATCTCACAAATCCAAACCAATCTCTAATGTAAGCATTAATTATAATAAGCTCCCTTAATGTTTACATCACAAATAACAAACATAAAATATTTTTGGACTCTCATATGTGTCTCTTGATCCATTTAAGATACAATTGCTTGTGATCATGGATGAAGTATTTGTAGGACCGATGATTCTTGACATACCCCTAAGAATAGTATATTCTGTCAAAGTATGAATCTTACAAAATGACCTATTACAAACTCACAAACACAAACTGTAGTCATTATTCTTGGGTTACCGAATACTCCAAGAACCACAAACTTGTAACAGAGTGTAGACATAACCAAACCACTAAACATGTTCTTACATAGCACGGAATCACGTCAAGAACTACCAACTTAAATTATGTTACCCTATTCTATGAGTGATTCTTCAAAACTTTCATAAACAAATAATAAATACTAATACCTACTTGCACTAATTCAAATGTTGCTACTAATTATATTATGAAAATACAAATCCATCAATGAAACACACCACAAAGTTCAGTGACAGCAATTGTTCTACATGATAGATTAAATGGAGAATCTGTGGCATTATTTTAGCATATAAAAAATCACCATAAATGCGGTCTCTGGTATAAAAATAGCAATTGCTCCTCTCTATCCTCACGGATTTGGTGCAGGTCTGGAGTTAGAATCTCCTTTGTTCACAGTCGGCGACCTATCACGATGTGCCTGGATTTTAATTATATGTGATGATCCCTTCACTCGAGAATCAACAGATGTGCAATATAATCTTTTTGTTTGATGGTCTTCAGCTTTAATCATTCACGCAGTGGAAATTTGATGGTCTTCAGCGTTAATCATTCACGCAGTAGAAATTTGATGGTCTTCAGCTTTAATCCTTCCAGCAGCAGCAAATTTGCTTTGTACAATGATTTCTAAACCTTGTGCGGATCACACATTATCGCTTTCCAATTCTAGCAAACAATCTATTCTCACTTAGTCTAATTTATTCTTACAACTATGTAGGATCACAGTGTCATTATCTCATTTTTTTTTTCTGATATTTCTGGACCTTTCAGTGAGGGAGTTAAGTCGAGAACTATCAGCTGTTAGCTTTGATACCAAATTAGCAAATTAGAATGTACAAAATAATTTTATATATTTTTATTAATCAATCAAACACATATTTATATAAGAATTTTTCTCTCAACAACATAATAAACTTATGAAAAATCTCTTAATCATATACATAAATAATATCTAATAATTAAAAAAGATCTTCCATAACTAACTAAATCTCACAAATCCAAACCAATTTTTAACAAATTTAAAAACTTTCAATTATTCAAATTTCTATATCTCCGAACTTATCATTCTTATCATTATGTCATATCAAACTACTTTATGGGAATTTTGAAATATACTTTGCTAAATATTATCATTTTATTCAAATTTCTATATCAACAAACTTATCATTATGTCATATCAAACTACTTTATGGGAATTTGAAATATACTTTGCTAAATATTATCATTTGATTGTTAATACAATGCAATTAAAT
>JZKD02S1673383.1:818102-833063 GCA_000966675.3 Picea glauca
ATATTTAAAACTTAAGGAAAGCGTCCTATTCTGTCATGTTTTGTTCTAGATCCAGGTGGATCTAGGGAGATCGGTTTGTGTCCGCACTTACGGATTTATCCATAAACAGGGTGGAGGACATATATAGAAGATCTGGTCTATCTAGAGCCACCCCTATATTGGCTAAATTATCGTCTATCTGATTTTCTCTCCATCGAAGATGCGAGGGGATGAGAGCCAAGTGAGGCCAAGTAAGAGTTGTAATGGCGTTGAGTCCAGTGGTGAGTCGCCAATAGGGGGAGATTTTTTCTGGGTCCGCTCCATTAAGAATTCTTACGAAAAGGATGAGAATTATTTAGGAGTCCTCTCTACAACCAACTGATGGTAACCATACTCTTGAGTGAGCTATAGACCTTTCATAAGCCCACAGAGATCTGATGCATTATTAGAATTATGTCCAATGCTACTTGCAGAGATGAGCATGATGCTTCCCTGGCTATTACAGAAAACCATTATGAATCTAGCCTCGCCCGAATTGCCTTTGGAGGCGCCATCAAATTTTAATTTGATAAATCCTGGAGGTGGAGGAGACTAATGAGAAGGGTTTCCCTTGATATAGGATCTTTGACGGTTCCTGGAAGGAGAGGGGTTGAAGTTGATATTCTAGTTGTCCAGGATGTGTTGTTCTTGAGGAGGACATATCAAGTCCTCGTCTTTCCAAGGATGTAGATGGATGGTTTCTCTGATGTTGTCATAAATTTGTTTCCATACTAACCGCCAATCAAGATGAGTGGAATGGAAGATGTGCATGTTCTGCTCTTTCCAAAGATGCCAGAGGATGAAACCAGGAAGTAGCTGCCAAATGTGTTTGGGGATGGGAGAGTGAAAAGTTGAGTCTCTCCATCCTTCTATGGTTTCCTTGAGGCCTTCTCGATTGAAATCTGTTGCATGCATGACTATGTCACATTGGTCCCATATTTGAGAATTGTAGGAGCAGAGGTTGAGTAGGTGATTTTTTGATTCAGAATCCCCTAGGCATAGCAGGAAAATGGAAGGCCCTACAAAGCCTCTTTTCATAAGATTATCCCAGGTAAGGATACCTTTGTGTGCTACAATCCAAAGGAAAGTGCTAATTTTAGGCCAATGCTTAGTCAACCAAATTTTCGTCCATACCTGCTCTTGGGGGATAAGGTGGAAGGTTGCCTTGATACTATAGGATTATTTAATAGTAAAGGTGCCCCTCAATGAATGCCCCCATCTTAAGATGTCCTCTCCCTGAAGAATTTGAATTTTTCTAGAGATGGTCAAATCAAGCCAAGGTTGAAGATCCACATGCTATGGAATGTGGAATTCCATACGAGAGGATTTCCAATGATGTCAAGTGGCACCAAGGGGGTCCTCTTGCTAGTAGTTCGCTACTATAACCAGACCTTCCTGAGTAGTGGGGGCAAGGAAATTTCCAGCTAGAGAATCATGCACTAGAGAAGACCATTGATTCCAAGAGTCATTCCAAAAAGAATTTGTTCGTCGATTCTTCCCTTCCCAGAAGGCACGATCGGAAATCAGGGAGTGGCTTTGCTTAGCGGCATTCCAAATCAAAGAGCCCAGATTTTTTTCGTCCCATCTGATTAGATGATTTTCTACTATGTTTGGAGCGTATTTTTATTTCCATAGTCTGGCCCAAAGGTCATTGGGGCGCTTGAGCCACCTCCACCAAATTTTAGCACTGAGGACTTTATTGAGAATAGTTGTGTCCCGCAAGTCAAGACCTCCCTTTAATTTTGGTTTAAAAATATTTTCCCAGCTGATCAGAGCTATTTTTTTACCATTCTTTGCCCCCTTCGAAAGAAATTTAATATGCAAAGTTTTGATGGCGGTTAAAATGAATCCACAAGTTGCTAGAGCCGAGAAAGAGTAAAGGGGAAAGGCTTGAAGAACAAGCTTGAGGAGGGTGAAGTGACTAGGAAGATTGAGTGAACGAAAAGTCCAAGAGGATAGTCTTTTAGCGAGGGAAGAGAGAAGTCCTTCCCAAGAGTTGTTTCAAAAATTTTTGTCTATAAGGGGAATGGCAATGTATTTGGATGGAAGGGAGCTACATGTGAAGCCCTGGATATTAGTAATGTGAAGTTGGACAGGGAGTGGGGTGTTAAAAAAGAAGATCTAAGATTTATCTCAGTTGATGTCTATTCTTGAGGTGTCACAGAATGTTTGAAGAATAAAGAGGATCTAGAGTGGTTCTCGAACCGTTGGGGAACCAAGCATTAAGGTATCATCAAAAAACTGGTTTTGGGAGACTGGGGGATCAATTCCATGCAGGGGTAGCTCAACTAAAGAGCTATCAACAATGGATGCTTTGATGAAATTGTTTAGAACTTCTGGCATGATGATGAAAAGAAAAGGGGATAGGGATTCCCTTGTCGTATTCCATGAGAGGGAGAGAAGGGACGGGAGGGAATGCCATTGATTAGTATTGAGAATAAAGCTGTGGAAGTGAGGTTGAGAATCCATTCTACCCAGGCAAGTGCAAAACCAAAATCAAGAAGAATAGATTTCATGTAAGCCCAGTGTATTTTATAAAAAGATTTAGAGAGATCTAACTTTAATAACATACCTAGAGTACCTGTACTTTGGAGGGAGTGGATAAATTCATGGGAGAGGATGAAGTTGTCAAGAATTTTCCTTCCTTCAACATATCCTGACTTGTCATGATAAATTATGAAGGGAAGGAGGGGTTTGAGGTGTCAGGAAATCACCTTCGTTAAAACCTTATAGATTACATTGCAAAGAGAAATTGTTATGAACTGCTTAGGATGAGTGAATCTCTCTTCTTTAGGGATGAGGGTAAGGAATATTGCATTGAGCACAGGGAGAACCTAACTATAAATTCGAGAGTCCTCAATGATTTCCCATACTTCCTCCCGAATCATGCGCCAACAGTAGTGAAAAAAATCTGTCATGAAGTCGTCAGGACCTCGAGCTTTATCTTTGGGAGTGTCTTGAAGCGCCAGGTCTACTTATTCAATCGTGATTGGTCTTAACAAGGATTCATTATGTTCCTAAGTTATGTTGACTCCAGAGTGTGCTGAGTGATTTTTTCTATGGCATGATATCTGTCGCCTGGGGGTTCAGACAATAGATCTTGATAATAGGACACCATTTCCTACTTAGGGTCTTCATGTTTTTGGAGCATTTGGCCTTTCTCCGAGACAAGGTACGAGATACGGTTGATATGTCTACACTAGATCATCAATCTATGGAATAACTTGGTGTTCTTTTCCCCCTCTTGAAGCCATTGTATCCTAGATGTTTTCCTCCACAACATCTCCGCTTGAGAACGCCTTTCATCCAACTGTTGTTTCATTAATGCTTCCTGCTCTTTGATATTCTCTGTGATGCCCTAATTTATGATTTGGATTTGGAGGAGCTTCATTTGATTATTCAAATTCCTTTTGGATTCAAAAACATTTCCGAAGTTCTATTTGTTCCAAATCTTGAGATGCTACTTAAAGTTTTTTAGTCTTTGTTGAAACCGATACATTTTGGAACCATGAGGAATGGTCGCTTCCCTCCACCAGGTGGGGGCCATGGTTTGGAATTATGGATGATTGATCTAGAATCACTTGAATTTGAAGGGATTACGGCCTAGAGATCTAGATATGTCCAACGAAAGAAGGATGGGCCAGTGATTAGATCCAGAGGTGTCAAGGATGCTAGCTTCCAATGAAAGACCATCCATCAAGAGGGATTCTGATATGAGGAAGTGATTTAGATGGAATGCAACCTGTTGGGACCCTGAGCATTGGTTCGACCAGGTAAAGAGGCTATTTTGGATTTCAAGGTCTATGAGAGATCTGAAAATTATATTTAAAGACTTGGTTGAGTTTTAAGCATGTGTTCAATTACCACTTATGAAATTAAGAGAAGAACAAGAACTTAATGAAATAATATTACAACCATCATAAATAATGCAGATCATAAAGTAAGAATAAAAAATAGAAAACCATAACATCAAGGTTGTTAATGGAGTTCTACAAGATTGTCTACGTCTCCGGGCCTTTGTCTTAGTGGGGGAGGCTTTCTTATTTATCTTTAATTCTTCAAACATACATCAGAAATATATCACAAGGATTACAAATTGGTCTGGTTATGTTTTGATCGACGTCAAGAATGAAACACAACCAACGACATTGAAAAAGGTTGAGCGTAGCTTCTGGAAATGGCCTCCAAAGTTCACTTCCTCAATGGCTTCCCTGCATAAAAATGGCTTCAAGCTTCACAAACTTATCATCATTCAGCTAATCTGAACCTCCTTGATTATAAAAAAAACCTCTGATTTATATAGGATTTGAGTTGGGGTTCTCCTCCCAACTTCCCCCCAATATATGGCCTCAAAAAAGGCTCAAGATCCTTAGTTTTGGGAAAAGCTCTCCCAAAATCAGTATAAAAAACCATTAAATCTTATTATAAAGTTTAAAACCCAAAAAAATGCATATAGTTGTGCTAGCCCATTTATTTTCAAGCTCCTCATCACCTCGGAGCTGCCATATGGCCTCGGGATGGGCGCTAATTGTTAAGCCCCTTAATTATTGGCACTTGGTCGTAGGCATGGACCATGTAGCAGAGTGTTGGTCAGCCACCAACCTGCACCCTACTCTAGCTCCTGGTTCCCTAGATCTTGGTCCATAGCCCCCGGTCGGTCGGCTAGCCCTCGTCGACCAGGGCTTATCCCTAAAAATGCACCATATCACAACTTAAATAAAAAATGTGTCATTTTTATAACAAGACACATGTGTAGCTCATTTGGTTATCCCTTTAGTTGTAGTCTATTTCTCATCCCGTGAGGTTAGGGGTTCGAATTCCCCAGAGCTAGAACAATTTTTTTTACTCAGTCAACATTGGCTAAATCCGAGGTGCCACGTGGCGCCCTCTGATTGGGCCACATGTCACCGTATGATTGGACCATACAATATAGTCACTGACACAGTCAGCACCACGACATCATCCTGTCATCCTACCACGTCACTGTCGTATAACCATCTGTCGTACCTTGAGCTTGCCACATCATCATATGTACAACCAAGTCACCTGCCCAGTTAGTTGCCAAGTCAGCATCCATATAGCCATGTCACCCTACCACGTCAACATCCATACTTCCACCTTTCATGCATACTGCCATGTGTCATCATGTCATTGGGCCACATCAACATTCCATATAGCCACGTGTCACATCCATACAGTGCCACGTGTCAATTTTTTATTGGTCCACATCCGCCCCTGAAAATGTCAAAAATAAGTGAAACGTGTCACCTCCTCGTGCTACCACATGTCCCTAATGATGTCATACTGAAATCATGTTGATGTACTACTGATGTCAACAGTACAACCTGTTGACTTTGACCAGTTGACATTTTTGCATGTTTGGGAAATCGATCAAAACACGATAACTTTTGCATACGGTGTCCATTTTTGGAAAAAATTATATGGCTAGAATTTGTGCGACGATCCCGATGCAATGGTACTAGTTTTGTTAGATTCCAAGAAATTTGATTTTTAGTCCTTTCTGGATCCATTTTGGATCATGCCTCCCCACTAATACCTTTTGGTCCTCCAAAAGGGTATTAACTAGTCATCAAGTGCGGGATAGGCCACCCCACTTGTCCTTTGTCTTTAAACTCTTTCATGTGCACCTGTCACATCATAATAAATTTCAAAAAAAACATGACAACTAAGAGCATATTGTTAGCCACATGAACTCACTCACATCTTACTGAAGCCACTACCATCCGTGTTGAAAACATTAGCAATGCTAACATCAGAAATATGACTGCAAATGAACTAATATGTTTGATGTTCTTGCACGACATTAGCTTATCTTGAAGCAAAGTATGATTTAATTTCCATTCTACACCCATCTCATGTTCATGCTTAAGATCAACTACTTTACTTGGCACAATTATAGGTGTGTTACTTGCATAATTTGCCTTCCTTAATTGTTCCATTCTTTGAAGAAATTGATTTTCTTTTATGTGATGAGCATTTACAACATATTCATTGCCTTCTTTAGTTAAGTGATATTGATTATGTTTCATGTAGAATGTTTCTTTACGATCATACAAATAAGGGCTGCCTAAGACCATTCCACATTCGTTTAGTGGCACCACATCACACGTTACCTCATCCACAAACTTTGATGAAATTGCAAACTTTAAAGTGCATTGCTTTGTTATGTGCAATTTATGATTGTTGCTTATCCATTTAAGTGAGTAAGGTTTATGATGTCGCTTAGTTGTCAATCCCAATTGTTTAACCACTTCCTCTGAAATCAAGTTAGATTGAGATCCACTATCTATCAATGTATCGATCTTAGTATGTTTCAGTATCACCCTTATATGAAAAAATTTACTTCTAGGATCGTATCCATCACCAATTTTACCTGCCAAACCAACTGCTATGATTTTAGTCTCATCACCTTAATCATATCCCAAGTCTGTTGGTTGTGTTGTTGTTTCAATTGTTTGCCTCCCTTTCCTTTCTTTGAACCATTTTGGTCTCTTCTTTGGATGAATTTTCCAGCAATGGTCATCATCATTCCCTTCTTTCTTGCAATGCTTGAAAGAGAGCTTCTCTTCCTCCCTTGTTGTTGAATTTGCTTTCTTTCCATTCCCCTTCCTTTTGTCTTCTTTCCTTGAAGACAATTCCCTTGATACACCCACTCATGTTTTCCCCGCTTCAATATATGTTGATTGAACAGAAACCTCATCAAGATTAGTAGGTCCGAACATAAATACAGTATTACGAATATGTGCAGGTAAACCTCCTATATACTTCATAAGAGTTTATTGTGTATGTAATGGAATATTTAATATTAATGCCATCTTATGAAATTCATTTGTGTATTCTTGCACCGTTTGTCCTTTTCTTAGTTTAAGACTTTGTCATTCAATTAAAGCCTTTTCCTTATAACCCAAAGGATAAAATTGATTTATAAGTGAAAAACCAAAATCTTTCCATGATGGAAAGACATTAACAACTTGTTTCATACCATGTTGCAAATTACTATGCCACCAGATGATAGTTGTGTCTGGAAGACGAAGCAATGCCAACTTGATTTGAGTTGCCTCATCTTTGATTTGTTGCACACTACAATAAACTTCCATCTGTCTAACCCAATTATCAAGCCTCTCATCATTGAATTCACCATCATACATGGGAAATTCGAATTTCAGATCAAGCTTAAGTAATGGCATATCATGTTTATTTTTATGGGAATGTTTTCTTGCGGTAAAATTTTCACTTGTACATGAAGAAGAAGAAGGTGATGGAGATGAAGGAGGTGAAGGAGGAGGTTTAGGAGGATCCTCTCCTACTTTACTTTTTTCTTTTTTTGAATATTCCCCTTGGAAAGGCCTCTTTCGTTCCAATTAATCCTCATATAAGAACTTTACCTTCTCAGACATGGTGAATAAAGTCTTTTGCAACTCTATCTCGTTCTGAGACATTCCTTCTTCTGATGTCATCTTCTCACTTTGAGAAGTCCTCTTTCTTGATCCAATCTCTCGATATCCTTCTACAATCTCACCTTCACCATGACTTCGCTTTTTCCTGGTAATCATGCAAACTTAAACAACCAACTGTCAACTTGCTCTGATACCACTTGATCCGAAAATGATCTTTAAAGACTTTGTTGATTATTAAGTATGTGTTCAATTACCATTTATGAAATTAAGAGAAGAAGAAGAAATTAATGAAATAATATTGCATCTGTAATAAATAATGTAGATCATAAAGTAGACATAAATAACAACAAACCATAACAACAAGGTTGTTAACGGAGTTCGACAAGATTGCCTATGTCTCTGGGCCTTTGTCTCAGTGGCGGAGGCTTTCTTATTTATCTTCAATGCTCCAAAAGTACATCAGAAATGTATCAAAAGGATTACAAATTGGTCTGGTTGTGTTTGTCTTGACCTCAAGAATTCAACACAACTGACGGAACTAAAAAAGGTTGAGCGTATTTCCCGAAATTGGACTCCAAAGTTCGCTTCCTCAATGGCTTCCCTGCATAAAAATGGCTTCAAGCTTAACAAAATCATCATCATTCTGCTAACCTGAACCTCCTTGAATATCAAAAAACCTATGATTTATATAGGATTTTAGTTGGGTTTCTCCTCCCAACTTCCCCCCAAGATCTGGCCTCAAAAAGGGCTCCAAATCCTCAGTTTTGGGAAAAAATCTCCCAAAATCAGCATAAAAAACCATTAAAATCTTATTATAAAGTTTAAAACCCAAAAACTGCATATAGGCATGCTAGCCTCTTTCTTTTCAGGCTCCTAGTCACCTGGGAGTTTCCATATGGCCTCGAGCTAGGTGTTAACTATTAAGACCCTTAATTCTTGGCAATTGGTCGTAGGCATGGACCATGTGGTATGTTGTTCCAAAGTCTGTACTTAAGACTTAGAAGTACAATGTCTAGGCATACAAAAGTGGGTAAGGGGTAGAGAAGAGAGAAACATCAACCTTCGGTGAGGGAAACTAGGGAAGATTTCTGCATTGGCGTTGTCTAGCTTCCAACTGTTCCTAGATGTTTATATCCTGTTCAATCGCTGCCCATGAATGTTCGAGTTCAACCCGAGTAGTGGTTGTTCTAAGAATAGTATCGAAAATTTTTAAGGCAATGTGTGTTTGATTTGATAATCTGGGTTCGATGTTGGACTGTGTTGGTACAGGGACAGTCATGGAGGAACAGTAAAATAAGAAAACCTCAAAGGGAGAATTTAAGTGCTGTCTCAATTCGATCGTATAAAAGAGAGTTTACGGTTTCAAGAATAAAAACGGGGTGCAAATCAAAGGCTCTTTCCCGTAACTGGGTTATATTTTAATAAAATGTATGATGTGGGAGAAAACATTTAGCTATCTATCGAGTAAGGCTCATATCAAGGGAGAATATCACGTATAAACAGAAGAAGAAAAAAGTGAATAAATAACCCGATGAAGCATAAAATATATATAGAATTCTGACAGTGTTGACTGGTCTTATACCTGTTGATAGCTGGTATAGAGGAAAAACAGTAAACAATATAGAAGACCAAAATTCATTCACTATAGTAGAGGTTGCACTAAATTATAGCGAAGCATTCATCAGTTATGAATATGAAATGAAACGAAATATGAGATAAAAGAAAACAAACTCATAACACAGTCATGACAGAATTGAGAATCTTTGGATTTGCTTTATATTAACTCTCAAAATGTAAAACCTCTGTTACAATCGACACAAAAAGGTCCAACCTTTTTTCTTTCTTTCTATGGTATATTTATACAATTTTACAATAAGATGGAATCTCAATCGTTGCAAAATTTTTAGTTATGATAGAGAGGAGGGAAATCGCTCCATTTCTTCTTCTTTGTCTTTATTTGGTGCCAGAAGCTTGTCCTTGTGCGTGCTCGGTACAGGTGACACATCTTTTAACCAACCGAGATATCAGCCTTGACGGTTCTGCTTGACAATTGGCTTCAAAAGAGTAACAATCTCAGGCTAATTGCGGCAGCCTATCTTCCATCTGTCTGTCTATGATGTCGATAGCGCATAATTGCATGCTTGGTTTAATCATACATTTGTCTATTTGGACTATGTCTGCCATAGTCACTTGGGAGATCTCGGTTAAATCTCTTCCCTCTTTTTCATTTAAATCAAGTGATATTTTTTCCATATTCATCTGAATCAATGCCTCGGCATTACCTCCACTATCAATGCCTAGTAGATTACCATCTATAGAACTAAAAGCCTCTTCTAAGGATTTTGTTACTCTCTTGGCTTGCAACTTACCTTCTGAGATTTTGTGTTCCCATTCTTTTAATAGAATGTTTCCTCTGGTCTGATCTGAAATGGTAAACCTGGGAACACTTCCCAAATCCATGTTGTTTGTGGCTATCACAGCCTCTTGAAAGGCGACCCGTGCTGCTCCAGCTTCTCTTTCTCTAGCAGATAAATTCTCCAAAACTTGATTAACCAGCAAACAGTTGTCCCAAATCACCTCTACCTTGGCGAGTAAATTTCGTTGGGCCGCAGAGACTCTGCTTTGAATATCCATCGCCTGGGACTAGAACATCCCGATGTTTATCACTTTACTTTCGGTGATTTCCACTCTAGCATGTAGTTGTTCGATCAAATATTTTTGTTGGCTCGCTTGCATCTGGCCATTCTGAACCACCAGTTGTGCTTGTTCGAGCTTAGTCTTAAGCAGCTCTATCTCATTTTTATCGGCCAACCTGGCTTGCTCTATTCCTACGCTCGCCTGGTCCTTGGCAGCCTCCTCTGTAGTGGCTAGTTTGGCCTCTAGGGTTTTGATGAGGCGATTTTTTCATTTTAGTTGGTTTTTTAAAACCCCGACTGAAAATTGATTCGTCGTGGCATATGCTCCTAATGTCCCTGCTATTTCAGTCGTGAATTGTTCATTTCTCTTGTCTTTCCCATCAGTCATAACTTTGTATTTCTTGGCTGTTGATTCCCCTTCCTGATAGAATTCCCTCTTTACCACTACCTTTCTCTTCTTATCAAAGAAGAACTCATTTGGAGGGAGCTCTTCTACCCTTATAGGCCTCAATTCTTCATTTAAGATCCACCCTGCGTCAATATTTCCCTGAGTTGACTGCAAGGGAGTAACTGATGTGATAGGATCTCCGATTTGCTTCGTTGATTGTCCTGGAGTAGTAACTAGGGTCTACTCCTTCGGTGGGTTGGGATTCTTTATCTCTGCTTTTGGACTCTTAGTTTTCTCTTCCCCGTCCTGGTGTTTTTCTTGACCGAGAGTCGCATCCTTGGAGCCTTCGACATCTTTTTGTTTCACCTCCGTTGTACTCGGACTCTCACCTCGTAATACTGCGGGAAGACAAATGCATCTATGTTCTTGGAATTTCAGAACATCAAACCTCTCTTCAGGTGCCAATGTTTGGATCCGAGCTAAGATCTCGGCATAAGATCTTGCGCCTCGGAAAATTTCATCCGAGGGTGAATTTTTGTGCTCAAATCTCTTGAGTCCGCAACTGGCCAAATGATTACTCACGACCCTTTGCGGATCGTGTTTCTTGAATTCAATAAGGACCAATTTTAGGTCTTGCAGGGTTGTTGCCTCAGCTTTAGCATGCCCGAAATCTAATAAATAATATGAATTTAAATGAACAAGAAAAGGTGGCCATACCTTCTTCGAGTATCTCTTAAGCTCCTTGCGTATGCCACCGATTACTATTTGTCTAGCAACCTCACGAGAAGCCAGCTTGTCGGGAATGAATAATGGCAATGCATACGGGGGAACATAAGCCTCGAAAACTTTGAGATATGAGAATTCATCTTCTACATACCAGTTAGCTATGCTACTCAAATTCGTCACTATACTGTCCGAGATCCTGGGTGGCGGGTGGCCAAAAATAGTGACATGCAGCGGTACCATCACCCAGTTGAAGATTTCATATAAAAAATATGTCGCTTTGTCTTCCCACAATTTCGAATGATAGACATGGATGGGCTCGTCCTCTATTGGAGTCCAACTCCAGCTCATTAAGGGAAATGGTGTTAGAAAGCACACGGCGTCCATAATGTATGTAGACATAAAAAATGAAGAAATATTTCCTCTCTCTTTCTGCACCCGATACACTATAACCCAATTGCTCAAGCTATCAAACAACATTTTCGCCCAGTCGAAGGAACAGCCTTCAACGATTCAATATATTAGAGGCACCCATTGAAGAAATAAATGTGAGGTTTCCTCTCTCCCGTATAATCTACATGTCATCATAGCTACATACTTGAACTACAGTTCCAAGGAGGCTATTGAATATATACCATGATTGTATTCCCTAAACTTCGTAGGGTGCGAAACCCAATCTTTTATTAAGCTAGACATAGTCCTTTCATACTGTACACATTCCTTCTATTTTAACTCTTCCAAGAATTCGGCATCATATGTAAGGTCGGACACTGTGGGCAACTTGTACATAGCTTGCAGATGTTTAGGTCTGAAAGTCCTGATGGTGACCTTCTGCTCATTCATGATGGTTCTGGTTGGTATATCCACATGGTATAATTCCCATCAGACCATATCATAATAGGGGAATAATCGTGGCCTGGCCGCTACTTTATGCATTGTCGATTGAATGACGATCTTATATTTGGTGGTTACATCGTCTTTTTCATTGTTGCTGGAATCATCGGAATAATCCACCAATTCGGCCTGCAGAACATCAGAAACGAACGACCAGTTCGGAACAGAGTCGACACTTAGAGGTGAAGTATCAGCGACATTGTTCGAACCTTGTCCCGCGACCTCGACGCTGGCTTTAGATGCTTTTCGCGGGGCCATGACGGGAGATCTTGATTTAGCTCTTCTACAATAAAAATATGTATACATACAGAAGTTAGCTCGCTGAGAAATTGTGCTCTGCGTATTATAGAAATGAATTTGTTATACGAATAACAACTATATATATATATTTGAAAACTCGGTACTTTTTAGAACAGATCTGTCAAATCATGTTTAGAAATAAATTTAGCAATAAAAACCCAATCTTTATTTGTCGATTTGCCTTATTTCTAATTAATGCCATAAATTTTGGCAGTTCGAAATGTCAATTGGTGTAAGGAAGGATTGAGACTACTTCATAAACTGTGCAAGCATCAAAACACAGGAGATATTGATTTAGCTTAATTAATTTGATTTTACCAAAGTTAATTAACCTTTCGGTACTCGTTGTATCGGGAATTTTTTCTTTAACCCTTTGAACCTCTAACCCCCGAAACTGCGATGATTGATTTTGGTTAATAAAAACGTAATTGTGATTAGGCTCTTAATTAATTATGTAATTATTTATATTCTCCATATCGCGACTTGGAGCTTCGAAGGTAAGTTTTCGGGAAGTTTGCATGCTGAGCAGCGAAACTGCGAGATCGCGATAATACGTTTTAATTAAAAGGGAAGATAAACTCGGATTAAGTGTTTAATTAATTATGTTCGTTTCTTTATCGCGGCTTCGCGACTCAGGCTTAGACAGTGTAGTTTTTTAAAAGAGAACACGTCGAGTGGCGAATTGTCGACGAAACTTAACCATAGCTTAGTTTTTTCCTTTAACTTTGACACGGGTTACTAACATACGAACTTCGTGGTTTCGGCTATCGAGGATACGATAATGAGAGTTTTGGATTTAGTGAACACCGAGGCGCGAAAACCCGATGATGTTTAATCGTGATTTAGGAAAAATTTACTCTCGTTACTAACCTGGGTAAAATTTTAAAGCCATTTCATTGTTTCGTTGCTCAAGACTTGTGAACTACGTGATCTATAGCATCCAACATGTGAAATCCCGAGGTAGAACAAAAGGGGGAATTTTTTTTTGCTGAAAAGTAGAACTCACCTCAAGAATACAATAATCATCGTTGTTTGCGTGATAAGACTTCAAAGATTTTGAAACCACAGATGGAAAATACGAAAACCACCTTTCGCTTTCGAGCATTAAGACATGAAATTCAAGACGGGCTAGAAAAAAAAACAAAGGTGGCTCCAACATGGTCGAGTGTTGGTCAGCCACCAACCCGTGTCGTGCTCTAGCTCCTATTTCCCTGGCTCCTAATCCATAACCCCCTGTTGGTTGACTATCCCCCGCCGACCGAGGCTTATCCCCAAAATTGTGCCATATCACAACTTAAATAAAAAATGTGCCATTTGTATAACAAGACACATCTGTAGCTCGGTTGGTTAGCCCTTTGGTTGTAGTTTGTTGCTCGTCCCGTGAGGTCAAGGGTTCGAATTCCCTGAAGGTGGAAATTTTTTTTTTACACAATGAACATTGGCTAAATACGGGGTGCCACATGGCATCCTCTGATTGGGCCATGTGTCACCCTGTGATTGAACCGTATAATATAGTCACTGACATAGTCAATGCATAGTTAGCACCATGTCACCGTCTTGTCAACCTACCACATCATTGTCGTACAACCATGTGTCGTACCATGATCTTTCCACATTATCATCTGTATAGCCAAGTCACCTGCCCAGTCAGTTACCACGTCAACATATGTACAGCCATGTCACCCTCCCACGTCAACATCTATACTGCCACCTGTCATCCGTACTTCCATGTTTCGGTCTGTCATTGAGCCACGTCAGCATTCTGTACAGACATGTGTTGCATGCATACAATGCCACATGTCAATTTTTATTGGTCCACATCAGCCCCTGAAAATTTCAAAAATGAGTGACACGTGTCACCTCCTTGTACTTCCATGTGTTCCTGTTGACATACTGTCGATGTCAGCAGTACGACCTGATGACTTTGACCAGTTGACTCTTTTTGCACGTTTGGGAAATCAATCAGAACGAGATAAATTTCACATACGGTGTCCATTTTTGGAAAAAAATATATGGTCGGAATAGGCGTGACGAGCCCGACGCAATGACATTGGTTTAGTCTGATTCTGAGAAATTTTATTTTTAGGCCTTCGTGGATCCATTTTGGATCAATGAGACATAAATTATTGATTAAGGATTGGAAGTGTCCGCTTTCCACCTCAAGTCTACGAATCCATCCTCTTTTCTCTTCTAGGTTGCAGATGATATTGAATTCATCGCCCAGTATCCATATATGATCTTCAGTGAGGGTAGAAAGCCATTCCAAATTGTGAATGAAGGTTAGCTTGTCCCTCTAAGTAGTAGGGCCATAAACATTTGTAAGGAAGCTTGGCTTATTAGAGCCAATGAGCCTGTATTCTGTCGAGATTGTCCATCTGGTAGTGAAGAAATTCTCCAAGAGCACAGAGCTAGGGTTCCATAGGATGGCCAAACCATCGATTGTGCCTATTGCATCAATTCTCATCATTTTCCCTTACTTCCAACAATGAGACAGGATTTGATTCATCTCTTCACCTACAAATTTTGTTTCTTGTAGAAACATAATGTCGGGTTTTTCCGCTATGATGCGATCTCATAGAAGCCT